>LR737394.1:5362933-5755400 GCA_902655005.2 Marronus borbonicus | reverse complement strand
ACTAAAACTAAAAAAAAACAAAACCCGTTCTTTTCTTGGTCTAAATTAAACGATTCGAAGTGAGCCTCACATCACCAATAGAATGTATCGTCCGCGTAAATAATTTTCCCAGCCAAATAATGTTAGTAGGTCATGGACGTATACTAAAAGTATAAACGGATCCGAAATAGATTCCTACGGCACACCTAATGCAGTGTTACGGAAGCAATGTGTTGCTTAATTGGAGGGCTTGTAGTTGTATAGAGAGCGTATGTAAGGCATATGGATTTCACGAGTGCTACGGGCTAATAGAACTCACGCGTATGCGTATATATTACATGGTATGTACTGCAGAATATCCTCTCAAAGTTATAGATATAGTCTTCGGGGCATACAATTGTCTGGGCTACGTCTTCGGAGATGTTCATGATTTGCGGAAGTTTATCACTGATGGTTGTACGTCTAATAAGAGAAGAACAGGCTTAATTCAAAGACTATAATTAATACATAAAATTAGGGCACATTATGTGTGAGAGATAATTTATAAGCCGGTTAATTTGTACTACCGGCGCTTGGAGATTATGGTTATTGTAGAAGGAGTGCAATATCTTCGCTACTGGTAATAACACGAAAACTTGTGCGTTCTAAACTTTACCGCCCGACGAAGAAAATCGCGAACTTCTAAACAATTTTGATACAATCTCATATATCAAAAGAGGAATGTTCAAAGACGGGAACAGGGGGAGCAAAGTTTTCCACGTAACGCACAAATTTAAAACATGAATAAACATAGCGACGAATAGTAATAATCGTAATGCTAATAACAATAATATACGAAACAGCTGCTTTCGTAACTTTAAAGCGGATAAGCAATTTATCATATTTCACGTTTACAGAACGGAATCATTATTCGCGTTGGCTGTCGAGCGGGAGGTTACATTTTACGCGAGGGGGGAGGAACGTTGGAAGGGCTTAAAACTTCCTAAACGAGTTCATTTACTTGTGATTACTAACAAAGCTCGGTATAACTGTTAAGTGTTACAAAACTTTTCTTTCAAGAAAATTAACGTTTTACGATATTAATGTAGAGGTTGCCTTTTTCGATTATCCGTACACTTTGCGCGTAGTTCTGAAGGAATAGTTGATAAAGGTGGCTCTAAAAGTTTTATGATTTTGGTAAACCGTGATTTACGACATACGCTGATGTTTTCGGTTCGACTTAACTTCGAACAGCAATTTATGGCTTACCGATTCTGTAATCAGATATTCGTGGTAGTAGTCAAAAAGTATTTATTAAGCCATAAATAGTACAATGTAGTACAAACTTTGACAATGAATCGCGTTTCATTTATTTTAAAGACGTGTGTAGGTCTTAGTGGCTTACTAAGTATCAATGCCGCTGAAATTGCAGCATTAAGAAAGGATGAATATAAACTAATAACACCGATATATTAAAATCCGAAACAATAAATGATCGATATCAAAAGCAATGTAAACAGAGAAAAGACACACTATCCGGGGCCGCAAGAAATATCTGGCTCGCGATATTAACTGTGAGACGAACGGTACTACAAGGTGGAGTAAAAGCACTCTCGGAACCACGCTGATGAGGCAAAAACATGTCCGTGGGTAGTGTGTTTTTTTCTCTCTTTGCACTGCTCCTACCGTAAATTATTCCATCAATACTAAGAGCAATTGGTGATTGTTTCTAGGTATTTTCTCATGTGTTCTGATTGTTGGCTCCTTTGCTTCCGGATTAATCGGAAGTGATATACAAGTTTAATTTGTTAATTAGAACATTTTATAAATGTTTGTATTCTTGAATTCTTTCTAAAATTCTAGATGCGACAGATCCCATATTTCAGAGTGAAATTAGTAAATAATAAAGGGCACTTAGTTGTCTCTATTGAGTTTTTCTATTTTGTTTTTATCCTTATGTTAAATGTGTTTTTCGATATTCAATAAAATTAGTAAGTAGACAATTATAGCAAGGACTGTGGAGTAATAGTAAATATTGATCCTCATTCTCAAAAATGCTGCCCCGGATTAATTAATTAAGCTTGTGTCGTGCGGAGTGTACCGATACTTTCGTATTGTTCGCCAAAACTTGTAACACTCAAACCGTTTTTTAATTAAGACTGATTTAAGACTACAATATACATTCGTTGTTATTTTCAATCGAGTTAATCTAGTAAATTTTCACATGATTATGGAGACTTCTTAATTGAAACTTTAGAATAGAGAAACTAGGGACTAAGAAATTCTCAAAGGGAAGCACAAATAACGACGTTTTCGTTCAAAATTTCGTTATTGTTGGTGTTAATGATGATTCAATACCTAAACGAAATGCTTACACAATTAGCTTATATGCACGGCCGTAACCATTTGTCAATATCGTAGTATAACGCTTGGCAGCGATAGATGTCGCACCGGTGCTCGTAATCTATGATTAATTGGACGTCAAGATTGCGTCCGACGCTCGTTCACCAGCCAATAAAACGCCGTTCGCCAAAAATTTTCTATCAATCGTAATTGAAGTCCGCATCGCTTCCGGTTATATTTGTTCTCGCGTTCGGCCTCGCTTTTCATTTTTAACTCAACATTTTATGTCGATTGTGGCGCAAGTCCGTATTTTCTTTTATTTCCTTGCTCATCAGCACGGGAAACCAAAGCTTTCCAAAGTAAACACGTTCGAGTGCTTGCAGATACTTTTCATTTACATATTTAGAAGTTGAAGAATGAAATTTCTCAACGTAATGTTGGCAAAAGTGCAGAACAATTATTGTACTAATATTATACGTTCGTTCGTATGCTACAACCTTAGGCATTTGTCTATTCTGTAAATACTGAAAATTCTAGAAAGAACCAGAAAGTTGTACTGTTGCTATCTGGATCAAGGCTGCATTCGTCCCAATAGAGCTTATTATTAGGATCTACAAGGAAATTCCAAATGCCTGAACAGATCTATTGAACCATTTTAACAAGTCACACTACCCTAAATTCTTTTGAAACAAGTAATAAGCGCTTTTCAGTTTTTATTGCCTTGACCGTTTTATCTAACGTCTGTGGCCAACCAACAGCAAATATGAGCGCTGCTAGTAAGCTTGACGATAAATAAATACTACCATTGCCCGTTGCGCCTCACATGTTGAAAGGTATTCGAAATAATTTCTTTATAAAAAGCATTACAGGCGTACTAAATGGCCAACAGTTAATTGGTTTTGGATTAGTAAGGATGCTTTGGGATTGTGCCCAAAATTAACGATATGTTGAACTACAGCATTCTAGTTACAAAACTAAAAGTAAAGTATTGCACGTAAGTGCTCAGTTAGAGAGTTACTGCAACAAGTAACTATCTGGTAAAATGATAATACGAAAGAAGTATAGCAAACATTGTTTTGTTCCTCAATCAAGTGTTTGATTCTTTGACTCCGGTACTATAAATGGAGCTGAAGCAGCAATTTCTTTTCGTTCAAGCCTTTTTGAATTTTGGAACGACGCCTTAGCAGTTTTGAAAACGATGCGGTTTATTGAGGAATACAAGGTCTTCCATTAGTGAAAAACTTCACTGTTACAACAAATGGAACGAAAGATTACGTTAAAAAAGGCGCATCTTACTTCAGACTAAACAGGATGCTCTGAAACAGTTTTTGGACTCTTTGGAAGTCACTGGCGTAGAACTATTAATCCAAGTTGCTCAGATTTTGTCTGTTTTCAAAACTTTGACTGTGAATAATTGCATGACCAAACGTTCCATTGGTGGTAAATGTGAAGAAGATGACAATAACGGTGCATTAAATAGTTTAAAAGAACTTTTAATTTCAACCGAAGAAAGTGATTTTGATGATTGTGCAATTGAGACCGATAATTTCGTATATTTTTTATCATTTTCGCAAGAGAAAATGACTTGTTAACTTCTGCGCGGGATGTCTAATTAAAAAAGTTAAATCTATTATAGTAGGATGCAATGACTGCAGGCTGCAACAAAAGGACCTTAACATATATGAGGGCATTTCATTTAGTGCTACTTCGGTCTTTGCAACAAGATATACATTCAATTAAGTTGTATTTATGAAATTATAAATTTTTTAAGACGTCGAAGACTATTTCGTCAAACATTGTATTTCAAAAATTAGCAACTTATTTCTGTTCTTATCATCAGTTAAGGATGAAACTCGTATTCGTCTGCATTTATTTTAGTTTTCCATCTATAGAGCCTGGGTAATAAAGTTATTTTATAACTTATAGTTAGTGCTGGAGTTCTCTTTAGTTTCTTTATATTTATTGTAAGAAGTGGATTGTTATTATCTTATTTTTTTCCTATTTTTATTTCTATATTTTTTCGTAAGAAGCGGTAGTTGGTTATAAAATGATAAAAGTAGATCTTATTCTTCCAAACATTTAACAATTTGCAGTACATAATTCTGGAATTTTACAAGAAATTAGTTGTTTTGTTGCTTCGCACACATTAGTATTTCCTTAACAGAAATTGCCTTTCAATATATTGTATCTTTTTATAGGTTTCTAGACCAACATGAACCACATCCAATAGAAAACGAATGTATATTTTCTGTTGTTAAATCCATTATTAAATGGCTTCTATTGTATCTACTACTGCGTCTATCAAGAGAAGCCAGCCACCAACGACGTTTTCTGTCACGTTTCTTTAATGCAAAGTAATAAAATTAGCACTTGCTACTGTAGTACGCCCATCGTTGCTCACTGCGAGTAAGTTCTAAAGCAACGAGCTAGTCAAGAAGCGTGGATAATACTTTTAGAGGGAAAATTAAGCAACATTGTATTTTAACAAGCATTTTCCCACAGGATTTGCGAGGCCAGTGTTGAATTTTTCCTTCTGCTTTGAATCGTGAAGTTGTTTCGTTGAAGCAACAACTTGTCTTTACAACTCCCATGCATTTTCTAATTAATTAGAGGAGCTTGAACCATGCAACGCTCTTTCTTAATGCAGACTATACACATATATAGATACCGATATACGAACCGACGAGACGACAAATGGACAAATAACGCCGGATAATGATTTCCGCCATCCCGACGTTACTGCAATATAAAGCCAAATCATCCTAAATTGACTTCAATTTAGTCGGCGATGTACAATGCCTGGCAATGTATGAGATAGATGGAGGAAAGATGTTACCCTTCGTTCGTCTACGAGAGTATCGAATTTATTTTCAAATTAAAGTACCTACGTTTTATGTAAGCCGACAGTCGAAGTCTACGTTTAATAAATTTCGACTTCGTGATGTTTTTCCTGTTCGCTATGTGATGACAATGTTAGTGCTTGTAAATGTAGCAAATCCAGTGGCACAACTATTATAAATATGCTGACGTTTATACTGCAATAAGCCAATTAGAAGCATGAAGGAATTAATCTTTTTTAACATTTTTCAGAATCAGGAAAAAATAAAACATACAAATAAGAGCTTTTAATTTGATTAATTGTTGGTTGGGAGAGAAACATAATGGACATGATTAAAGAAAGGATGAAATATTAATAAAAAACGCAAAATTTTAGAAACGTCTATTAGGACTATTAAAGGCCTCAAAAATAAAAATTGTTTTTATTTGAAAGTAGATAAAGGGAACTGAACAGCCATCTTGGACAAGCCAGATTCACCAAGACCTAATAAAGAATTAAAAAAAATTTCTTTACCATCCATGGTTAGAGAAAGGAAAGAGGTTCTAAAAAATTGCTGAAAACTTAAAAATGTCAATCATTTTATTTTTAACAACTAATAGGACGTTCAGTTTTTTACTACGAATATTCAGTAAATTCTATGATCTCAGAACATTTATTACGTTGGTACTTTCGAAACTTGAGTACGGAAGCGTTATTTGGAATCCACTACAGGAAGTTTATACATTAGCTATAGAGAACGTTCAGCGCAAACTGCTCAAGTATCTGGCTTTCGAGTCGGATGGTGTACATCCACCTAGAGGTATACCGCAAGAGTATTGTCTGAGTGGGTATAATGTGGTCTCTCTGCAGAGTAGGCGATCACTCTTCGCTCACCGACTGATACGGTGACATATGCCACAATCCAATGCTTTAAACTAAACTTTTTCGTTCCGCGACAGTCAGCTCATTATATCTGCACAATTCAAATTCCAATCGCTAGAGCAAATTTAATGTTTAGGTCAATCGTTGGTTTAATATGAAAACAGTTGCATAGATTATGATATTTTTAATTGTAGTGTAAGAGAGCTATGTAATACTTACTTATCGGGGTGACCGAACCAGGTATAGAAATTTGTGGTCATACTTTATCATGTTTTTTTATTTTTTCAGGTACTTCAAGGACTCAGAGACGATTATCACTGACTATTACCGTAGGGCCTCATCAGCTGGATTAAAATAGGAGTTCGAAAGCTTATTTTGAGGTGCCACTGTGATAATGAGAGCCGCCGCGTTGCATCTTGCCTGGGATCGATAGGTTTTCCTTCCAAACTTATCTCTTTTTATTTCTTCTTATTGTTATTTATTGTTACTAATCTATTTTAACAACGTGTTATACATTTCCACAAGTTAAGAGAAGGTGCAACAAAGTGTTTTTGGTACTTTTTTTCTAAAATAGGCAAAACTGCTGGCGCTCTTTTCAATAATTGCGTGAACTTTGATGGACCTCTGTCATACACCATCCTGAAGACTGCGCTAGCTGGAGACACTAAGTACACCATTGAAGTTATGCAAAATTGGCGCCCAATCTGGCTGTGCGATAGAATTAGGCAAATGCGACAAAGCCAAATGATTCCGCAAGAAAATGTTAAGATTCCGCAAGATAAAATTAATTTAAATACATCAGGAAAAGACAATCACCAATCTAAAAAAGTTAATAGCTTCTTAAATTACATTCACGTCTGGTAGCCATAAGAGAAGGGACGAAGGAAAATTTCATTCGGTCGAACATACGCGCGCAAAAGAAAAAAAACTAAGATCTCTCAATATTGGAACAGATTGAAATTAACATTGATGTATATACACTGCCGTTCAAAATATGTAACGAATCGCTAGTCGTTACAGATTCAAAGAACTTTTACTGAAAGAAAGAGACAATTTATTATTAAGATAATAACTTTGTATTCATTATTTCAATCATATTTGCGAATGTTTGATCAAAATTTATTTATTTTTATGTGAACAAACTTTTGGAAAACCCTATGTACTTCTTCTAGATGACGGTGCGTACGTGCATAATCTTTCAACTCATAATCTCGACTTGTGTTTTTTGCAACGTATGTCATCTAGAAGAAGTCTCCGCGTCATCGCCCGGAATGGTATATAAACCGCTCGAAAATCCTATTCGATAGGAGTCTACGCCTGCCCTCTCCATATCGCTGTCGGTGCTAGACGCTGGCCTAGGCGGAACCCTCTCCGTATCGTTGTCGGTGCTAGACACTGGCCTAGGCAGAGCCCTTCCTCCGTATCGCTGTCGGTGCTAGACGCTGGTCTAGGCGGAACATTCTCCGCATCACTATCGGTGCTAGGCACTGGCCTAGGCGGAGCCCTCCCTCCGCATCGCTGCCGACGCAGGACGCTGGCCTAGACGGACGTCTTCTCCGTATCGCTGTCGGTGCTAGACATTGGCCTAGGCAGAGCCCTCCCCGTAACCGTGTTATTCCTTTCTTTGCAAAGTTAAATTAAATCTTATTCAATTCACGTTAAAGACCGTAAGTTTGTTCACCGTGATTATCAATCGGTACTTTGCCGAATTTTCCGTTTACCGCTTAGATTGATAACCGATTCTTATTATTCTTTAACACATTGAATATTAAAATACTGTTTCTAATTTCTATATCTTTTGTACGTAAAAGTGTATCCGAACTTATTTTCCGAATTCCGGTTGATTCCATTGATCGAAGTTCCTTACTTGTTTTGTACATAAGATTGTTTGAATTCTGTTTGATTTTATTTCTCTGAAGTTATTTGTTCATTTCCTTTTGTAAATAAAACAATTATTTTTCTTAAGTGTACTTACCTCTTTTATTTCCGATAAACCTTGGACATAATTGCTACCCAAAGGTTGATTTGTTAGTGAACGCACAAGTTACTAATTTGCTAAAATTAATCAACCTTAATTTTCCGTATTTTCAAAAAATCAAAATTTACCAGAACCGATACACGAATTTCCGAGTTAGTGAATAGGAGTAAAAACACACGCAAATTAGAGCGTTACAAATAAACATATTGGATAACAACAAAATTGTTAAAATTGATGAAATTGCTTAAGTTGATATCGCAGATATGATTCATCCTGTATACGTTGTTCGGCATATAAATATAAAAGTGTATGCACAAATATATTTTAAGCAGCAAGAACTATTTGAGATGGAAATACGGCGAATGGAAATCTCTCCGGTGCACATTTGTACCTTGCACTCAGTTATCGCGCCATAAATGCTTCTTACAGCTCGATATTGATACGAGCATTTATATAAGAAGGTAGGAGGTATACGTCACGTACAAATACGTGACTAGTTACATATGTATGCACTCTATGTAATCACCTTCGGAATTGCAAAAATGTATCCGTACACTCTGACCAACTTCATACGAACGTATTTACATTCGCTAGGGCGGCTCAGGTTTGCTCAAGGAATTTTATGAATTCTATGCTTCTCCCGGAACCGTATTAACTTTCCGAGATAGTGAATATCACATGAAAGCGAAGCAACTATGGAGCCGATTCCGCGCTGCATGCTACGCGACGCGCTAATGCTTACAAAGGGATGCGAGAAAAGAGCGAACAGAACGGGGGAATTTTAAAAAATCCTATTTTTATACCTCTATAGCTCGTCGAGAGTTCGTCCAACACCCCGTCCGTCGTACTTATCGTTACGCCAACGTTACTAGTGAGTCTCTTTCCATGGAGAATTAAGTTTATTTAAAGGGAGTTACATAGAATAATCTAATTATATTTTTTCATGTGGATTTAAGAAGGGAAACTGGTAGTTTGATATTTATGAATAAAGTTACAAGGTAATAATTCCCAACTATTCAAAATAAGAGAAGTTACTAGAAAATACTAAAGAAAGCTGGAGTCCGATTCAAATCAAGATGGGGGAGAAGTATCGTCAACAGGGGTGAAATCGATCGAAAGATTACGATTCCTTCGGAAAACAAATTATTGTATTTTAATGCAATTAAAAATGTAACTTCGTTGCTGCTTGAGCTATCGATTGGTCATTGAATCAGGGCCGCAGGTTGAGTATTCTTTTAGAGATGCTTTCTTTAGCAAATTAAATATGAAATTATGAAGAGACATAATGTGCGCGTAATTGCGTCTGCCCGAAGAAATCACCATTTTCACGCATAGAGGAGCAGCTCACACTATAGCAAACATAACAATTGCTTTAAAGTTAATCGAACAAAATTCGGCGAGAATCATTTGAACGACTTCACCCCGATGTACGAAAAGTAAATTTCCAAATCTTTTTGTATATAGCCTCTTTTGAAGCGTTTTCCTTGACACCTACAGGGATCGACCTAGTCCCTACAAGATTTAGCTGCACAGATTTTTAGTTTCACATATTGTACAAATTAAAAAAAAAACTTTTTAGCTCTTAATAATTTTTGGAAAACTTTCTGTTGATATTATTTATACCTCCGGCATCACGGTTGTTTGCCAGGAGGCTATTCTGTTATTATTTTACAAACATGTAAAGCAGCTAATTGTTTACTCGTTGTTGCCCTACGTATTAAAAAATGTGAAAAAATCGATTTGGGGATCTAATTGATACTCAAATCTACGAGAGAAGACTATCTCTTAACTAAATAAAAATTCAAATTTTAAGAATATAATACTTATCTATGTAAATAGCTGATAAGCTGAAATAAAAATGATACTGGACTTATTTCGACCACTTTGGCAATTTGCTCAGGACATCGTGAATACCTGTGGGCTATTTCACTATAGCAGTGTGAGATTATATGCTCTATAATACACTGCTCAAAACAATTAGAGGATATTTGGAAAAATGGTAATAAAATAAATAAATAATGAATGTAGCACCTCGCAAATATTTTTATATTTAACTACAACGTTTTTAAATAAGGAGCCGAACGCATTGACAAGTTTAAACTTGTTTGTGTACAGCTACTAAGGCACTAAAGTGAATAAATATCATTAAATGAGTACACAATTATGAGACTTTATAAGAAGTTTTATTGATAAAATAACGAAAAATCCATCGTTAATAATGTGTATGAGCTCCACGAATGGCAATAAAGATTTGACATCTCATCGGTATTGATCGAATCAGAACAGAAAAAATTCTTGTGAAAGATTATTCCATTCCTCTATCAGAGCATTTTGAAGTTCCCGAATTGTACGCGGTGGCATATTTCTTGCTGCAACACGCCGTCCTAAAGCATCCCAAGCATGTTCGATAGGATTACCATCAGGAGAATTTGCTGGCCAGTGCGTTCTATCGATTCCCAATTGTTCAATCCAGTTGTCCACGATGTTTGCCTGATGTGGACGAGCGTTGTCATCCATTAAAATGAATCTTTCACCCATAGCGCCAGCGTACGGAAGAACAATGAGTCTCAAAATTTCGTCCAGATACCTCTGAGCAGTCAGGTTGCCATTCTGTATCACACAAAGGTCTGTATGACATGCTGCGCTTATCCCAGCCCATATCATTATACTCTCACCTTCATATTGTGGCCTTTCTCGAACAAATTGTGGCTGATTACGTGTTCCAGGTTCACGCCAAATTAAAATACCCTTATTATCTGGATTTAGAGCGAATCTGGATTCGTCACAAAACAATACTTGTTCCCAGTCTTCGTGATTCTAATTTCTATGTTGCTCAGCCCATATTCTTCTCGACCTTTTATGAAGAGCAATTAGTGGAACGTATACTAGGGGTCTTCGAGCATAGATTCCAACGTTGTGAAGACGATTTCTTATTGTATGAGTTGATACTACTCTTACCGTTGCAGCGGCAAGCTCACTTCTAAGCTGCCTTGCGTTATGGGTGCGATTTCTACGTGCAAATATTGTTAGGTATCGATCATCTCTTGGTGTTGTAGAAGCTGGGGGTTCTTGTCCTCGTCTTCTCTGAACGTCTCCAGTTTACAAAAACCGATTCCACAAACGCGAAACCACGCTTTGGCTAACTGCAAAAACTTCAGCAACAGTTTGCTGTTTGCTCCGTCCATTTTCCAATTCACCTATCACTCTCCAAGCCTGTGCATGAGTCAAATCGCGCTGCCTTTCCATTATTACCCGAAATTACGGTTAAAAATTTGCTATGATGTGGAAAATGGTAAAATCTAACTGTAGTCGAGATCGCTCCGATACGCGCTTGTATACCCTCAAGCTGTGGTGGTTCGCGCAGACGTCGCACTGAGGCGCTGTACAAGTTGAAACTTGTCAATGCATTCTGTTTCTTCTTTAAAAACGTTATAGTTGCAATATAAAAATATTTGCGTTCTTATATTATTTATTTATTTTATTATTATTTTTCTAAATATCCTCTAATTGTTTTGAGCAGTGTAGCTGCCTATCCCAAGATTCAGTCAAGGTTGCCGATACTTTTGTGTTGTTCACCACAATGTAGTATGATGTTTTATTAAAAAGAATGTAAGTAATCGTCCTGTGTTGTGTGAATTCGTTCTGATATCTGGGTTTTGTTGTATTTAATTTGCAAAATGCAAGAAAGTAAACAAACCCTTGCTGCCGACGATAACTTGTCTGAAACTATGTTATAAATATATGCAATCAGTCACCTGTGTGTTCTCATTTATCGTACATATTTACTTATTTATATTCTACGAATGTAAATGCGTATGTTCTAAGATTACTGTTGCTGATGGTAACATTAAGTTCCTTGGTCAGTGAGCGGATGTCTCATCCGCTTAATGCATTCGCCGCAGTATCAATTCGGTAATTTATTTACATATTCCGACTGAGGTATCGAACGTGGCTAGGTAGTTTTCCATCCTAGACGAAGCTTATCTCTTAGTCCATTACTTGACTCGTGTGAATTTGCCCTCGAAGTAGATAGCACATAACCGCAAATTAAGTAATTGTGTCACTAGCGGTATCGTCTGTGCTGCTCTTAGCATAATTTAGCTGCACCAAGGTTTGAGTAATGCATCAGGTTCGCCAATATAAATGGTATGGGTAATAGCAACCAATACACAGGAAATGCGGGCAATACCGGTGTGGAGTTCTGTGTTCATCAAGAACTATGATTTTGATCGGTGTGTATCATTCCCTTTACATATATTTGCATTGGTTGTTTTAGTTCTGCTGGCAAAATACATGTATGTTAAGTATTCGAGTGCTTCTTAGGCGTATGGTAAGTTTATTCAATGTTTCGCAGGGTAAATTTGCACGTAACACAAGGAGAATAACTTTGTGTACTCAAATAGTAATTCCGAGTACTTGCTGTCGTTAATCACTCACCCAGCCGCGGTTCTCGAGAGCTAACAAAGGAACACCGGCAACCCCGAAAATCTAGATTTCGTAAAACTTAAGGGAATGAAAGAGTACCGCGGTACAAGGATATATTTCTTTTTAATTGCCCGATTTCGGGGTACAGTTTTCTCGAAAAATTTGCAACCTATCAATTTGATCTTTAAATTCTTGTAAATATCTCGGTAACTAACAGGGTCGTTCAATAACTCCTTAGATTAAGCTAGAAAAACAAAGTATTCCCTGTAAATTTTTATTTATTTTTCAACATAATTTATTTAACTCTATACACTCTTTCAAGTGTTTCTCCAGCTTTCTGAAGCCCTCCAAAAAGTAAGATTTCGGTAGATTCTTAAAATAGGCATCTATTTGGGCGATGACTTCCTCGTTCAACGTGAACCGTTGTCCACCGAGCCATTTTTTCAAATTTGGAAATAAAAAGTCATTGAGGGCCAAATCCGGCGAAACGGCGGATGTTGCACTAATTCGAAATTCCATATTAAGGCCATCGAAACTGCGCAGGTGTGCACCCATGCATCGTCTTGATGGAAGAGGATCTTTTCCTTTTTCAAATGTGAACGTCTTTTCTCGATTTCTTCGCTCGATCGGTCCAATAACGATGCATAATGCTTTCCAGTTATTGTTTGCCCTTTTTACAAGTAACCGGTGTAGATGATTCCGCGTGCATCCCGAACAACCGACGCCATCATCTTACTGACCGATTTCACCGTCTTCGTCTTCTTCGAAGTCCGTTCGCCTTCAACAACCCATCGTTGTGACTGTTCGTTTGTCTCTGGGATGTAGTAGTGTATCCATGTTTCGTCCATAGTTATGTCTCGACGGAGAAACTCGTCAGGATACAAGATGGAATATAATACTGTTAGGCAATTTTGTATATATTGTTAACTCTTCCTTAAGAAGAACCTTGTGCATCATTCGATCACCGGTTGATGATGAGGACCATTCGTGTCCTCGAAACGGCCATCCCGGATTAATTATTATATAATTAGTTAAACTTGTGTAGTGCGGAGGTTGCCGACACCTATGTGTTGTTTACCATACTACGCCACAGTGCTACGCCTTCTTGTCGCGAGAGCAGGGGCGCGAAAAGGAGCTCCAAAGTTACTTATCGATTAACTTTCACGCCCTTCTGGTGATGAAGAATTTTAAAGGACATTCCTGGTCGCTTAGCCCAGTCGGCGACGGTCGTAGGTCGTGGTATATAAGGAGAAAAAAAAAAGATTCTGGCTCCCGCCGCATGAGCCACCTAATCAGGAAGACGCCACCCACTCTGAACACTAATGTCCTTCGTAGACCCCGGTCGTGACCGAGATTTGCTGCCAGTAAAGAGGCAGAAAAAAAAAAAAACAATACAAGTGAAGTATTCAAATATAAAATAAAGAATAAACTAAATAAATAAAAAAAAGAAATAGATTAAAAGTTGATTTAATGAATCGTCAAGGAACAAAACACAAAAAAAAAGAAATAAACTTTTATAAAAAAGGATAATGAAAAGTACGGGAAAATTTCCTTGTTTGAAATAAAGCGGGGGACGTCAGACGTGCTCCGTATTTGGTACTCGGATGTTAGGCCGGAATACGCCCTCAAAAGAACAATAATTCGGGTCTTGCGCCCTCCAAAAGTTCATTAAGACAGGTCCTGAATAAAATTCGCCCTCCAAAAGGACACTAGGACGGGTCTTGGATAAAATGCGTCCTCCAAAAGAACTCTAAGAACGGAGAAATTAACCGTAGGACGAAGATTTATACGAAAAAGGAAAAGCTCAAGTATGTATGGGCATACCTAATGCAGGATTAGAGTTCTTCCGTACGCAAGGGTTGGGTCAAACGGCGAAGTTCGTACCCTAAGCCGTACAAAATTACGTCTACAACCACTGTGTTCGAAACTCAAAAAAAAAAAACCCAAACTGAGTAAACTGTTCACTTTCTCTGGGTGAATTTAAAGACGCAATATAAGCGAAAGGCCTTCTTCGAGGCAAAATTAAGTTTCTACGCCAGAGAGAACTTCGGGACACACCCAACATGACTTAACGGAAAGAGGGCTTCAAAATGGTTAAATCTCACGTTCTAGAATAAAATAGTTTTTGTGATAAAACATCACACAAACGGACCAATCGGAGAAACTATCATAAATTACTTAAAATACAACACGGTACGACCTCTGTTGCGAAGATAGACCACGAAAAATTATTTCGTTAAGAAATTTAGGATAGTAAAGATAAATGGAGACAAAGACACTTATGTAGAATCTTCCCGAGTATTATCGAAGCAGTAAATGAAGTAAAAATGCTGTAAAATCCGATCAAATAGAATTTTAATGACGATAATTCGCACGGTGCGAAATGGGTTGCCTAGCTATGAAACAAGTTGCAAATGCATTGGGGGCGAAAAGTTCGCAAGGTTATCGAAATACAGGATGGCCGCAAAAATTCCATGTAACAACAGTACTTGCTATCATTCATTATTCTTGTAGATCCTGTAGTATTTGACCAATATCTTTTTATTGATTATAATTCACGTGTTATTGTAAATGTTAATGTTATTTATGTGTGCAAACTGTGTCAGTCATTACATTTGAAGTGTATTCGCACTGAATCGTGCGTATTTTCCATTATGGAATGAAAAATGGCGCTAGTGGTTTGGTGTAGGGTTAAAATTAACCGCTGTACTAGTGGCATTATTTATTGCCAACAAAACTACTACATGCATGCGAAAAGCGACGCATAAAATTCACCACATCATTAGTTTTCATTAACTGACTTTCAGGTATTCCACATCAAGCGACTATTACTGAATTACAGTATAAGATATCAATATTTATTACAAGAATTTTCTATATATAATTGGCAAGAATGTCAGTTGAGATTATACGTAAATGGAATAATTAGGCATTACTGGGGGAAAATTATATAATAAATAATTCCTTAAAACGAATACGAATATATACGAACATATACGAATGAGTTGTTTGCATTTATTGAGATACCTTGTTCGACAATGCATATTTTTAGTAAAGTAAATTCATCAACCATTTGCTAGTTCAATTTTTTTGAAAGCATTATTTATTCGGTTACAGTTAATAAATTAAATGTGATACACTGTCTATCAATAAAAATGCATCAGCTAGCAATATGCTATATATATTGAGTTAGTGAATGATTAGGCAATTGCGAGTATCGTGAAATCCAGAATGCATTATTTTCGATGATAAAATACAAAGTCTGTCGTGTAATGTGAGGCCCTGGATTCTCCCTTTTGGTATATATCATCCTCAAACAAAATTCTTTTGTACAAAGGGCGGCGCTACAAGTTAGACACTTATGGCAGCTTAATAATAAAAAATGATTCCTCTATTTCAACATCACGTATGCGTATGCCAGCAGTATATACAACATATAACACTACGTAGGCTTTCACGGCCCGTATAAGTACTGCTACTGCTATTGACTTCTTTCAGGTTTCGCTGTGTGGTCGTTATCACTTTTACGTTGTTGTCGATTTTATGTCCAGTATCGTGAGCGAGAGAAGAGCTATTATGAAGAAGATGCATCTAAAGACGACTATAGAACCACAGAGAGGAACGGCAGGCATGCGTTTCTTTGGCACTAGAGGGCGCCAAGAAATGTCGAGTTTGTCGTTTTGAAAGTTGTGGCATTAACTGTGAGGCAACAGCGATAGAAGGTAGAGATAAAAAATTACTCTCGAAACCACGCTGATGACGCCGGGTAGGCAGAAGCATGTCCGTGTGTTAGTGTAATTTTTTTCTCTCCTTTTGTTGCGTTTGCCGTGAATTATTCCATCAATACCATGAGGAAGCTAAGCTATCTTAGCATTATATTATTTGGTTAGGGATGGCGTGTTTACCATACGTAGGGAGTCATCTAAAAGGTAGGACGAATTCTGGGGAAACACGACGTACAAGCACGTTTCGAGACTGCAAAGTCAATCCAGCGGCATCTATCGACTGCTTAGGGCAGGGTAGACAAAAATCGTACAGAAGGTAACTACAATATAACATGTCAATGCGGGCAGTGCTAGACAAACAGGAAGAGCTATCGCGGTAACAGTAAAGGAAGACGAAAGGGACGCAAGATTTAAGAGAATCGAGCAATGAGCAGTGGCAGAACACGAGACTGGATATAAAATGGACTTCAACAACGTAAAAGTTATAGCCATGGAAAGACAACAGTCTTTAAAACAAGCTTGTTTTGTGGGAAGGGGACAATAAATAGTTTTTATTTCGAGTCTCAATACAAATGAGAAGCATCTGCCAAGCAAACAACTTCGATGTAATAAATTCCTAAAAAGTCAAAATATGATTTGAAAGTTTCTTCGCACGATGTACGCTATTCTAGGATAAACATAATACGTATAACCCTTGTTTTTCGCGTAGCATAAAACGGTTCTTTCAAACAAATAGATCTCGCCGAAATCAAGGAGATGGAAGGAGAACTCGGAATCATGAACGCGGAAGTCAAAAGAACAACGAATTGATCGATTTGACGAAATTTGGTGAAATATAAGAATGAGACAAAGCTCATGTATCTAACTAAACGGAAAACAAATAATTAAAAACATAAAAAAAATTAGCAAGTATAAGCAGAAATCTATAATAGACGTTAGGAGGCAAAGGAATTAACGGAATTAACCGTAAGGCAAAACAAGATTGAACTTGATAAAAATCAGCTCAAGAAAAGTACAGAACTCGCAATCAGCTATACTGAGATATTGAAATGTGAGGAACTATTGGGCACTATTATTATTAAATACATTAACGACAATGCCGTAGATTATCATCGCCTTTACCCATTGAACACTTTCAAAGTATACAATTTCAATTAACTTTGAAACATAATTTTTAGGATACAAACGCGTAGCAGAATGAGATTAATAGTAATTAAAGTCACAACCAGATTTCACAAGTTGGTATCATATTCGATATTTTTTTTTTGCGTTTAATCAGTCCTCGCCTAAAGTTGGTAATTTATTTGGGGCACGCGTTTGCGATAAGGTACGATAATGGGAAGGGTAATTCCACTTTTGTTGGCCACAAACCTTGCCCGTATT
Source organism: Marronus borbonicus (assembly GCA_902655005.2). NCBI lineage: Eukaryota > Metazoa > Arthropoda > Insecta > Coleoptera > Scarabaeidae > Marronus > Marronus borbonicus. The sequence continues at coordinate 5,737,888 of LR737394.1, read as the reverse complement.
AAATTCTTTAATTAAATTCGGATTTACATTACTTCCACGCCGTGGATCATAATATATTTATCCGCTGTACTCCTTTTTTTCTTTCTTTTATATGCGTTACTGTTATTACAGTCGTAATTTTTAACGCTAACTGGATTTTGCATTAAAATTTACTGTTAGAATCCTACGTAACGCTAGATTATATTTTATGGAATGACGTATAATTCCTTGTTATGTATGTACGTTCGTGTATTTTATTATCTCGGGCTTATTTCGCATAAACCCTGCGCGACTAAATACACCGAGTCCGCTAGTAATTTGACTGATAAATTGTAACAAGTTGCATATTTGAATTCGTATTTAATAGTTTAAATATACAAGGTGCGTTATTTCAGTAATCTTTTATGCAGAATGCATTGGACTTTACTTTACCAAATTCCAGCGTTGCGTTATTTTAGCCCAAAGTTTGGGGTAGTAGTAGGAATAATGACGACGGCGTCTCTCTCTGAAAAATGTACTTTAAAATATAAAAATAAACCGAGCGGAGCGATTTTTTCTTTATTCATACTATATCATGGTTAAAGTGGGCAAATTCGGGTGCGCACCATCGGCGTAGCTAACGCATAGACTCTTGCATGCGAAGGGAGTCAGTATGCAGAGATATATTATCGTGAAGGGTGCCGTTCCAGTGCTAGATACAAAAAAGTTTTTAAGATGGTTTTTGTAGAAAATGAACCGATCTCGATAAATTATCTCTGAATGAACACGAGAAATTGCCATCTCTAGTCATATGTCTAAAAAATAAAAAAAAATTCGATGATTAAAAAAAAAACTTACCGTCTTAAGCGTCTTCCGTGACTTGAAAAACTGGAGAAGCGAGATAAAATATTTTTAACATTTCTGCAAAACGCGTCCGCCGTGAGAAAAATATGTTCTTGCATAAAGAAAGCCTTACCCTAAACAATTTTATAAAATTTATCTAGTCCACACCATTATTTAATCATTACAGTACCTATATGCGCAGGAGAATCGCAGAATAATACGTCTCCCACTGATATTCCCATTTCATTTCCTTTTTCCGCAATTTATTTACGTATTTACTTATTCTAGACTTATACAAGCACAGACGCGTACGAATACTGTATCGATTGTGAATAAAACAGGCGGAGCAGAAAAAAGCGTTATAAAAGTTTCGGGTGCGTAATTTAAAATTCAAAATGATGCTTCGCTGCGAAGTAATTGAGAGAGAGAGAACTTTTATTGTTAGAAGTTTGATTTCGGAATTTTTTCAACGGAGTTAAAATTGTCAACATGGTTGAGCCGGGAGGAAGCTCGCATCAATTCCAACAGGCGTTCCTGTCTCTCTTTATTTCTCATCGCAGGTTGTTCTTTCGAATATCATCAAGTTTGGGGTGGCGGAGCGAATACGTCTTAGAAAAAGGAATTTGGGCGGTGTTACTGTACGTACGTGAATTCCTTCAGACATGTAGGGCGAATGGTGAACGTATAGAAGGATAAAAGAGAATAGTTTGGAGTGGATTATACGTAAATTAGCATGGAGATACCGCATAATATATAGGTCAACTCGAGATAAAGTGTCTTCGTAATTTTGTATAGGTAGCTTTAGCTTCTTTTTATTTAAACCTTACTTTTACTTTTACTCTCCACGGAGCTCTCCCACATAATCTATTAGTAAAGAAATAGATAAACGTTGACGGTAATCATAATAATTAACACAATCTGAGTTATGCTTAAAGAATATTGAGTAGTGTAGAAAATATAGAAAATTCCGTTTTAATTTCATTTTTTTTAAATTTATACATAACGTCGTTGTTTCGCCCCACACCCAGGAATACATTATACTTTAAAATTTCTTCTATTTTTTAATCTGCAGTAAGTACAGCGGATGAACATCGATTTAGCAAATCTCACGAAAATAACACCCTCAGTATTTCTGATTAAATAGGCGATATAACATATACGTGAAAGTTAATCTTCCGTGTAAACTCTCGCAGGGAAGCAAAAGATTTGTGGCTTCTAGCGCACATATGCTCCATTCGTGTATTCAACCGGAAATTTTCGTTTTCGAGATGACGGGTTGCCTATGACCTAGATTAATTTAAAGAAATCTCTCCTATCGGTATCAAAAGCGATAGCTTGATAATTGTCGATGTTGCGTAGCCCAATTTTAATGAACCTGCAGACGGAATCTGCGCGTGTTAGTGACACCAGCCAATTATTAAAGACGCTGGGTTATTATATAAAGGAGTTCTTAGAAAATATTTAATTGGATGTTCGTGGGGTTAGGAAGCTCGGCGAAATTATTTAATACGTAAAGAGGATCGATAGATGAAATCGAATTTTGTGTTGTTGTTAATGTGCTGTACGCAACAATTAAAGTGCTCAATTTAAGTTGCAGTTTAAACGCGCTTCTTTGCAATTATGTCGCTGGAATTTTTTTAGATAATTTAGATATAATTAGGTAAGTTCCAATGTACAAAACGATCTCCCGTAACTACTCAAAATTTCAAAAGTTATTTCCCGCATAAAATTCTTCATATATCAAGATGTTACTGTGCTAGATTTCTGTCTTATAAGGTGATCATTGAAAGTCGTACTGAGAGTCCACGGACGGCTCAAGAATAGAAGGTGTTGGAACATATGTAAGCATTAGTAGGCCTAACCACCACTTTAAAATGCCTACGGGACTCCACACCAACATATTTCAAGGCGAGATCTCCGCTTTGAGCTTGTGCATCATAAAGGCCCCCGAGATAGGAATACGAGGCACACCATAGCTAATTCAGTGCCAGTCAGGCAGTTCTAAAGGCTATCATACGAATCTGGTCTGATTCAAGAATGAATACATAATTTAAGGCAATTGGGACACAAAGACCACGTTACTTTGCTATGGGTCCCAAGCCATTAAGGGATCGAAAAGGCAGGCAAGTTGGCTAGAGAAGCAACGAATATGTTCTTCATCGGTCCTAACCCCTTCTGTGGCCCACAAGAGAGCCGCATGAAACAAGTAATTAAAGCATGGGAGGACAATTAAGAGACCTCGTTCTGGGAAAATGTTCCAGAGCAAAAACAGGCGAAAGCATTCATATCAGGCTAGCCTAAGACAACAAAAATAGTGCTATCGCTCAGCAAAGGAATATAAAATATCACCTATTCAATCTAGGAAAAGCTGAGGATCAAATATGTCGTCTATGCCTAGAAGATCTGGAGGCGGCAGAACACATTTTATGTAAATGTGTTGCCACCAGTCGCACTCGACACCATTTCAGTAAAGATTCTAGAGTAATACTAATGATTATTAAGAGCTTTCACGTACTCTAACACATATAAGGGCATTTTGTTACAATGGTCGCAGGGACTGAAGGCATTTGTGCCATTGCTCAATGATACTAATACTAATTGTAGGTTTCTGTCAAACGATGCCAAACAAGAACAAATTCGAAAGCGTGGATGACAGTAAAGTATTGGCAGTCTATAGTAAAAAATTAAGACAATGTCAGAGAGGTTTTCGATTAGAAGTGAAGTAATTGTTGCAGTGCTTACTTCTGATTGTGACAGCATTAGCTGCTGTACGTTCCGGTTTCCCCGATGAGCGCTCCTCGCAAGTGGAGAACCCCTGATGTACATTTCCGATGAAAGACAGATGCATCATTGTGGCGAATAGCCGTGTAGTACGTGCTATGAGGGATTAGTAGGGATTTCGCGAAAAAGTCCGGATGCAGTGAAGGCCGAACCGCTATTGGTCTTAGAAAAATATCGTAATCCTTGTTGATGCCTGAGTTTTTAAATTTAACGGGATGTATGAGTTGTAATGTACGAAAGAGCATGATTAAGTTAATCCCTAAACTGGGCTTAAAATAGCAAGTCGTTTTGTACAATATGACCAATGACAGTTCGCTACGACAAATAATTTACACATTTCTATTTCCATTTTTATTAAATGTAGAAATAAGGCATTCTCCTTCTTACTTATATGTATAGAACGCATTGAATTGAGTTATCTATTAATTGTACCTATTAATAGAACATTATACAATAAAGGGGTTAAGCACCTAGGATATTGGCAGCAGTTACTATGCATTTCAGATCTACCATAAATTTCCTGAAAGCGTGCGCCACTGAACATCCGCCTTTGTTTTAGGTTCCCCGCAGAACTACTCCAAAACTTCTTCTTTGACGTAACTAATTAGAATGGAAAGAAATGTCTAAGCCGTTAAAACTTGTGCACTATTACCTTCGAGAATTTGTCGCGACGATGCACTTTCATGACAGACAACTGAAAATTAATGCATCTAGTAAATTTTTGATGACGAGAACTTTCTCGCATAGGCGCTACTTAACAAGCATCATATCTTAACGAAGTTAATTACTTTAAACATCCATACTACAACAAATACTATAAACATTACCATCGTAGTTCGAAAAGGGCCCCGATAGTGTGCACCGGTGCAGCAACCAGCTAAATATTACAACGGAGGATTACGTAACTTTTATGGATTATACACCTAGAAAGTTTAGAAGTTTAATATTTGTTCAGCGCAAAGGTACGAGGTATTATGTTGTACGCTATTCCGAAATATTCATTACGAACTTTGCACATGTTTACAAATAACGTGTAACCGTTACATGTATGTTGGTTGTATCTATTTGGAGAACAGTTTAGGACTACATCGTTAATTTAAGTTCTAGTATCTACAGCGAAATGTTATACACTGTTGCAGGAAAAGCGGGTTAATATTTTATAACAGGTTAAGGATAAGTTAGTACGAATAGCAGTGGGAATTAAATATTAGTAGAATAAATGTTGTTCTAGACAAGTAGGTACTCCATTCTCGTTTCTAATGAACGTGTGCGCAATTTCCGTAACAAATCGGGAGAAAACACGTATGTTATTATGCAGCGAAACGTAGTAATGCCAACTTAAAGAAGAATTCTTAAATTCCAGGGTTTCTAGAATGGTAATTGGCTTAGCAAAAATACAGTAACGCTTCAAATTAGTTATGTTGGTAAATAGTATAACGCAGTTGTGAGAATTTGAAGTGAAGCAGATTTTAATCGCATTTCGCCTAATTTCTGAGGTAGTGGCGTAGCTACTTCCGAATTTGCCCAGAGTGTACGCCCTGTGAAGGTTTAAAGTTTGTTTATCGAAATAACGACTTACAGTTGAATGCTTGGTACTTGTTCGGATTCTCTAAATCTCGCCAATTATTTTAGTGCCGTAATTTATTATCTAAAAAGTATTTATTATCTGAATACATTACGATATTGTGTTCAATATCGCTCCATCTACGTAATCCTGGCAACATCGCAGAACGCCGAATTTGCGGTCAAACTTGCGCAGGCGCATTTGATCAAAATCTCTAACTGCTTCGACGCCTAGGGACTCATCAATTCCAGGAAGACTTGCCTGGAAACATCATGATTTGCTTCCCGAGATCAAAGTCAGAGCGACGGAGAAACAAGATCGAGTATCTTGGAATGATCCTTGACAATAGGCTGAATTTTGCAGAGCATCTCAGAGAAGCTAGAAACAGGGCACTTGGTGGAGTCAAACACATGTATCCTATCCTTTCCAACTCCCAACTCCCAACTCAACACACAAACAGGCGTTACGTTGTGTAAGTCATACATATGCCCGATACTTTACCCACGTCAGTCCCATCTGGGTCACGGCGTCACCCCCTTTGCGAGAGTACAAAACTGCTGATTGCGACACATTGACATACCTGTGCGAGACTACGGAGTTGCGGGAATTCCTTGCAAGGCTCAACAAAACCTTCTTCGAGAAAACGCTAACGGAAGAGAACTCCACCCTTCAAGAGGTTTTCGGAACACAGCAGAGAGAGCAGCCCAAGACGAAGACCCTGAGGCCCACGCACCTAATTTACCTGGTTTAATAACAAGATATTGTACCAAACATATTAAAAGTGTTTGAAAGGAATCCTTTTACTTTCGGGTTCGATTTGCTTTGTTGGAGGTTAACTAAGTCCAACTTGCTCTAAAACGTCAGTTTATTTTAGTTAAGTGACCGAGATGCCTTAATGAGCGGGGCTGTAAGATTCCGATAGAAAGAGGCACTCGCCTCGCAAGGACTTATAACTTCTTCGATAATTAGCATAGTTGCTAGCATAGTTCTAGTGAATAACGCAAATAAATTCTTTATATCATTACAACTGTTTGGCAGTTTTATTTTCAGCTCTCTGTTAACTTAAAAATGTGTTTTAACGTACTTCCAAGTTTGTCTATACATTAAGAGAAATGTTTAAAATATTTAAAATAACAACAAGAAGTTTTATTAGGCGAATACACACAATCGTAAATACAGAAAGTCTAGACGTTTATTTTTTCCAGGTTCCATCTAACTTTCTAGTAATTCATTTATATCCCTGTATTACCTATATTACCTCAAAAGCTTCGTTATCGAGAAATTTTATAGCGAGGCGAGGTAGATAAAATGTACCGCAAGAGTAAATAAAATCCTCCGGTTTGAAGAGGTGTTTTTAAACCAAGCTTTAATGTCGAATTTATCTGAGCAATGAAAGTTCCCCGGTTCGGGCGTAGCGGCAAATGGTCGGACGAGCTTGAAAGCTTTGGCGAAAGTAAAAGGACTGCGTTCTGTTAGAAGAGCGGAGGACTGACTTGGCAACTACGTAAAGCTCATCTGCACTTATCTTCTGCTCCGCGAGCCTTGTAATTTCCGGTGGCCGCCATATATCCTCTGTTACCAGTCACTTCTGCTCGCCTTAGTCCTTCACATATCAGCGGGAAACTTAGTGCCTCTTTACCTCAACTTTCTCGAAAACTGTCCTCAGATAAATATGACGAGTCAACGGTGGTGTGGGATAGTCTGAGGTATTCGAAATGGTTTAGATATATGTTATTACCTCTTTATTCTACACCGACATCCGATTCTGCTATAACGAAGTGTATTCTTAGCGTTTCGTTGAAGATAATGTACATACGTCGCTGTGAGGTAGCTAGTAAACCAGTGCATTAAACTTAGATAACAACTACAAGCGCAGTATCGTATCTACGTTTCAAAGTTGTTTTTGAAATAACTTTTATTTTCAAGTAAAATGTTTGAAATAAAATAAAATTCTTATCGTTTACTACAAGTTTAAAGTTATTATTATTATTGACGCTGCCTGCAGTTATAGCGATCTGAGAAGATCTGTTGTAACAGTATATGAACATTATTGGAGGCATTTGATGAACCCTAGCACCAGTTGTTGTCGTCGACTGCTAGCAATAGATTTGTACAAAAAACCGAAGCAGGTACTGCAAGGGCTGTTTGCTGTGTGGTCACAAGTTTGATGGGTACCGTTTTTTGTTACTCGTATATCAAAACAAATTTTAAAGCTTGCTCCCAATGAACCTGCATAACTCTAAAAAAAAATATGAATAAGCAGACGCGAATGTAATGTAATGTTTATTTGTCGTTAGTTTAAAAAAACAGAGACATCGTCAAATACAAAAGGTAAAATCTAAGTTAAATAATAAGACACAAAATAATAAAAGAGATTCAATAAGTAACTGGGGCACTGTATAACTAACTTTTATATAAATAAAACTTCAGTATAAATATAATATTTGTATAAATAGAAAGTTTAAATAAGTAAACCTATATGTGGACAAAATACAAGTAAGCGGTAATGATGAAGAAATAAGTGTTAGCTACTTAGAAACTCGGCCACACTATAAAACAATTTGTCACGCAGATATACCCTGAGTTTACTTTTAAACTGGCGAAGTGTTACGCAGGCTTTGAGATCATGTGGAAGCCTGTTATAATATTGAACGGCTCTATAGTGAGGATTCCCCTCAAATAGAGTTGTCCTATGTCGAGGCACGTTCAAATTACGCGAGCCACGAGTGGCCATTGCATCATACACATCTCGGTTAAAGATAAATTTTCGCTCGTTTTTCTTGTAGAACAGTAAGATCTCAAGAATGTATAATGGGGCTAGAGAGAGTATATTTAATTCCCTAAAGCAAGGCCTGCATGAAGTTACTTGAGAAACCCCCACCATACACCTCACAACCCTCTTCTGAAGGACAAATAAGTCATTGGCCTTCTTCGAAGAACCCCAGAAGATTAGACCATATCGCATCCTTGATTCGATATAAGCGAAGTAAAACATTCTGACAGAATCTAAATTAACACTTTTTTTGCAGTTGTCGATGCCGTATAAAAGAGAATGTGGTGCGCATGTGTATATGGAGAACTCATGATCCCGACTTTGTAACATATTGTTGTTAGCGTAAAACAATTTGAAACGGGTTAAAAGCTATTGTCGAACATGTTGAATAAGATAATGTGTAAAATCAGTATGAACTCATACATGAAAAAAAGCCCGTGAAGAAGACTTATTAAAAGTGGTAAGGAGATTTATTTCAAAATATGGCAAGTCCGAACACTAAATTCTTTTTCACCGGGTCTATTACAGCATGATAGGGCAACTAGACAGCGGTGGAGTGCAATCGAAAGATTATTACAAAATAATCTAGAAATTAATCATTTTTTTTTATGAACGTTACCGAAGTAATCTCAACATAACTTGTTTCCCCAGAAACAATTCTACAAAGGTTTCCTTCTGTTACATGTGCTCATCTTTAAAATTTCGCGAATACAGTAGCGCCAACAACACAGGAACGATATCGGTGTCCGGGGCGTACTTGCAAATCATTAATGAATAGCTAATGAAGGTCGAGACGAACGATACCACACTGTTCCACAAATTTGCATTTTAATTCGGTCTCATGAACAAGAAGCAAGGCCGAGAGTTGGAAGGGGTTACATTTGTATCCCGACCTCAATCTCTGTGTGCATACGTGTAGGCAGAACTTGAAGTAAATGCATCTTGAATCGCATATTCCATGCACGACGATCTGTAATATTTAGTACGGATCCGTGTGTTGTTCTGCCATGCATATCGTATTAGGATAGGGTTTACAATATTGTACATTATATCGCCGTACATGAATTAAGTTAAATTTCTTATTGATGATGTCGTAATAGTAAAATTTTTAATTCATACGATGAGCAGTTGTAATATTTTTTATTGTTAATGGCCTGAAGGTGTTACAAGGAGTTATTGTATTCAATCGCTGGGTATTACAAGACACCCTTCATGTTTCTCTAAAAGTATCGTCTAACAACTGAAACAAATCTCTTTACTCGATTATCTCGATAGTATCTGTTAAGGACTTAACATTTAATTTTTTTTGTTTTATTTTATTTTATAAATGTAACCATTTTTTATTTATTTGAAAGTAATATTTTCTTTGTGTCTACTTTCTGATAAATTGAATGTTTCTTTTGTTTTGCCTTGTATAAATTTATATATTTCATATTTAGCATCATCAACGTGTACGAATTCAATGTAAAAATACGTTTAATTTCTTATAAAGTTCGCAAATATTTAAAATTCGTCAATGTTCTAATCAAAAACATCTTTAATAGTCATTTATTATAGCTGTTTGATGAAGCTCCTGCTAATGCATCTATCAGATCGAGCGCCAGGTGAGGAATGTCCGCCAGTTACCGCCGGTAACGTACAAGTTATCGAAACTTCGTCGGAAGTCGAACGTACGAACTACCACGACTACCTGCCTTCTGTCTTTCGCTTGTGAGTCACGCAGCGCTCAGACCCGCACTATCGTTGGTTTCTGATTTTTCCGCTTATACACGGGGACAGCAGCTCGGAGCAAGATACTAGAGGTGGCGTATCAAATAAGTACACGAAATAACGCGAGCGTCTGGGTAGCCGTGAGTTGTATAGCATCTTTTTGCGGTAGTGATCGGCTATTTGCTGCTGTCCCCCGACCAGACGCTCGTGCTTTGGTAGGGTTTGTGGTGGCCCTAGCGTTAGACATTGAACGTCCCGATACATTTGAACGCGCACACAAAGAAGGAGCCGAATTATGAAATCCATATAGTATGCTATTTATGTATTTGAATTTATATAAGGGAATTGTTTATTTAATAAATATATTTTGTATATCTACGTACTGTGTTTAATTTGAGATCAACTGATTAAGCGAGTAAACACATAAGAATTACATATAAGCAATTGGTCCTTTCGCCTCACAAGAAAGATACACCGAAGCAGACGACTAGCGGCATTGTTCTTCAAACTAGGAGAACGTAACAGTATCCGTAGTAACCTATTCAATGTAGGACACTCTGCATATGACCAAAATAAAAGTAATTCCTTCTAGGGCGCCTTACACTTGAGCGTCCAACTATCTCCTGTCAATAGCTTACCTCAATTAGATTTCCTTGGTAGATCGATAACATATTCGCCAATTTCGTTCGTTCATATGCATAGTTCTCACGTAGCGCGAACGTGTACATCATACATCATCTATTACCAGCTTATTTCCTCTTCCCTATCATCCATAAATTCATCCAGCGGAATCCCACCAATTTCGTCAATATATATTCAAACACGTACTAATAGTATTCGTATGATTGTGTCAGGACTTCCAGGCGTAGCTGCACCGCCAGTCCTGGGAACCAATAGTGGACGCGCAATATCTGGGCCAAACTTCCGTGCTGATCACGTTTGTCACTACATTTCTGGCAAGCGACACTCATTTCACGGCAATTCGGATAATTTATAGTTATTCGGACGAGCGTTGAACTTGTGCCTAGCATAACAGGATGTATGGTAATTTATACAAGTAACATGTAAGGGTGCACTTGTTGTTTTATTTGACAGCTGCCGAACGGTTTCAAGATTAAATTGATGACTGTTTCCGTTACTGTTTTGATAATTTTTGATTTAATGAGCAAAACGACCTTTAACTTCCTCTGCAATTTAAAAATCAATGTACTTCCTGAAGGAAATTCTGTAGTAACGTGTAATGTTTTATTTCAGGGAAAAATTTGAAAATAAATGATTTTTCGAAATTAATTAATTAATATACTGGAACCTAGCCTTTTTATGGCCCGTCACATTTGATCACTTCAAAATAACAGCAGAATTCAAACGATCCGCACTTAGAAAAAGTGAAACAACCAACATGTGTTACCTGGATGAATATTAGATATTAATTAACATCTCGTGACTCCTTTATTTAATCGCCATAGCCATTGTTTAAACACAGTTAATTTTGGAAATTGTTGCAGGAAAATATTATACTATATCAGAAGATTTACGATGTGAGGAAACTGAACAGAGACAAGTTATTTATCCGTTCTACCACCACATTCGTTGATTGGATTTGGTCGAACTATCTACTTTGGCGTGTACCGAGCTTTAACGAGCATTCTCTGGCTCATTGTTGTCTGTCGAAGGTAACGTCACATGTTTACAACGCTTGGCAACTAATCTTCAACCGACGCTGCATCGACTGAATTGGTTCACTCAAGTGTTTACCGCCTTGGATACCGTCGACCAACGCTTAACCGATTTCCCTGTTCGAAAGCCAATCGATGCCTAACGTTAGAAAAGTACCACTGGTTTTGTACATCTCAGCGACACTCAAACGTACAACGACCGCGGTTAATTGTCACGGATATTGCGCTAACCGTACGACGTTGAACCAACCATTTCAATAGTTTTAAATTTTGCAAAGTTCAAGGTGCTCCGTTTTATTGTGTAACGCTAATTAAATGAAAAGAGGTCTTAAAATGCAAAAGTTTAGGTATTATGAATAACAGAATTAGAAACTACCTTTTACTCCCATTTGTTTAAAACAACTGATTATATTTCGGTGGGTACGAAGAAATAACACCAAGCAATTCCTGTTAGCAGCCTTTTTATGTTTACGCTACGCTGTGACTGTATTTTGTAAGTTTGTTTCTCTAAATATACGCGCATAACATGGATGATAAATAGAAAGCGCCGGGGAACAAACGTATTTGCGAGTAATTTATATTTGTATACGGATTGGTACAGCATCCGTGTGATTTACTGTATTCATAGAAATTTATTTAATCGTTTTATATTCGAACGCGGCATATGCACGTATTTTACGTAGGTACCGTTTGTACGTATACGTATACAGAGGGAAACGTATCCTTTTACAGCTTTCCTACTAACACGCAGACAGAAACTGCTGTAAATTTTGTTTGTTCAGCTTGACGTTTTCCATTAAAACGATAACGATGGTGATTAATAGTTCTTACGGTTCGCATATCGTACACTTTCGCATACTGGCAGAGAGACAATAGGCAAGGTAAGCGGGTGTATCTACGAAAACGTAAAATTTTACCGAACAGTTATTTGTGAATATAACTTTTAAAAATATCAGTGTTTCGAAGTGTGAAACCGATAATTTCTCATCATTTTAAATACTCACTGTCAAGTGGATCTGATTGATTTCCAATCGTAATTATAGATTTATCATTATCTAGCAAGGCCACCTTGCAAAATTTGTGGCGTTAAAGCTTCTGCAAGCTAAACGCGCGGAGGGAGTTGCATGTCGTGTTCTTGACATATTTCTGCTTTTTAGAGCTCTTTGTGACGAATTTTGCTATAAAATAGAACGTTTAAGAGATGTGCGGCCGGAACTAAGGAATTGTGAGCGGAAAGGCGAGACACAGCCAAAGGCAAGGGAGCGTGGAATGAGGCAATAATTATATTTCTTTCAGGTTGTGATGGCATATCTATCTACGATCCTGTCTATGACCTATTGCAGAATACCTACAACAATGTTATACGTCTGCTACGTTATTTTGCTTTGTTATTTTGTGACATGCGGCTGCGTTCTTTATTGGCTGCTTCTTGTAAACCTCAGGCTTTACGAGAATTTAAAACTAAATTAATGGTGCATAAGCATCACAGTAAAAATCAGTATTAATAATATTCAAATTTCTATATCTGGTCCGATTGTCGACCTTACGCTTTGCTCTTCGTATTATAAATAAAATGCGATCTCGGCGAGAATACTGCCAGAATGGTATATTTCGCATTGATTGAATCTCGTCTAATGTACTGCTTGTTGTTTGGGGTATTGGGCTTGTTGTTTGGGGTAACGTAGATCTCTTTAAAGTTTAGAAGATGGCGCGAACAACGGAGGCCATTGTTCGCTCTGGTTTGCATCACGTAAAATTCTTAGGCTACAGTTACTTGTTTTCGTACGAAACATTAAGCATATCACGCTATTCACCTTCCAAAACTGGACACTTCAGTTTGTAAAAATTCACTGTATTTTGTGGGTCTCTCTTCCTGCCGATTTTACTCATGTTTGGACGTAAGCTTAGGAAGGAGCTACTTTACAAATTGTATTCCAATTTAAATTTCATTTTTTTCAATCCAAAATGTCTCCAAAATGTTTAATATCTAGTGCAATTTAAAACAAAACTTTTCATCTGTGCGAATAGTGTTAGCGGGTTGCTCAGTTTATCTTCATGCTTTTCTTATCGCGATAGCTCTTCATTAATTAATTAAGCGATCTTGGTAAATGCCCCGCTATCAGTAATCCCACCTTCATTAGTTGAAAATTACACGCAAATCCTGCCTATGTTTGTTTAATGATCTAATGCTGTTCGCGTGTGCACAGGTCCCATTTGCTTTATCTTCGCATTAAATGCGGCAAATTTTGATTTTAAATTCGGACGGTTGCAATCAATTTTCGATAATGTGTGCTCAAATAATTTTATCTCTGCGGGTTTACGTGCGGTTTGTCGTAGATGCGGCTCGTTAGCGACATTGTGTTCGGTCAGTTTGAGCGGTATGTTAGTCAATCATTCGATTCTCTGCAATGCCCCGGCTTTTAAACGATTGATAGAATTTAATTTCCTATCTACGTGTTTTCAACAAACATTACATGCCTCAATTTATTAGAGTATAAATGATCGAAGATCGTTCTATGCAATTATTTCTTGTTAGGTATACATTTTGTTATTACGTATTTGTAATGATTAAATTGTTTGAAGTGTAATGCCGGGTCTACATCAAACAGAAGCCTTCTGATCATTTCCGATCGGAGACGGGACCTTGCACATTGCAAACTGTTCAGAACGAACTTGTATTTTGATATTTAATTGTTTTTAAAAAGTTCAAGAACAGTTTGTAGAGAGTTGTTGCGTAACTGAGTTGATGTCTTGTTTGCCACAAGTTCGTTAGGTGTGGATTAATACTAAATACAGCAAAAGCCCTCAGGATCTGACACTCAGGATTCCACTTTTTTTTTCGCTTGTGGGGATCGTCCGCTCATGAGGAATGTAGACAAAATCATTCTCAAACTTTTGATCAAAGAATTCAAAATTGCGTCTACATAAAATGCAAGTTTTATTTTCAGTCAGATATATTTGCCTGTTTAAATTTTGTATTTCTTTTTCTTGTAAAGAGCAAATTTTGAAAGTGAGATTCTATGTTTTCCAAGTATTCAAACGTCAAAAAATCTTCTTTGGGAAACCTCTTTAGATTTTCGATCGCTTTTAATGCATCAGCGCAAGATTTTTTAGGACCATTCATATCTTTTTCCTCGTCGCCAGTACCTTACATGTATCGGCATCATTCATTCATTCGGTCGGTCACCGGTTGATAATGAGGACCATTCGTATCCTCGAAACGGCCGTCCCGGTTTAATTATTATATAATTAAACATGTGTGGTGCGAAGGTTGCCGATACTTACGTGTTGTTTATTCATTTTCACTGCTTACTCTAATACTAAACAGTTCTTCTGTGAGCATTTTCTCTTACAAAGTAATGAAGTCGTCTTGGTTATCAACTTGCGTGATGTTATTAAAGTTTCTGTAAGGTTGGCAAGGGCAAATCGTACGTCTACGACTGCTTTTTCTTGAACTTGAGGATGTTTGAAACTTGTTTTGGAATAGCAGTTTTGAACGGTCTCTGGAGTAACCATGTTCCATTTTTTTTAATAAAATAAAGAGCTTTTAAAACGTTAAGTGATAAGGTCTGAGGCAGAGAATTCAAATTACGGTAAAAAATTGAAGATTTTGTATAACCCCTGGGCAATGAGCTAACAAACAGAGGTCGCGTTTGGGAGCAGAAAAATGACTTTGATATTTGTAAAGCTCTCTCCGATGTGATTCCGCATTCTCAAAAAAAAGCAAAATCTTTCGCTTCTGAAAACCCAAGCGTCTGTGCAGGTCCAGAAGCTAGTTGGTCATTGTAACTCTTGCCATTCACGATTTTTTACTTGAGCTCCATGGGGCTGGCAAACTAGCAAGTGGCACATTTTTTAACGCGCGTGGTCGAGTAGCTTTCCTGATTAATAAAAGCTTTTTTTTCTCCTGTCATATTGGCAAAAAACAATATGCCTCTCTTGCAGTGTCTATTAAAGATACGTTTGGTACGTTTGGAGCATAAACTATATGAAATGGTATAGAACCTGTAACATACCCTACTTTAGTGTTTGTTTTCCTTCCCTGGTTTCTAGTAGTGTCTGAGGATTGTGTTGGATATTAAACAATAGGACATTGCATTTTGCATGGTCAACTTTGTCATTAGCTAAACAGAATATTAATTCTGTTAGTTTTGCTTATTTAATTAAGGGATTTCTCGGAACGTTACCAACCCATTCGTACTCTCTAATGAAATTATAAAGTTGCTCGTTTGCAGGAAAAATTTTAACACAAAATAAACTCGTTCGCATTCGGTTTTTACATGTATGTTGTATATATGTAAATGCATGCAAACAAAAGGTGAGGTAATTATATTAAAATGGAATGTCTAGTGCGATTGTTTGAACCACGTTCGTCACATGCATAACGTACTGAATCTGTATAACAAACGAATCGCTTTGATCTTCTCAATTACACATCTATCTAGAGACTCAATTGAAGACAACTTCGACGACAACGGACGGAAGAACTTTTATTGAATGTATATATCGAAGGTTTAATACGAATTTACATTAGATTAGATTACTACCCGAGGTGGTTCTTGACCTTCCCGGATCTATTGTGGTTCCTCTCTCATTCGATTAATTACATTAGCTTTGCTTTCTTTGCTAGATTTAACACTCTTGTGAGTGATCCCTCTAATAGGTTTCGGCTTTTGGGTATTCCGAGCCCATTTCTGAAAGCCGTACTCCTGCCAGTGCTATACATTCGTGCAGCACATGGACGGCAACCTCTTCTTCCAAATGGCAGAACCTACATGCTGTTTCCTCTGTCAGGCCTAGATTACTCATGTGCTTCTTGACCATACAGTGTCCTGTTAGCAGGCCCATTATTGTTCTAACAGATTTCCTGTCTCTGCTTAGTAGGTCCGCTGTAAATGTAGGCCTGTGTCCAATCAGAAATTGCTTCTCTTGTCTCTGACTTCGAATGATCTTCCACCAGTCCTTCTACTGTTTAGTGGTTGCTTTTACTGCCGTATATGCCATTCCCACCGAGTGCATTGGGCGATTTTCAGTTGACGAGCCTGCTCGAGGTAATTCGCTTTTATGTTCACTCGATGGCCTTCGTGTTGTGATACTCAGGCCAGGGTCACTTAAGTTCGGCTTCCCAGTGTATTGAGTGCAGTCCCACACCAATTTCGAATTCGCCTGTGTGGAGTCCAGCGCTTTTATTACTGCTTAACTGTCTGAATAGATAACAACAGATCGATAGTTATCTAGTTGCAGATCTAGTTCTTCAATACACCTCGGCACTGATATTATTTCGGCTTGAAATACTGTGGCGCTTTGGATTAGACTTGTTTTAGACATTTTAGGTCTACTTTCACAAATCCCAAATCCGACTCCATTCTCTGTATTTGAGCGTCTGTGTACCAGATGGATTCGGCCTTTATAGGCGGGCCTTTCTTCCGCTCTTCTCTATTTGGTATTACCGTTTTGTAGCACTTATCGAAGCTGTGTTTGGGATTAATGGAAAGCTAGTTATTGCCCCCGCTATAGTTTGTACCATGTGATTTAATTTAATACGAATATAAGACACTTAAAAATTTATGGGATTGCACATGTTATTTGTCAAATTTATAAGAAAAAAGAAAGGTTGATCGACCTGAACAATTGATGGCGCATAACTCGGAGCTTATTCAACCAACTTCACTAAATTTACAATAATTCTTTTCCCATTTGGCTCTCCTTAAAACACTCTACAGTAACTACTTCGTGTATATGTTTTTAATTTCATAGTTACTTGCGTGACAATATCTGGATTACTCCCGTTGTTGAAAATCAAGCAATGAAAGGATTTATTGAAAATTATTAAATTTAAAATATTCGCGATCATTTTTATTAACCACGTATTGTAGATTGTTAAACTTTCCAACAACCTCGTCAATATTTAAAGCAGATATTTCAATTTCAATCACCGAAACTTGCAAACCGTCGATCCCGCTCAAAGTTCACGGGTACGCCGTCCCCAAAACGGTTTCTTACGCAAACTACAAGCAACAAAGTTTTGGTTCTAATTATGAAACGGATTTAGATGGAAGGGTTTAATTTATTTACAGCACACGTTGACATTATCCGTGAATTTCCTCCATAAATTTGGGCGCCGGGCGATAGAGGTATATGGATGGTAATTGGCTAAAATTTCTCTCGTTGCGTTGCGAGGGTGTTTGAAAAGTCGGTATTTGACTTTTGCATTAAGCGAGACGTGCCGTTTCAGCGCTTTCTGGATTCGAGTGTTTGTGTTGGCATAAAAGTACGCGAAAATTAAGCTAATAATAATATTTTGAATGGAGTTTCATTGTCACACATTTCACATAAAATTCTTAATTTCTGGAGGCTTATCGAGAACGATTACGCAGTATTGTAATCAGCGGGATTAATTTAATATTCTCTGTGGTGTGGAGTGTGCCGATACGGTAGTGCTTTTTTAACGTAAAATATTAGATACAGATCTCTCGTCCCTAATTTTTAAGGATTTCAAGTTTAATTAATATTGCCTAAAATGAAAGAGCAGTGGCATTTAGGAAAGGATATAATGTATTGAACCGATCGCCGAGAAAAATATTCTAGTAACATATTAATTGTAAGGGTACAATTACTTTTTATCTCGATCACCAAACCGACGAAAAGAAATTGACTCAATTAAACGAATTCTCCCTCGCGTTAAGTGCGAACGAGTTAAGCTCGAAGTTAAGTATCGAATAGAAAAAATAATTTAATTACCCTAAAACCGAATGTCCGAAAGTAGCGATCGTCACGGCATTCAGGAGAAAAGGGAGCTGATGAGTTAAGAAGAAAAAGAAATGAGCTCAGGAGGCGGGCTGCTGGATATAGGATTCATTGAATAGTCCCGCCGTTGATGAATACGGATCCTCGAATTCGATCACATATTACCCGATGGAAACCTCCATTAGCGTTGAATTGAACGTGAGAATTTTTTGTACGGGACGTGCCGTAAATACGAGACGTCCGTATATAGATATATTGAATATCCAACAAACATCTGCAATTTCTCGTCTCTCCTGCATGCGTCCTTTTCCTCCGCGTTTTACGCCCTTCTCTTTCGATTCGGAAGGCTTAGAGTCGCCAATTCAACCCCGACCATCAAGTCTCCATTTATAAATCCGATACGAACCGAGAATCGATATAAGAATAAAACAAAAATACCGTTTCAAATTGGCCTTTTGTCATACACATAAGAACTAATTAATCGGAGATCGGAACATATACTGAAAAGGTAATCATATAACATCTAATTTTACAACGGAATGCTGTTCAATGAATAACATCTCACATACTGACTAAAGAATCCAAGATTACTTGATTTTAATTCGTTTTGCCTGGCATTCAAAGTTTGTTTTATTGTTAAAAAGACGATATTTCTCCAGCAGATGTTTTTTTCCCAAATAGTCTTCTGGGACTTTATCGACATGGTTGGAAACAGACGTCCATTCTTTACGAGTTATAGGAGCAAATTTGCTTCTGGCTACTGGCACTACATCAACTAACTTAAAGGTAACATTTCTAGCGGTAACCTAGTTTTTACAATAGCCCACATTTTGTCAATTGGGATTAATTGAGGATGGGACACTGGCAACCTTAGAACACTATGTTCTAATTTAAATTGTGTTTCAGTTTTATTTTTGCTGCTAGATGTTTCGTTACCTATGTTAAAAAATTGATCGCATTTATATCATCATGATAGTCACTTGATTTTGTACCTTTAAGAAAAGGAAAACAATGATACTTTCGTCTTAGAAATGGCATAGTTCTTGCTCTGCAGAGTTTTTGAGAACAAACATATTAATTATTAAATAATAAATTGTCGCAAAATTAGATAAATAACAAAGCTTTCTTGGGTTAATGTAATAACATCTAGATGTAACATATAACTAAATACATTGTCTACAAAGTCCATTTTACCGCCAGCTTGCATTGTGATTAAACGACTGCCTTTTGAAATAGGTTTCGTTAAGCCTAACAATGTGTCATCTGACCATTTCTTCGTTTGGATGTAGGTAAATACTACTGGCCTAAATTCCTGTAAACATTAACAGAAAGAAATGTTTATATATATTTTTGTTTCTTCTAATGGTTGGCCGAATTCTGCCATGTACATGTGTACAATAGTACGGATTGTTTCTTTATGTTCAACAGGAAGGGTACTTTGGAATGCTGCTGGTTCGTTTTTCGCCAGGACTACTAAAAGAGGTGATTCTTCCTGCATCTGCATCTGTATGTAGTGCCGGACATTTCCGTTGCTGCGAGTAACCTCTCTTTGTAGCTTGCCAAAAGTATTGTTGGATTATTATTCTTTCATTGACTTTAATACATTGGCATGAATTATTTTGTCTTTCACTCTAATGTTCTTTGATGTTGACGAGATTACTTGGATAATAGTAGGTAATAATCAATAACACATAAGGTAAAAGCTCGATCTACTCGCACAAATTCAGAAGCAAATCCTAACTTGAATTTCGACAGATGTGTCTGTATCCTCTTAAAACTGGCACAATAGACTCGGCCGAGGAGTTTAGTTCTTATCATGGACAACCTAACACAGTCACAATGATGTCCCCATGACGTACCGAAGCCATCAAATTATGCTCTTTCGCGTCTTGGTAGCTAAGCTTTTGGCAATATGGCGCGGCATGCCTTGTCTCCGAAATGTAATGCAGAATTAGATTAAATTAATTTTATGGTCGCTCGCACATATGCCAAAAAACCCTACTTTCATTTCAAACAAGGATTATGGAAAGATGATAAATTGTGGCCGTCAGACTTGCTAAATTATTCATAAAAACGTAATATAAATTATAGCAGCCTTAACTTATTAAAGGAATGCATTGCTACATGTTCAAGACAAAATTACAACTTACGAAAAAATATACAGATAGTATGATTCATAGCATTATGTAATGAACAAGTCATTGCAATAAGCACAATCAAGGAAACTTCAAGACTAAATAATATAATAATAATAATATATGCACATATAAAACAAAAATGAACGAAGTTAAAAGAAACAAAGTAAAAAACATATGCATTAAATGCATATGACTTTTGCTGTTTGCAACGGAGGCGAACACATGGATAAACGTGAGAAGTAGAGTGAGTATTGCCATGAACGAATAGTGAGTATATGGGTGGAACTTTGCAGAATTTCGGCAAAGTCGTGCTTCTGCCAGCGATGAATTTCGTGAAGATCGACCAAAATCGGTTGTTATCCGAAAAACATCATCGAAGAAGCTCGGCATGTGATTTATCTTGAGAAAAGTGCAAGGTATATTGAAGACTGCAGCATATGCGATTTTGTATGAACACTTAGATGTGAAGGAGATGTGTTTCTGGTGGATCCTGTGTAATCCGATTCAAGCACAAAAAAGGCTCATGTCAATTGGTGGAAGAGGAACTTCAAAATCAGTATACAATACCGCAACGGAACTTGGATCCATTTGTACAAGTCGGAAACTAAGCAACAATCAATCATTTGGGTGTTCCCAAATAAACCGAATCGCAAACAATTTACATCAGAAAATGCCTAGAAACAATAACCAAAAAATAATGCTAAGATAGCTTAGCTTCCTCATGGTATTGATGGAATAATTCACGGCAAACGCAATAAAAGGAGAGAGAAAAAAAATACACTAACACACGGACATGTTTCTGCCTACCCGGCGTCATCAGCGTGGTTTCGAGAGTATTTTTCATGTCTCTACCTCCTATCGCTGTTGCCTCACAGTTAATTCCATAACTTTCAAAACGACAAACTCGAAATGAGTAGGCAAGCATTTTCATCACCTCAAGAAACTGTTGAAGCCTTCAAAAACCGTTTTGCGGATATGTCCTTCAGAATGGAAAAAATGCAAAAGTGTATAAATCTTAATGGCGAATATTATGAAACATAACAGAACGATTTCTACCAAAAAGTTGTTTATTTTTCGTTGCTTTTGTCAAAACTCAAGAGGTATCCCTCGTAATTGTTCACTTCTTAATTTATTTATATCTTTCTTAAGTTTGTATTCATTTCACAATCAATAAAGGAAATACCTTCAGTAAGGTGAAACAGAAAAATTAAAATCATCAAATGGCTACCTAACAATGGGTCGTTTGAAGCATGTTTTTTGAGTTTCGAGATAATTTACGTATGCAATGTGTGCGTGGAATGACACAATGGATCTATTTAGGTAGCATTAACTAAAGCATATCAGTGTCCGTCTCAATAATAATAAATTAAACATTAAACATTTAGTATTTTGGAAGCTTACGTAAATAGATATACGCTTGTTGCTTTTGCTAGTTTGCTACAATCCTCGTTGAATAAGATCACTAATTCCAATAATGTACGTTGTTAGATATTTCCAACATCATTGCACCAAACACTTAAAAACATCAACCAAAAATAATTCATTCGCAACCGATAATTTCAAACATGCATACATCTTATCATTTAATTATTTCCCTAGTGATAGTGATAAATGAGTATTGGGAATGTATCCGTATAGTATCTTCAGACCTGGATAATTTCGTGGACGTATTGGGAATTTCCTGCACGTTAATGGCGCGTTATGTACGGAAAATGCCAGGGTGCGAACCTACCATCGCGCAACTACCTGAGAGCCCATAATCTCGGCTGCTCGTGAACGGCAATAAATATCGTCACTAGAAATAGGGCGGGCGTATTACTAATTATCAAGATACATATCGATAAAGCTAACGAATGTTTCCTTTCGTATATCCCGACACGGAAGTTTTAATAGTATTAGCCGAGGTCAAAGTAGTGCCGTAATGATGGCACGGTAAGGAAGCGAGTCATTTGCCGAGAAAGAAAAGGAAGTGGATGTTTGCTATGCTATTTTTTCATATCAACCAAGCGAATTCAGAGCGATGTTTTACCCTTAATTATTTCAAGTTACATGAGAATGGAATTTTATTTATGGTAGTTGCGTGAAGATTAAAGTAAAGGTATTAGAGATAATAATTGCAATGATGTATTATCTGTGAGTTACGCTGAGAATCTATTTTTAAGCAACAACGGCAAAATTCTTTGTACTATGAAAATTGCAAAATAATTTATCAATACATGAATCTGTCGGGCCCTGAATTGGTGAGGAAAATACATAAATATGTGAAAAACATCTAAAACATGGTTTGGAATATAACAAAAAAATAAATAAAGACCCTTGTCTATTTTTTTTTTTTTTGCAAATGGCCGTTAACAAAATTCTGTTTACAGTTTAAAATGTACTTCTACGGGGTCCATAGATATACATCCCTCAGTCTCGGAATATTGGATGCGAACCCCGGACTCGCAACCTTCAGGGGAGATTTCTCTGGTTTCCCCTACTTCAAATTTGCCGAAGGCTGTTAGAAGATGTGAAAGCATGAATTATTATCATTATTACTATTACTTAAAACTTTTCTTGTGAAAACCGTTAATAATTGTGAAAACATTATTTGTTACTTGAAAATAAAAGCAATATGGCTTTTACCAGTATTGATTATTTAAAAAATGTTACTTAACA
The DNA here is from genome assembly GCA_902655005.2 of Marronus borbonicus. Classification (NCBI taxonomy): domain Eukaryota; kingdom Metazoa; phylum Arthropoda; class Insecta; order Coleoptera; family Scarabaeidae; genus Marronus; species Marronus borbonicus. The sequence continues at coordinate 5,715,040 of LR737394.1, read as the reverse complement.
TTGTATCTGATTGGATAAGGTACCTTGTCGAATTATTCTTATTGTTACTTTAAAGAGGAAACATCGAGAAGTCACGATGATAACCAAGATTTAAAAAAAACTCTAACTTCGACCAATATTTAGCTTTATTTCAAAGCTTCATGAGGAGCCAAATTAACAAAATGTTAGATTATTGAAAGTGAAGCTGAAACTTACGATGAGTTAGAATTAAATTAGACACCCTCGTAACTGTTTGCAAAAGCATTTTAAAACATTAAATAACACGTGGAGATTGTTGTTCTTAACGTAATAACGGCGCCGAAATAGAGTTTTCACAACAGCATAAGACTTTTCTTATTTCCCTGTTAGTGTTAAAAATTGCTTTTGTAGTTTTTTATGTTAGTTTCTCATACAAAGTAAAAGCAAGGTATTTGCAAGAATTTCGAAGATCGGAGGAAAATCAGCTTCATGCGGTTATTAAATGACTGCATCAGAAAAGTTTCATTCTAAAACAAATTCATGAAGAGGATAGTGCTCTCTCATATCAAGTAGGAGAGCTACAAAAAGCTTAAATATTGAGATATTGAGCGTCTGATATGACCTTGCTTTCTTATTCTTGCTTAAGACAGCAGCATAGATTTTTTCGTAACAACGTGTGCAACGGTTGTCAGTATATAGCCATACCTTTTCTAAATTTAGTACACCCCCTTATTCATTTTTTTAGTTGCCCTCGATGTACCATTATACCTTTAACCTTAGTTTCAATGCGATAGAGTAGGTAACTAGTAGCGATAGTACAACTAGAACAAAAATCAATGAACGACTATTTGAGACATCAAAACGTGTTTGCAAGATGGGTACCCTGGAAGTTGATATGGCGAGAGGATGAGGTGGATCTCAGAGCATTTAGGTAACAATGCGCCCATTTCGCATCCTCCTTACGGTGCAGAGCTACTTAGCTCATCAACTAACCCACTGCCTTAGCATAGATTGAGACCAGCATGGCTCATCTGATTCAGTGCTAGCATACAACATATACAGAGGAGCTGTTCCACTATATCTTCAGCTTGGCAACTTCGGGGTGGCAGGCTTGCAGTTAATTCCGGCCAGAATCCCAACAATCGTGCAAAGGTCTCTTTTGAACAGTCGTCGGTGTAGTAATGCTGTTGTTCACATAATTCAAGGGGAATATCTCTTCATCCAGCTTTCCTCTTATTGTACTTGGTAAAACAACGATTAACCATTTCGATCACGAGTGTGAGGACCAATGTAAGGAATGCCGATGCCACTTTGCTCAACCCTCAACGGGTAACATTATGCCTACAAGTATTTGAGATTCTGAAGAAATTCCATTTATATAAATAATCACAGGGCGGTATTCAATATTAATCAATAAATTTTCGTGATTGCATTAAAGAAAAGAAAAGAATAGAAGAAATGCTCAGTGGAAATCTCGACAATACAACATGTAGGCAATTGTGTAATTGATTGTGAAATGATGACAATTCGACTGTATGTAGTCATTGAATTAGGTCTGATTTTTTTCAAAAGCTCCAAGAAAGTAGTACTTAGGAGAAAAATAAAATTTGAGAGCGATGAAGTACTATATCGATCGCTCAGCAATTCTAATGAACAGCTAGAATACTTATGTTAAAACAAAGTTAAAATAAGCGTCGTCAAAAATCAATTGCATAGGATGTAACTAACAGTTTCAATTGTAACGATTGAGATAATTAGTTCGCTAAAAAATCAAGTTCTAAATTAAAGCTACCGCGATGTATTCGTCTCTTAGAGAGATTAAAGTCGGATTTGGGGTATTGATGGCCCGATTTAAAGAATTTATTCTTGCACTCCGATAATTGTTAGGAGTGGACTGAACGTGGTCATTTATTTGTCGGGGGGATTACAAGAAAACAAGATTACACTTCTGCTCCCGAACGAGTACGTTTTTTCGTCGATATTTGTTCAAGACCGCAATAAATGTGAGAGCCGGCGTTTAATTTGGGCGCACTAACACTATCTTTCGATCAAATTTATTTTATACTCCTTTTATTTTCTCTAGTGTAGAACGGAAGGGAGTATTAGCTTCGTTTAAAGCGTCGAGATATCTTAATGCGTTCGTTTTTGAGGTTTTTATGCATAGTTTTGAATCACTTCATTTCATCTTTATTATTGTAATAAGAATACTATAATGTGGTTGTACATCAAAATATATCTAAAAATAATAACTAGAATAAAAAACAATGTGGGGAGTGGGAACGCTAATTAGTGGACGTGTTTCTGTCTACCTGACGTCATCAGCGTTATTTCATATCACTCCCCTACGAAGACGAGCCAGATATATTTCTTGGCGTTATATAGTTCTTAGAGATACACGTGCCTGCCGTCTGAAAAGCAGCGACGAAAAGCGGGTACCAGCTTCTGAGTAGTTCTTGGACTGCTGAACTAGAGAGAACGCCGCACCTGAGTTCTCTGTGTAGCTGCACAAGTTATACCTCAGGCTTCCTAGACGGCAGAGGCGTGAATTTCTTGGCACTACATAACACCAAGAAATATATCTGGCTCGTCTTCGAAGGGGAGTGATATAAGTCTAGATGGCGTCAAATATATCTGGGTCATTGTTTAGAATAAGAGTGACATAAGCGTGGAGGAAAATAGCGATAAAAAAAGGCGGATGACGCCGGGTAGGCGGAAATATGACTGTTGGTTAGCGTTTTCTCTCCTCACCTTGCTATTGCCGAGAGTGCTTCCACCAATGCCATGAGTATTAGCAGCAATATTTTGGCTATAATTTGGTTGACTCAACTAAATGCGTATCTCGATGTAGAGATACTATAATAGTAATTTCTCTATAATTTTCGGGCTCAATAGCGACTTACCAATTGCGTTGCGGGCAAAATATGAATGTTTCGGGAATAAGGAGGAATAATTATTGTCGTTCACACAGAAATCTACCTAGTACTTCCCAAAGTGATGGTGTTGTTTGCAAATTAATACAAGTGTCAAGGAATATGGTAGTGAAGGTCGCTAGTAAATAATGTAAACAAGAACAAGTGCAGTGCAGAAGCTTACGGCACTCCCTACTCTACAGCAGGAAGGCCACCCTTAACCGAAATGAGTCGCAGGTTGTCAGCCAAATAATATATTCGTATCTGGGTAAATGAAATATGACGATGAAAAAACGTATTTAGGATATTGCCTATACTATATTATATATATATACTATTATAAGGTAACAAATAGCGAATATTTGTTCAGTTGATTTGAAAAATTTATATATCAAATGATTCAGAATTGAATAAAATGTATTTTGATAACGTAATAAAGATAATACATTGTGGCATTAAACGAAAAATGGGAGAGAGTACAAAATCAAATATATGTGAAACGCTACGTTAATATTTTTATTTAATTTTTATGCCAGTAGCCGTAGAAATGCTGTTTTATGATGTCAGCGTATGTATAGATTTCATACTGAGTCACATAAAATTCTTTGAGAGTACTAGCCCTGGCTCTTCTTTAAATCTTATGGAAAATCGTATAACGTTAGGATATCACCCAAGGTTTACGGAAAGCAGCAAGAACTTATGTGTCTTGGATATGTACAATCATAGAGTTATGTATTTTCATACAACTCATAAACCTTTCATACCTCCAATATGCATGTTTATTCAATCTCTACGATATCTATTCAATATGACTGGTGAATACAGAGATTCTTATTCAATAACGCAGTCATGCCTATAGTTGAAATTTTCGATTTTGCCTGTTTGGTCTTCATATTTATCTATACAAATCGAGTCTTATAGAAGCAATAAAACTACCTTTGCGTAAGAATTGCTGTATTTCGTTGTAGTTGTCCTGCGGCGAATGTTTTCCTTTTGTACATACATGTTTGTGAGATGTTGCAAGAATTGGCGTGCTTGTTATATCAATGTTGAATATTGTAACGTATACCGATTGCGAATTTGCTTTTATGTATTACAATGTTTTGCGAAGGGGGAAAATTGAGAAAATGTAGAAAATCGTGATTCTCCGAATTATTTTTATTAAATTAAGGGTCGTGGACTTTGGGAGTGTTCCTTTCGGTAATTTAGATTTTTATTGGAAGAGATAAATTAATTTTTGAATGAGTGTTAGACATTGACAAATGAAAACCAACCTTATATAGCGAAATTCCAATACATAGACGGTATGCTTATGTAATTTCTTTCTCTTTCAAAGTCAAATATAAAATTAACGTTATTCCACGCCATTTAAAATTATATTGATGTCCAATTATACACGGAAACTATTCATTTTAGATGTAGCATGGTGCAAAATTTTACCGAGAATTTTTGAAGAGGACTAAATGGATGATTATTAATTGATGAAATTATACTTGGACATACACTGCCGTTCAGAGAAGTTCGGTCGGTTGGTAAAAAGCATGAAAAGGTTACAGAAACAAACGAAACTAAAAACAAAATGCAATTTTCTTGTATGTACAGGTAAAAAAGACAAAAATAAATAAATAAAAAGTTATTCTGGCCTAATATAACATACTGAACATTATTTTTTTTTTCATCGAAAAAACCTCCTTTGCTATTAATCACCGCTCGAACTATTCTAGGCATTCTTTCGATAAGTTTTGTTAAAACGGATTGTGGAATATTAATCCATTCATGTCGCAGAATATTCCGTAAATATTCTTGTGAAGTTGGGCATATTTTTCGGATCCTCCTGTCCAGTTCATTCCACAACAATTCTGTAGGGTTCAAATCTGGGCTTTGTGGGGGCCATGTCATTATTTTCAGGGTGTGCTGTTCTTCTTGCTCCTTTAGATAGTTCTTACACACTAACGGAGTGTGTTTTGGGCACTGCATGATTCTGGAGTATTGCAAAATAATTTTCCTTCTTCATTACACCCTGCACTCTGCATAAATCTCCCGTCCCAGCAAAGGAGAAACATCCTCATACTAACACAGAACTACGCCCTCGCTTCACTGTAGGCATAATGCAGTTCGGGATCACTTTTCGGTTTTAGATCTTCGGACATAAACTCGTCGATTTTGCCCAAAATCCTCAAACTTTGACTCGTCACTCCAAAGCACGTGTTTCCAATCATCTAACGACCAATCTAGATGAGAACCCACTGAGGGCCCACTGAGGGCCCACTGTAGCCGTTTTGCTCTGTTGCCCCGACGTAATAAGGGTTTTCGAATGGCAATGCGTCCATCAAGGTCCGCTTGTTGAAGTCGACGTTTTACCGTACTCGCCGAAACTTGTTCTTCACGGCCGCGATTGACTTCGGCTGCTATTTGTGGCGCTGTTAATTTTCTTTTGCGTTTGCTTAATAATACAATTCTCAAACCTTCAGCTTTTGTTGTTTCCCTAGATGCTCCAGGACGAACACGATTTTCTATAGTTCCAGTTGTCCGATATCGCTTTATGATGTCATTTACTGTTGAACTTCTCATATTTATTTTTTCAGCAATTTGTCGCCCCGAATATCCTTCTTCAAACAGCGTAATAATGCGTGAACGTTTTTCTACACTGGTAGGTTTGCCACGTGCCATTTTGAAGTAAATTTTCTTAAAACTTTCGCGCAAAAACGACAGATGCACACCAACACACGTTTAACAGTAACATGAAGCAAATTTATATCTTTACGCCTGTGATAAATAAACAAGAGTGATACTGCGGTATATTTCCTAAATGTATTGTTCATTAATAATCCCCAAACGACCCGTTTCAAAAGATCGTTACTTCCGAGAAATTCTTGGAATGATAATAAAAGGGATTTTATTGTGGTTGTCGCAATATTTCTACTTTACATAATAATTTATGGCTTTCACCCCTTAGAAAAGAGTGTATGCTTAATATTTTTCTAATTTTATGTATTAATAATTGTATACAGTGTGATATAATAGATTTTTATTGTATGACCGAACTTCACTGAACGGTAGTGTACACAATGACAATTTAAGGGAAGATGGAATACAAAAGAAGTTTTCCCCACTACCGTTGTTGGCTGGACTCTTACAATATCTTTCTAACATCGATGCTCCACAAATAATAGGCCAGAAAAAAAAAATTTGTTCTAGAGATCGAACTCTCAACTACTAGAAGGATCTTTACTTCAGATGGGTGCATAAACTGAAGTCACTAAACGTGATGTGGGTGGCGCGGTGACAAGTAACCTCTGAGACGTTAGTTACAACATCTCAGTATATATTTTCCAACAAACAGCAACATCTAACACAAAATAGTGAGGTGACAACGAAAAGCTAAATTGGAAATAATGGTGGGTATACACAATTCCCAGCGTAGAGGGCGTGAGCCTGGAAAACGGCTGCGTTGACGATCATACAAGCGTGTATAAATTGGCGCAAAAGCTACGCACAGCGATATTCCTAGATCGGTTCTGAATCGAAAGCATAATGTTGATATGATAATATAATAATAATAACTTCGTCACTCAACAACAGGGATTGCGATCGCTCCGACCGTTAACGGTAAACTTCCTTTGGTGATCATATTTTCGAAATTTACGTCGATACCTTGCCCATTTGTAAAAATTATGAGTTTTAGATATATCATGGGAAACAGCACAAAAGTGTTAACCTAATTAATTAACCGTTTCGAGGATACGAATGATCCACATTTTCAACCGGTGGCCGAACTCGGTTACGCCACAGTCCTTGCTACCATTATTTTTAAATATACCACTTTTAGTAAATATAGACTTATCTCTCTAAAGAATACGTCTACAAAATTCGTCATCTTCTTGAATCATACTAAAGAGATTGTGTTGCAAAAATTTAATCCAAATATATGTTAAGGAAATAATTTAATTACCCACTTCGTTATAGATTTTTCCAGTAAAACTCCCGCTAAATAAAGTTTTAATAGCATTTACGACGGGCGCGCTATACCTAAGATGAAACAATATGATTAAGCTCGGATTACTGGAAAAACGGTGTGATTGTATCAGTCTGAGGATTCCAAGTAATTTGTAAAGTGTATTACTAACGCTGAAATTCCCTCCAGGCAACCAATGAAATGCCTTCAGCACAAAATTTTCTGTTGATATCGTCCACTTGCGAGGTTTCTTTAGCTCTAAGTTGAAGAACAGAAGAGAGTTCTGGTTGAATTGTTGTACTGATACATTTCTTCACAAAATACAATAAAGTAAAGCGTATGTAACATTAAGAGTATTTATATTTAACATCGGCAAGAAAGATGCGACTTTACGTTGCACCTCAGATTCATAACCTGTGACCACCAGAAAAATGAAACTCCTGCGAACAAATTCTCTTTAATACGTTAAGAAACATGATATAAATGACGAAGGTTTTCTCGTAGAACCAATTGATCAGCGTTGTTACTGGGAATATTGATTGAAGCTAATCAACATTTCAACATAATCTCGTAATGTTGACTTCTTCTCTGGTCTATGTATAAGTTCATACCATACAATTCAGATCCTTTTAGTAACCCTCGCTATATTTCCACTATATACAGTTCATTCGCGGTCTATATTCGTTTTCTTCATTTTCTTTTGTCCCATTATTCTTCTTATAGCTTTCATTTTCATTACTTTTTATTTCCCATCTAGTGTATGTTATTATTGTCTTTAGTATTTAATCCTCTTTAATTTGCCACTTCTTTTAGTCTCAACGTTGCTGTTTCTCACTTCTTCTTCGTTCTTAAAATAATTACGTTTTTTTTATTGTGTTAATATTTTGTTTATTACCCCATTCGTCCGATTCCTCCGATTTCTCTAATTCTCACATATGTTCTAATTATCGATCCACCAGTAAAGCAGTAAAGGTGATAATGGATCTGTCGTATTGCTTTCCTCACCTGCTCCTTGGTTTGCTTTAGGTTCTTCCATGAATGTTCCTAATTCTCTTTGGTATTTCCGTCTTAATTACAAATATTCCTTTCATATACTTGTATAATATATAAATTTGGCACCAACATTGAAGGAGAGATGAAGGCTTGAAACTTTATTCTGTATATGATTCGTCGATATGTTGTGTCAGTTGTCTAAATAGAAATAATCCATACGAGAAAGCTACGAGTAAAAAAATCAATAAAATCTTGGATAATTATGGACAAAATCGGCGAACGAAAGGTTTTTCAATTTTTTAGTTCGCCGAAGTAACGAAACCCCAAAAATCCGCAAAGATCAGGAAAAAACACAACGCCAAAAACCAAACGGTACAAAAGACCTCCTCCTGCAAAACACTAAAAACTACGGAATAGTACAGAAAGGTATCCCTGTATACAACTTTCAAAACTCTAGACGAGGGGTTGAGGGAACAACAACAAAAAACCAGATCGAAAAAGCCTGCTGATAAAAAAAATGCCTACCCGGCTTGCCGCCTAGCGCCGCTCCTGTGTAAATACTTCCAGTGCAGTCGTGTATAAAATTTCAATATGTCAAATGTGAACTTTTTACTATTTACATCTAGTTTAATTAACTGATTGATTCAAATTTATTCCGAATGCCCGCAGAGGATTATATTGTAGAAATATATTACTCGTAAATTTCAATATAATTGTTAGAGCCAAATATTTAATTACAGGAAATAAATGTGTTATTTATTTGCTGTAGTTTGATTTATTATTCATAGAAATACGTAATAACTAATTACAGCTATAGTAAATACAACAAGATAAAACCGTATGTTTCTACATTCCTTTTTACCACATCACCACGAGAATTTCAACGAGAGCTTGAAATGGAAAACTATTTTAAAAGTTTTGTAAGCTATTACAAAAAGAAATATAGTTCTAAAGTAGTCAAAGACCAAATGACAAAAGATAACCAGGTTACTTCGCAAGTAATAATTAACAGTGTGTAACAAATTCGTTTCTGTTCGTTCCTTACGGCACGGTAATTCTAACAGAACTATGCCTGCGGTGCAACATCGCAAAACTTTGTGATTTTGTTGTTTATGTTACAAAACACTTTAACGTTTTATACTTTTTTCCACCATTTCCCAACGTTTAGCACTTGAACAGTCACCCCCAAATAGGGACTTGCTGTACGCTTTATCTGTTACTGGCATATCGAATTCTATGGCAGAAATTGCTACACGCGAATTGAAAAACTTGGAATGAATGAATGAAATCAAATGCAACCGCATGGTTATTTTCAACTGCGCTGCTAGACAAGAATGTGCTTTTCGTTTCATGTATAATTGGCTATGCTAGCGGGAGTAGAAAAGCTTTATAATTCTGCATGAAGACCGCGAACCACTTTTGGAAGGACTGCGCAATTTATCGCCAAGCAATGAATTTAGTCATATTTCGTTCATATTTAAACTTAACGTAGTTCAGAAAAGGTATATGAGAAATACTACGTTTCTCCACAATCGCTTACAATATCTTGGAATATACTGCTAATAGTCCATTTCCTGCGCTGGTTCGGCTCCCCCGCCTTTATTCTATTAACATGAGTCAGCTTCTTGCCCAACGAACCAACCTACGGAAGTTAGAAACATGTTCAGCAATCCAAACGGAATATGCAAACGAATCGTAATGTTTCACAAAATCCATATTTGCGGTCACGAATTAAAACTGCGGAAGATATCCGTCCAATAATAAATAAGATTTAGAACGGTTTCGTTATGTCGACGCAGAACGCGGATGCAACGGAATAATGCTTTCCGGAATTCAGGCATATTACATTTTATGGCCAATGAGCACCTGATTTAACGCTTCGTAGAACTAGAAAGCTTAACCATTCATGCAATCGCGTTTCGCTAATAAAATTTTGGGTCGGGCCAACATTTGTTTATATAACAGCTAGCGGTGGATGCAGCCGATGCAGCCGACACAAACGAACTGGCTAGTTTCCAGGGAAGCTAATTTAATTATTGCAATTGTAGTTAGAATTATATTCAGTATGTTTATAAGTAAATAATAAGTTGTAAGAATAAAGTGTGTAAACGTTAGCATTATTTACTTCCGCTGCGGGAATAATTCGCGTATTCCTCGGTTCTTTAGAGTTTTCTAATATTCTCTATAACTTTTAGAGCTCCACGTACATAAACAATGGTTTTCTTTCAAGTGATTCCCTATGATAACTAGTTGGAAATAATTTTTACTCATTACTTAGACTTAAAGCTACTTTTAAAGAAAATTTATATTTAGATACGTTTAACTTTTACGATATCTAGCGCTAAATTCCTCGTTTGCCTTAGTGTACCTTTAATTTACCTCTCCAATGCTAGGAGCTTGCCGTCTGCCGTTATCACTAAGTGTCATCGCTACGTACCTCTAACCTTGAAATGCGCATGTTTTAGCATACTTAACGACTCATCACTAAGCCTGCAGAAAGGAGTTGCGCTTCACGAAATTAACAGAGTCTAGACAGACTCGTGTTCATTCGTCTCATGAGAATGGGTTTGTGTTGCCTACTGGTTTCCCCGAGAGTCGACAAAACACGAGTCTGTCTAGTATCTGCTAATTTCATGGCGCGTACGGAAAGTGTACTCGTTTCTGCAGGTTTACTCATTACATAGGCACATTTGATTTATGAGATATTCTTTAGACCAAAGGGAATTGTCTTCTATGTGTTTAATTAATGTAATTACTTTAAATTTGAAAATTAGGGATAAGCTACAAAGCTAGCAAATTATTAACGTCTTCTTACCGTGCAAAGCAGTCATTAATATTAATAATATTATCAAGTTATTCTAAAAAAGAAACTGATTTACACGAAACACAAATGGCCCAATTATAACAGACGTTATAATTGGGGTATTTGTCGTGATTTTAAGATGGGGTTTCTTATGGAGGCGCAAGGTGAATACACCAAATACTTTTGCCTCCTCTGCTCGTGAGACTGCAGGGCAGATAATCAACACTACAGCAGGGAAGAAAGACCAGCAAGAGCAGTATTAGTTCTAGGTAAGAGAGAACTCCTTGTGTTCAAGGGAAAGATCCTGTTGTCACTGTCAACTGTTCCAGGTCAAACAAAGGAACAAGTCTATTTCCTACAAAAGCATCAGTGTTCGTCAATAGCGAGGCAGAAGAATTTCTGTAGCGACGTCTCATATGTTCCTTAGTATTCGGTAATCTGAAAAATGTAGCAATATTCTATAGCAAGCTCCCAAAAGCGTTAATTCTTACGCATTTACCATTCTTGTAAAATGGAAAAAACGATGATCCACGTTTATTGAATGTAACGTGACATATTTTGTGATAATTACAACCATATTAATACCTTCTGTACCTTCTCATATTACAAAAGATTCAAGAAAAATGTTAGTTTTCATGAAAGGTATTATAATTCTAAGCACTTGCCTTCATCTTTTACGTGATCTTGTAGTAGATATGTCAACTGTTCTTGTCTCTTGCACGTTCCCGCAAGCCCAAGTAATAGTGTAACATTTCTTCAGCTGACGACACATTCCTTAAGAATGTGTCGTCAGCTGCGCCCAAACATTCAATGTCTTCTTTCGCCAGAACATTAGATCTTTTGGGTTTATACAATTCACATTTCCTTTTTAAAAAAGCAATTAGATCTGCTTATTTGCTAATATCCACGTTGGTCCTCATAGATGTTACAGTGCCCCAACAGTGAATAATGGTCATTGAGTATTTGATAGTTATTCAAAATAAATCTTGAGCCGGGCGGTTGCTTTTGAGTTAGTGATAAAAATCAGAGTATGCCTTCCTCTCGGGCAAGCAGGTCCCGTGTTAATCTGCTGTTTGTCTTTGGATTCGGCAAAATTATGGTAAGGTTGCCGAATGATCACAGTAATTGATTCCTAGAAGTGCAAGGTATTTTCCCTAACTCGACGCTTCGCTGGATAATCCAAGAACCACAATAATAAAATCTTCCCTTTGTTAGCGTTTTCTCCTCGCACTATTTTCAAAACAATTCAGGAAGAAGGGACGATATTGCGTGCGAAGTAGCCTCTTCAATATCTAATGAAATTTGAGAATTAGATGTGCGTGCGATAATAGTGTTCATACCTTAGCTGTATCGTAAATAACTATTGACATATTGAAAGTATAAGAAGGCCGCTGGGTATTGAATGAGAATCGAAAAATAACGTTCGAAGGTTAATCAGTTTTCCATTATCCCATCATGTTATGTCTGCGTTTCATTTTACCAAATAATCAAGCTGCTTAAATCAGTTTATAGACGTCAAGCCGTTGTCGTGACAACTCTTTCTCATACCTCTGTTTGGATAAAATAAGCAGCTTTAGTTCTTTAGACGAAATTTGATTAAATTCTGATGTTGTTCATCAGAATTTACCAATTAGCGTCGGAATTAATCGAAGGCCGCCCATATCAAAATAGTTCTCGCATTGAAAAAAGACGATAATTGCATTTTCTCAACTTTGCGCCCCATTCGAGGCGGAATCGTGTGGACAAGGTTCGGTCGGGAATAAATTACTTTGCGCCAATCGGGGAAGAGTTGAACGATGAATTTTTAATTTCGACCGGCGGACTTTTAACGATTCTTTCGATTCTACGAAAATACAGCGCCGATTCGCCCAGGCGTACATGCGGTGAGATACAGGATCACTTTATGGTAGAAACCGGTATTGATTGATACCGTTCAGTTTCGTTTTATGATCGCAACTCTGATAACAATCAATTTGACCGAAGCACGTAACCGGCCTCGCAATAAGCTATCGGTCAATTTGAGTCTAACATACAAAACGTAAATTTGCGGTAACGTACGATATAGATAAGGCCAGACTATGGCAAATTGATTTACATGACGGTTTCCATTTGCGAGCTGATTTAAATGTTCCTTCTTATTTGCCGTCGCTCTGGGTTCCATATATGTATTTATAACCTACACGTCTCTTAACTGTGTTGGATGTTTGGAAAAGGATTTACACAAAGTAGAAGGCGCTATTAGATTTGCATCTTATTAAATCTCAGCGTACATCTTGGAATTCTAGGATGTCTGTATAGAAAATGTTATTTTCTTACACCATGAATTCCTATTATACAGAGTTTCCGGAAGTAACAGGAACAGTAGGTAAACAATTAGTGTTCGAATTTGTAATAGATATGAATTTTAAAATGAAGTTAATAACACTAATTATCGCTCGTCCTTTCGAAGGAGTCCGGTAAAAACGAGTTAGACATAATAATAAAAGAGACCGATTATTTCTTAAAAAATTATTTTGAACATTGTAACGGTTTACCCATTTGAAAACATTAATTTAATCATGTCAATCTCACTTACCCGAGCGTTATAAGATGATCATAAGAAAAGTCTTCTCCAAGCGACCAAGGCAATAGGACGTGTGACCAGCGTATAAGTATAAGCGGGTGGCTGTACCGGCTCAACTGCTCAAGAAGGCGAGTAATGGCTAGAAAGGAACCGCTTTATCTCGTAGAGATATATTTTTGGTGTTCCGTCGTGACCAGACGAGTCACGGTAAAGAATATAATAATTACGCAGTACTGCACCGTAGTAGTGACGTACAAAGGTACGGTACGTGTCCTACGACGCAAGGCCCAAATAGTGGCTTTCAGTGGAATATTTGTGTTCTAAAGTGAAGCTGGTCACCGTCACCAAGAGAATCGCGAGGTAGAGCCTTCACCGCTCCCATCACGCTTAGTTACATTCTATTGTTTATTTTCATATACATTTTAAACCTTGCGTTGGGTCATTTAAACTGGTTGCAGACGGTGTGGTGGGGCAAGTTGGGGTAACACGAACAACTTTTGTTGGAGCCGATTCGTTCTGAAAGACCCAAACTAGAGACTGTTGTCTTCTTTTGGAATCATAGCGGTATACCCACATTTCATCACCTGTAATGATGTTGTGCATCAAATGATACGATCCACTGTCAAACTGATCCAATGCTGATTTGCAATGTGCAGTTTTCTTCTAGAACCGGAAATCTAAGAAATCCAGAAGGGAAATCCAACGGGTACAAAGCTTACTATCGGTTGGTTGAATACTCCTATAGCAGTGACACGCCAGTCCTCTTCCCTTTTCAATCGTTTCATACCAGACCGATATTCCTTTTAGTAGCTGCCATTTTTTGCTTAGGAGCTTGAAAGTTGTCATTTAGATGGTATATTGTTATAATGAAATGGCCAAACGTTGGGGATTGTACAGGATTGTATTGTTCTTCAATTGTTTGTCCGCTCTGAGTAATGTTCCAGGAAGATGAAAGGAAATCATGTACATGTGTACCATGTAGTGGATATTTAACAGATAAAGCTTACCGGCATCACTTGTTGAAAAATTTTGATCTTTGCTATATTCTTAGAAAAAAAAAGAAAAAGTTTCTTGTGAAAATGTTTAAATGGTTTCAAAATGGTAAGGAACCAAGCCCGTTTATGACTTATGGCCTTTATACTGAGGAGATGTCGATATCATAATTCAAGAACAGATGGTTGTAAAATTAATCGAAATTGTTGAGAAATATCTAAGATGTAATATTATTGGTGCTGCATGATCCGTAAAATGCACCCTCTTCATAGGCATGACAGTACAACATAGGATAATTAGTGTAAGGATTGTGGTATTGTGCGAAAATTTATACGACTCCTTACACAGCAGTATAGTACGAAATTAAGAATTTAACGTTCACCATACTTACCGCAGAAACTGCTAAATATAAACATGCTATCTAACGTTTTTGTGTAATTCTGGGCATTACAATATAATTTAATATTATTTTTATTCTATATTTATTAATATAGATTAATTCAGGTTTTGGCAAAGCAAATAATTGGTGTCAGCTATAAAATTAGAGCACATATAATATAATGATTTTTGCGATTATACAAAACTGCTTTGCGTAATGTTTAGATAGCTTTTTGTTCTATATAAAATGACGGTTTATAATTTTTACAGTAAAAAAAGTAAAGAACGTTAACTTTTTTCGTCGAAAAGAAACGACCCTTGAAAGTAATACTTTAACCTAGCAAAAAACGCCATGATATATTTTCTGTTTGGGATAAAAGAACAAAGCAAAAGTGGCGGATAACCAACAAATAATACGAATTTCGAAATACTTTGCGAGGGATTTGCTTACACACGAACACGGCAACGCTCACACACACAGCTGTATGCATAAATGCCAGGGAGTACAAATTTCAGTTGTTTACCGCTAGCTCTGCGCCGCAATTTCTCTTTTTTTTTACAAGGAGTCCTTTCGTGCTCGCCGAAATTAATGCTTTAAAACGAAACAATTGGGCTTTAAATTTATCGTTCTTATTTAGCACCGAGGATTATTGTTGTATTGCTCCTCCGAGCTTTCACTGGTCGTTTGCTCGTTAGGGCCAGCGCTGCCGCGATTATTGCACTAACGTTCTATTAAGGGCCATTTTTACCCGTCAAATTAGGTAGAATGTTATCGGCTACCTCTTCTACTGTATTATGTGTCGACGAGGCGAAATTTGTCTTCCAAGATTGGATAGATAGGAATAACTGTGAAGACGTACCGTGTGAAAAATTAGTACTCATCAATCAAGGGAACGTTTCTCCTAGCATTTACTTAGGAAAATGTGGCGGCACCGTGTTTATTCTTAAGTACTCCTGAACGTTCCTTTTTCAAGGAACCTCCTTCTATATTTTACTATTTATTAACTTGAAATTATAGAAATGTTGTCCTGTCCTCTAAAATCGAGCTTTCCTTTTCTATGATTCCTTTATCTGGTTTAGCTTCGAAGAACTGTCTTTCCTTTTAAAATAGATTCTCCGCTCCACCACAAAGTTTTGACAGACGAGAAAGTGAAGGACTCCTGGGGCGTACTTGCTGCTACTTGCTGAAAATGGAAATATAGGGAGAACCATGTTAACGGTACAAAATCTAACAGTTCTTTACTACGCCAATATTTCGATTTATTCTTCAGAGCTTCATTAGAATTACGTTACATTCATAAATTTGTTAATTATATTAATACAAGTAATGCCACAAAGTAAAAAGTTGCGATCTTGAAACGAAAGGCAAGCTAGGAGTGTGAATCAACGAATGATTCTATTTCTATTTGATTCTAGTTTGAAGCTACGTAGATAATTGGTCGATGTCTGAAATTCACGAACTAAAAAAGATCTAAAAATAACCAGATATAATGTTAGCAGTATAAATAATACTTATCAAGTTGAAGGAAGTTGCACCTCTTATAGGCGTACACGTGAATAGTATATACTGCGAGCTTGACTTTAAAGGCTATCGTAGCTTATAGATCTTCAGTTGCTCAACAATTTGGTCATCTATGTTGCTCTAGGTATCAACATTTCGTATCTAACTAATAACCAACCTGTATTACAGATTACAACAATAGTCATATTAGAAATTTGTTTTATAAATAAATTTAATTTTCACAGTTGGTCCGAATATGTCTTCTAAACACTTCTTCGGCTTGTAAAAGAAATTATTAATTATTATTATAAATAAGGCTTACCAAAACTAAAATTAATGGAAGAAAAAAACTAGCCTAAAAATCTTACGTTTCGCATTCTTTTTAATAATTAAGCAAAATGTGTGCATTCAACGCTTGAGTGCGCCGGAATAAATAGAATTTATTAATTACCTGTTTGTACAGGCAGGATTGCGTAATCGAAGTCTAGGGACAGGGAGGGGTGTATCCGGCTAGAGCTAAGTCATCGGAGCATTGGAAATGAATCAGGTGACGAATCGATTCGAAATAGACTGATTGAGTACCCCGAAAGCGTATGAGATCGGAAGACTTCTCGAATATTGTATCTATTCCGATATTTCCCGGACTCCCTTCTTCAAATTCGCCCTTCATATTATTTCTCAATTTTTGAACCATTGCAGCCTACATATCTTCAACGGGGTTAAAATCTGCTTGCCTTGCTAGCCACTCTATAATTTCAATATTTTTTCTGTCTCCAATTTATTCTCTTACAATTCGTGCTTTATAGATTAGCGAATTGTCTTCTGATCTTGATAACTTCCATCTTCCCTCCGGAATACATCACCTTTATACTCGAAACAAGAATATTCTCTAAAACATTTATATATTGTTGCGATGTGTGTCCTTCATTAGAAATCCATCCTTCCCCATACATTAATGCTTATTCTTCCGACTCTATTAGGAAGAGTAACGTGTAAAAAGTCTTCTCCCAGCGACTAAGGCAATAGGACGTGTGACCGGCGTCTAAGAATAGGCAGGTGGCTGTATCAAATCCCAACTGCCCAAGAAGGTGAGTAGTGGCTAAAAAGGAATCTCCTTTGTCCCATAGAAAGATATTTTGTAGTGCTTCGTCGTGCCGGGACGAGTCACGATGTAGAATATAAGAATTACGCAGTATTGAACCGAAGTGGTTCGACAACAAAGGTCCCACGACGTAAGGGCGTTAGCCGCAGCCCAAAGAGTGGTTTTTAGTGGCGTATATAAGTGTTCTGTTGTGCCACCAGGAGAGGGAGAAGATGCTGACTATTTCCAGCCAGCAAAACGCGGTCGGTTTCCCACCAACGGACCGCACCCATCATCACGCTTAGTCACATATATTCTTTTGTTTATTTTCATTTGCAAGAACATTCTCTAAAATATTTACATATTATTCCGATGTGTGTTCTTCCTTAGAAATCTATCCTTCCCCATACATCAATGCTCATTCTTCCAACTCATCTACTAGGAAGAATAACGTGTGAGATGTGGCCTCGATAACACAACACTCAAATCTTGAGTGCTCGAAAACACCTTCCCGTCAGTAAAGATTATCGGAAATTTTCAACAATATTAAATATTATAGAATAAAAATGTATGCGGACGACACTTGCTTGATTTTTTCATTTAGTCCTTCCTGTTTTCATGAAGTCTTGCGAAAAGTCAAGATTTGAATGTAATAAGTGTGTTCTGTAAAAATTATCACTTTTTTGAATGCTGCGAAATCCTCGGTAATATTGTTCGCTAGCCCTAAGTCTGGCGACATGATTAATAACTTATTTCACCGTATCCCAGGTGGCGAACCTCTACCAATTGTTCAATCTCCTAAAGTCCTGGGATTATCCACTAAAAATTTCTTTAGATTTACTTACTCCTGATTAAGTCACAAATCCACGAGAATTATCTTACTAAGCCTGCAGAAACGAGTTGCGCTTCACGAAATTGCCGTCTAAACGTCCTAGAACTATGACATGCAAAAAAATACGGAAAGATAGACGGAAGGGTCTCTTATCATTAAAATTCTCCACTTTACGTGCGCTTCACAAAATTAGCAGAGACTAGACAGACTCGTGTTTATTCGTCTCATGGGAATGGGTTCGTGTTGCCTACTGAGTCGACCAAACACGAGTCTGTCTAGTCTCCGCTAATTTCGTGAAGGGCACGGAAAATGTACTCATTTCTGCAGGCTTATAAATTAATCACCGTCAAGAACATGCATGCAGAAAGTTGAGAATTCATGTGTACGTTATATTTTATGACATTCGAAAGTATCCGGGTATCGCATGCATTTCAACGATGTGGATGGTTGAGGATGAATTACTGTTTTCTTCTTTATGCAGCTAACTTTTGTCACTTAACAGTAATCACTACAACTACACCTTTATTTATACGGAAAGATTGAATTCAGAGCAGACGTACGCATCATAAATATTAATGGTATTATTGCATAGTAGAGGTCTTCGTACGCTCGATACGGTAAAACTCTAGTTTTAAGTTAAGTGTTAGGCAAATCTCTTCTGTTAAAATAAATTGATGTGCGGGGTCTAGCGTAAGACTGGCAAGAAAACTGTCTTTTTTAAGCCAAACTGCACCCTGAGAATTTCTTTTACCTTTATATTTCATTCATTGTTGTTTCGTTTGTTACTTAATATTTGCGGTATGAAATGTGACCTTTTATTGTATAATTGTGGAATAAATAAAAGCTATTATTATTATTATTAATTACTTGGAAATGTTGAATTTTAAAGATATTTTTATAACTTAATCCATAAGATTTGAATTTTTAGTGTTTAATCTGTTGATACATATTAGTCAGCGTATCTTAATTTTCAATTGTATTATTTTACTTGAGATTTATTTTTTAGAATTTTCAGCCGTACAATGTAGGATTTACTAAATACAAAATGTACCTAAAGCTTCGTTTCCCATGACCGGATACTTTCACCAACAATAAACATATTTACGGTAACTAGGGTGCTCGAATATTGGAATGCTACTAAGTCACACTAATACCTTAATTTGCATTTTATTATTTGTGCAATTCTGAACGCCAAGATTTTACATCCCGGTAATTAATTAAAATAGTTTAATATAAAAGGAGCTTGTTAGAAATTTAAGTGCAGACACTAGAACAGGTTGCTGGGTAAATATACGGATGGGAAGTAGTTACTTTCGAGATGACTACTTTGAAAACTTATACGTAAACTTTTATTGAAGCTACTTCAATTTACTTGGCATAGTTTAAAACAAATATAAAGAGGCCGTTCCCTACAGAAGTTTCACATGAAATGCAGGCTACCTGTCGCTCCTTTTACGTACACAGCAGGCAAACTGCGTCTAAATAATGTAATGCAGCTATGTGCGACGTTAGTCGCAAGGTAGCCATGGAGAAGCTTTTACTGTACAAAGGGCTTAATTGTGTTTGCATTAATTCTATATACAGGTAAAACTACTTGTTTAGAAAGCAACGTCTTGTGAAAATATGTTGTTATCTAGTAATGCGGTGAATAGGGACTTAAGTAAAGGAACTAGGCTGGAACTAATAGTGCAATACACAATGGAACAGTTTGGAGGAAAGACTTAAAAGGAAAACATTTAAATGGTTTCTCCATTCCACAGAAATTGTTTATTCAATAGTATGGCGACATATTCAATGTTTATTACGCAGAAACTGGCCCTATTTGTGCTCTGCATTACTCGCTCCAATTTACATTCCATTGTTCATATTACAAGCTTTGGAACAACATACCACGATTTTCTAAAAACCTTTCTGCGTAACTTACGACCACCCCCAATTTTCTTGGCATAGATAACTGAATACTGAAAGCTTGAATCTTCTTTTACAGTATAGTACCTATGTGGACATAAATAAGCTGAGAGCTCTTCTCCCGCTATGTCAAAATACGAAAAAGTTGGAGCCTGGATGTGAAGGTAAAGTTCATCTTTCTTTCTTTAGCAGAAGAAAGTTCAACATTAGTGGGAAATTCCATGATCTTAATCCCGGCAGTAATTAGCGGTAGGAAATTTGTGAAAGTCCCCTTTCACAGCATATTGGAAGCTATTAATAAAGCTTTTAGGGGACAGGATATGAACGTATGTTTCTGTTCGCAAAATACACTTAAAAGTCTTTTTGGCAATCCGGAAGATAAACCGGACATGAAGCAAAGGGCGGGAATTGATAAAATTGCACGAGAAAGCATTTATTGGTCAAACGAAAAGAGCGATAAGCACCAGATTCAATGGGCACATCAGGTGTTACCGATACGGTAGAATAGAATGTAACACAACACACTACGAAACCGAGAAATTCTGAAATTGATTAAGAAGGTTTTTACATGTCTTAGTTTTAGGGCGTGCAGACGGCAAAAGTAGATATTTGTAGATAATATTTTTTACCTGGAATAGGAATGGAATAAATATGTTAGAATTAAAGTCTTTTATGACATCATTCGGTCATACAGTTGAAAATGAGTTGCATTTGTGTGGTGCGAAGTGTGCCAATACTTTAATATTGCTTGAAGAGATCATTTATAAAGAACAAACCCATTTAAGCATTTTTTCTTAATCCTCAACCACCGCTGGTGTGACCTCGTCGGATGAATTTTCTTTCTTTACTTTAAATTAGTTGTAAGCACAGTTCTAGATCTGAAACTTTCGAATGGCTGCTCTTTTCGTCCGGATGAGAAACTTTTTAATAGTTTATATGCGCGCCTCGATGTGATATGCAGCCATATAATTATGGCTTGCGACACGGACTTGGTCGTTAGCGTTGCTCGCTCTGAGCTAAGTTCTCCAGTTGTTGAGATATAATCATTTTCCAGATTTCGTTAATTATCGTTTTTACTAGCTTAATGCTATTCAGTCATTTATTGCGTATTTGCCTCGTCGTTGGAACTGGTGTAGGTTGAATGTATAGTGTACGGGGGACGAGGAAAGGTTTAGCGAAAACTAATTTTCCACCTGTTAATTGTTATGTTTAATGTAACTTGAAATATAGATAAATGAACGAGTTTTCTGGCTTTACGAGTGTTGCTTCGTCCCGGGATCCCTTAATTATAAATTCAAGTTAAAATAGAAGTTACATTCCGTATGTTTTACAATTATTTATGATTTGCAACTGTTCGACACAGAAGTTAATTCGATTTTACGTGGTGTAACGTACCGGGAGTTCCATTAAAATCTTTTTTTTTTCTAGTTAGTGTTGTAACAGTTTGCAAGGTTTGAACTTCCTTCATAACGTCGCCTACTTTGTAGGTGCTTTTATTGGCTACAAGTACTCCGCATAGATTTCATAAAAATTTACCCCCACTTATGGTGTAGCTATCGCAGTTCTTTACGTAGTATGATGTTCTTTGCACTATTTTTTAGAGAAAATAAAGATAATTCTAAAATGGTGACCAGTACTTTTGAGAAAATTTAGGGGAAGAGGTCTCAAAATCCACATGATGGTTGAGTCTACTGATTCATAGAAGCCGTTGATTTTCATCTCCTTTTTTTTGCGTTTTGTAATATGTTCAAATTTTAATAGAATTTTAATTCAAATCTTTAATTTTAATAAAGCAAGAAATATTCTCCATATGTAACGGATACATAAGCTGGTTAATAGTTCCGCCTTCCCTGTTTTGTAGTTGGTTAGGAAAGAAATAAATCTTTCTTCCGTTATTATTCTAAATTAATGCGCGCCGCTTCTTGTACCTCCCAAACCTCGCAATAAAGTAATTATGCTCGAGAGAGGACACAATAGTATCCAAACACCCTGACGGAGTCAAAACCCTTGTCGAGAAGCTGGTCAATAGAATGCCATTCAGCATGTTTTTAAGGTCGCGGAAGTTTTCAATAACAAGGACATAATTTTATGGACGAAAACAACGGATCTGAAGACCCGAAAAAGCGGAAAAAAACACCACCAATTACTGTAAATGTAATGTTTACAACTCTCCGAAATATATAAAATGGACGAAACCTTCTTAGAAGAAAAAACGACAACAGGAAATAGTCTATAAGAGAATTCGCTGTTTATTAGTTAGCGTCCAAAGTCGTCGATTACATTAATAAAGAGGGAAAAGATGGAAAACAAACTTACAACGAAATTGCAGATTCTGGTTTATTACATTAAAGAGGAACCAATGGCAACTAACCAAAGGATGCACCCACCCCGAATCATTCCCGTGGGAGTTTACACCGAGAAGAAAATTAAGGAATATACGAATAGTTATGATCAGATCGTGATTTCTTCGAAACAAGTCAAGATCGTCAGTTCTTCGAAACAAGTCAAGATTGTCAGTTCTTCGGAACAAGTCAACATCGTGAGTTCTTCAGAACAAGCGAAGTATGATCAGATCGTTCTTGGGAATAAGACAGGTATTGCCAGATAGTTCTTCGGAATAAGTTATACAGGTCTTCGGACAAAATCTGCGTTCTTCAGGAATTTTCTGTGAATGAAGAGAGTGAAAGTGGACGCAAGAAGTCGAAACAACCGGTCGTACGCAGCTAACCACTTTAAGAGAAGAAAATAAAAGAACAAGTAAGGGCGTCCCATATTGAGATTTTATAAAAGTAAAATCTCCCTAGTTGTCTTTTTTTTGATAATATTTTAACGTTCTAAAGACTGCATTGTTAATTAATCCAATTTCTTTTTTTTATTGTTATTAAATTAATGTAAGTTAATTCTCTGGTTTTATTTAAATAACACCTTCCCTAAGAAAAGCCCTAGAACAAGAACCTACCTCGCGATTTTTTTTTATTTAAGATAAACTTATATTTATTTCGGGCCTTTCGAGACCCATTAACGTCTGGGGGTTGCTACCGGAAACACATCGCCCTCGGGTTCGTTACAGTCTATTATAAAACTCGGAGATTGGGACTTCGAATTCTTTATGATGGTTATGATATGTTTTACATACAGATAGAATATTTTGCCTATTATGTTCAGATTCTAAATGAGGTATACGACTAGATTCATTAAGCGTTTGAAGTCTGGAGTAGGTTGCAGAAGAATTATTTAAAGATAAGACTTGGTAATTGGAAAGAATATCAAATTTTAATTTGGGATTATTAATAATAACTACCTTGTCGCCAATATTAATGGTGAAAGAATTATTAACTATAGGCGTTACATATCAAAATTTGCTGAAATAGTTCCACCGCTAACGCGATTATTAAAGCCATCATCATCATATTGTTTGTTACCATGAATATGTCTTAAAATTGATGGCGAAAATTAATTGATAATAGAATAAAGGATTTAACAAAACCGGTTATCCGATGTCTTTAGCATTTCAATTCAATAAGTATAGAGCGCAGAGCTTTAGCGTTATAAAACCGCCATCTAGAGAAACGTGGTACACGTGTACTTCTTATCATATTTTTCAACTGGTTTAATTATTCGGATATATCAATTTCTCTTGTAACATCAATGTAATTGGTTAAAAATAATAATTAGGGCGTTACCAATTAATTGAAATTGTTACAATCCATCACAATGCGAATGTTGCTTGTTATCCAAAGACAATGGAAGACATACTGGTAATCATGAAAAGTATCTCACAATAATAATCTCTGGAAAACACGAGAATATCTATGATAAAATAATATCAATAGTTAGATAATGTATTTGTTCTCCTTTATTAAAACAAAATTTAGCTATTAATTTCTTCTAATTACTGCCACAAACAGCACGTATGAAAATTGTACGTACCACTTTGCATACTCATAATAGGCATGTGCGATAGCGAGGAATGGTTTCAGATGTTTTTTTATCTAGCAATTTTCATGCAAATTTGCTATGTCTACCGGCGTTCTCCTGTGTGCGAGTATAAACAATCGTCTAGCTCTGAATTTGCACAACGGCGCTTTTTTTTAGAATTGCCAATGAATACGTAATGGAGTATTAGTGAGAATGACCGCAGTTCTACATGGAAATGTAATTTCTCTGTAATGGGCGGAAGTGCTTTTTTTTGAAACAAGATAACTTTTTCTGTTTAATTTCGCTACTTGCGAGAGGAAGTTAATTTCTATGTTTTGCTCAACTTACATTTACATTTAAATAATTTCGGAACAGAAACGTACGAAAAGTTCCCATCATTAAAGTATGGACAATTAAGTTAGAATAATCCATCGACATATGTTTCATCTTGAATATTAACAATAGCCTTGAGGGACCAATTTCAGTTAAACATAGATCATTTTTAGGCAGCATAGAAACAAGTAACGACTAATTCGTTTTATATAACTAACAGAGAAACATGAGTAATTCATACCCGCCCATTTAAATGAAATTTTGTGTGCTGTACACCAATTTAATGCAGAAATGGAGTTGTTCACATTTCACACGCACAACGTTACACATTGAAATAATTTCGAAAAATATGGAAGAGCGAACCGGTGGCCCCGAAAAAACTAGTGGAAATTACGGTGACGACTCTGGCAATGTTACGGAACATCCAGCTTAGGAAAGAGGAGAACGACGAAGAACTAGAGATAGACAACGAAACGCTAAGAAGAGTCAATAAAAGAACGGCGGCTGACGAGACTAGCCGAAAGAAGATGTCGCAAGAGATTATGAAGTGGCTGGAAGTTCTGGAACGGAAGATAAAAGAGGAGAAAGATATACCAGGTGTGTCGGTAATTCCTTTCCGGTTTTTCCGGCAGATGTCACTGGCCATAAGTATGAAATGTTATGATTTGATACATATGTAATTTTATTCTACTGACATTAACCTTAAAACTACACAAGTTACGTTCCGCCAAAATAACAGCGTTATAGATTTATAATTTTTTGAAAATGTCGAGTTTTGTGCCTGAAAACGTGCATTTGCGGCACGCATTACTTTTCTTGTTTCATCAAAAGAAAAAAGCCGCTGAAAGTCATCGTTTGCTAGTAGAGACTTACGGTGAGCATGCTCCAACCATAAGAACATGTGAAACGTGGTTTCGACAATTCAAATGTGGTGATTTCAACGTTCAAGATAAAGAACGTCCTGACGCGGAATTGCAGGAGCTATTGGATGAAGACTCAACACAAACTCAAAAACAATTAGCAGAAAAGTTGAATGTGGGCCGAGTAGCAATTTGTGAACGATTACAAGCTATGGGAAAGATCCAAAAGATGGGGAGATGGGTGCCACATGAATTGAATGACAGACAAATGGAAAATCGAAAAATCGTTAGTGAAATTCTGCTTCAAAGGTATGAAAGGAAGTCATTTCTGCATCGAATAGTAACGGGTGATGAAAAATGGATTTATTTCGAAAATCCCAAGCGAAAAAAATCATGGTTATCACCTGGCGAAGCTGGCCCATCGACTGCAAGGCCAAATCGCTTTGGTCGCAAGACCATGCTCTGTGTCTGGTGGGACCAGATTGGTGTCGTATATTATGAACTGTTGAAACCGGGAGAAACAGTTAATAGTGATCGCTACCGACAACAAATGATCAATTTGAACTGTGCATTGATCGAAAAACGTCCACAATACGCTGAAAGACATGATAAAGTGATTTTGCAACATGACAACGCGCCGTCTCATACAGCAAAACCAGTCAAAGAAATGTTGAAATCACTTGGATGGGAAGTTTTATCGCACCCGCCGTACTCTCCAGACCTGGCTCCATCCGACTACCACCTTTTCGCATCGATGGGGCACGCGCTTGCAGAGCAGCACTTCGCCGATTTCGAAGAAGTTAAAAAATGGCTCGATGAATGGTTTAGCTCAAAGGAGGAACTGTTCTTTTGGAATGGCATTCATAAATTGCCTGAGAGATGGACAAAATGTATAGAATCAAATGGCCAATACTTTGAATAAATAAATTTTAACTATCCATTCTAAGTAACGTGTTTTCTTTAGCGAAAAAACCGGAAAAGAATTACCGACACACCTGGTAAACCCCCTTAGCAAAAAATAAGAAAAGATTGAGAAGATGTGAAGGAATTAAAACAATTCGAAACAGGCGAGAATTTAAATGGGTTCAAGAAAATTATAAGAAGGAAGAATAGCAAATCTACGGCAACCAACTCGAAAACTATGGGGAAGAAAGAGAAACTAGGCAAAAATGAAGACGCCTTTTAAAGAAACAGGAAACCCAAGAGATACAAGATAATGAGGGAGGGAGGAGTAAACTAAGGAACAGAGAAGAAATAACGTACACCCAAAATTTGGTTCGAAGACGGGGAAAAAAGGAAGAAGACCAGATGGAAGAAGAAAGGCAACAGGAAGTCAAGGAGAAGAGACTTAGAAGTTTTATTATTTATTGTTTTTTATAGAAATTTTGCTTAAATTTTCCTTTCGAACTATAAACTTAAAAAAAAATCTGAATTCGATAAATTTACAATATATTGACACATCAGCATTGACAAAAGAAGTCAAATATATACAAGAATAAACATACTACATCGTAGTGGCAACACGTATGTAATGTTAATAAAATAATTATTTAAAGAAATGGAAATCTTCCCAACTACGCTCTATGTCAATAAACAGTGTGAACTGGACGATGCTTCAGTTAGTGGCTCCGTATTGCAGTCAGCGTCTATTAATCGCCGAAGTTGCCTGTAGTAACAATGGTTGGTGTATATCTGGCAAAGATTGTATTAATATGAGTAAAAATTTTATATCGGAGCCGCAATCAATAGCAGAGAATATGTGTGAATTTCACCGCCCATTGCACAATACCTGAAGCATTACCAACCAAACTAAACTCTAACTGCAGTCGGCAAGAAGTGCGAATGGCGAGAAGCGACAAAAGAAAATACTTATATGGCTTTTGTCGAGAACGAATGTCGTTTATTTGCCAGAAATAAACTCTAGTTTATTCACAAATTACATTTTTAACAATAAATTGCTACATTTAATTCGCTTAAACTGATTTATTTACAGCAGATGTTCATGTGTGGTAGCTAAATTGCTTTTTCTTATTTCATAAGCAAAGAGAAGGTTTAAAGAAACCTTTTCTTTGCCAAGGGGCACAGAAATTCCCATAAATAAGTTCATTCCGGGGGAGTAAACCTGATTATTTACAATAAATTGACGTTTATTAGCAAAGCAAGCAATATTTTGGGAAGGCAAACCCATACATTTTTAAAATAAGTACAATTTATAGTTGGATGTAAGATAAGGTGTTACTGACTATATATATTGTTATTTTGAGGATATATTTTTCTCGATAACTATACTTTCTAAATTTCGCCAAAAAGCAGTCTAAAGGACTAAATCAGGAAGACGAACTGATCTTCTTATAGGACCATTAGCATATATCCATCGTCTTGGAAATATTCTGTTCAGACGGTCGCTTACTATGTTACATCTACGGGCATTGGCACCGTTTTGCTGTTGTAGTTCATTTATTATTTCGTACGACGGAATAGTGCATTATTATTAAATTTTCCATGTAAAACAATTCCCAAACTGAAAGAAAAAGTTACCGCTAGCTTACATTTTAAAAAAGAAAAGTGAACAAAATCGCCCATTACATTGTCAGAGTTCTCCAAATGTCCGTTACCAATTACAATAGTGGCTGATTATTATTAGCAAAACTGCACAACAGAATATTTAATTAATAAGCGAATGGAACGCAAATTCTGTTTACCCGAAGCATAATAGAGATGCTAGAATAAATCATGACCTTTTCCACAGCACGGTATTTACTCTTCACTTGTTTCAGGCCAAAGAGGACGTGGAAATTTCATTCAGTAGTCACTCGTTGAATATGGAAAGCGGGAGAAATTAACAGACGCGAGGCGGGTCTAAAGGAAAGTAGGTTAAAATGTATTTCACGTTTGTGTGTAAAACGGTTCGTGTAAGTTGTTTATGGTGGTTACGCGGTAGGTAGAGATATGTATTTACATCAATTATTACATCAGTAAGCATTCAAAATTCTATATTTGAATTGTCGGTAGCGTTTTAAGTTTATGTGAACAACCGCTGGATCTGACATTTGTTATTGTTGAAATAGTGGCAGACAAAAATAATCGACCGAGTAGTTTATTTGCAGTGACCGCTAAAAAAAACAATTTTGTAAAAAGATGGAAATTTCAGGTAAAAAGGTGATTTTTTAGTGTTTTAGTAAAGCATCGAATCGCTTCGTTCAACTTTTAGTAATGAAGCCACCATCAGAAGAGGCTGTTTACAACTGGTTTGCAGAAATTTGTCGTGGTCGTGCTCTGAGCTCCGTGGTTGAAAGGCAATGAAATATTACTTAATGTGCAAAATGCAGGGAATCACATTACAGCTTGTATGAAGGAAAATGGTTGTCACTTCGTATAGATGTTGAAAGTGTATGAACAAAGTAATTTTTTGAGATTATGTTAATGCTTATCTTTAGAATTGCTAAGTTAGTGTTTCGTTGCTGTACTCTATGCATTTTAGCCAAAGAACTTATCTGCTTAGTTTCATCAAAGCACAGGGGAAATACTAATAAAAAAAACTTCTAGAACAGTCTCTCTATAAGAGTCTGGAAAAATGATATTTATGTGACTTGTTGAAAGAGAATTATTTTTATTTTATTTGAAATTGCTAAAAAAACCAAGTAAATTTATTCTCCGTGTTTACCAAGAGAAGTTACTTTGCATATTCTTCGGAATCATCATTGGCCGGAGGCATATTTCTCGAATAAAACTCCGGAGATAGAGAGAAGAAAGCCGGAGAAGGGGGTCTTGGCAATGCAATGCGCCTCTTCTTCCCCGACGACTGGGTCGTGTGTAAGCAACCTTACTCTAACAGCTGTTGCCGAAGCGCTAGTGGCTGAGCAGCATCCGTTGTACCTCTAGTGACCACCGATAAAATACTTAAATATGACCCTGAACGTTTTCGTAGACTTTTTCATTGACATCCTTCTAATATATGTATTTTCGACATTAATTACCATTAAAATTGAACATTCAATTAAAATTAGTAGTTAATTCGATAAGGATTATATTCATAGAGTTAACCTTCAATGCACTCACATTAACTTAATTATTAATTGAGAAATTATATTTAATTAAGTCGCCCGCTCGAACAACTATTACCAATTGCACGGTCAATTAAGTTTCCCGGACCGGGTGCCATTCGAAAGCAAAAAAAAAATGTTTCGACGATAAAACAACGATTATGCGAAATGAGAAAGAAACACTGCTATCTGTTTCGATTTCGATTCGAAGCCCTCCTCTGTCATTTTGCCTGTTGGCCAGTTTGGCATCTACGCGGTATATGTGATCGATCTCGCCGAATTCTGTCGCATCTCGCATAGCCCGCAGATAACACGTTCAGATGGGTAACGACAGGCGATACGGGGGAAATTCGGCGGTAAGGGACAATATACCCGACCGCCTATGCGAAAGCATTCGCCAATCAGTGTGGATGCGAAATGTTGGGGCTCATAAATTGAATCTGTGTTGCACCGATTCGATAAATTGCTCGGGACGTGGGTGTGCTAAAGACAATAACTTAATACCGTAAAAAGCATATTTACCAACTAGGGAGGGATAAAAAGGACGGCAGGAAGGAATACGGTGTTATCTTCGAAACAGCGTATTCTTCAACGTATGTACATTTGCAAAAATACTTTTTTACCATGGAAAATCTTGTGAACTCATAATTTTAGATTTTCTGTTTGAGGAGTCATTAATGGTAGAGATCAATCCTTAAATATATTTGAGAATAACCACGTCGTAACGTTCTGATTTTAAAACTGAAAGCTCTCCAAGCAGAAGATCATTTGTTTAAAACAATAGAATGCTGCTTCTAACCGTGTACTCCATCGTGTAAGAATTGGCTGCGGCGGTTGCGGTATGTCAGGACACTGTGAACGAAATAGCCGAATAGGTTTCGGTGATTTAAGAAAAACCACTTTTGTCTGTACTATTAGTTGATCCACATCGGGATAACATTTCCGTATAGTGTCTGCTACAAGGTGTAAAGCATGAAGCAGACATGTTATGTGCAGCAAATTCGGTTGAACAGCTTTGAATAATTGACCTGTGTGAAGCATAACCAGCGGCAGCATCGGTAACCAACATTAACACTTACTTTGGGGGAATTTCAAAATTGTCTAGTGTTCTAACTAATACATTATGAACAGCTTCGACAGTACATCTTTGGTGTCTTTTACAGGCTAGCAAATAAGGATGTGACGGTTCTTGTAGGTAATTGTTCGTGCTCAATTTTCTCGCGCACTGACGGCAAATACCTATGTAGCGTCTGTGGACTTGGTAGTTTCCACGTTGGATTGTATTTCTTCCAAAATTGACGAAACATTGTTTGTCCGATTTTTGCAAACGGTATATTGCACGCACTTAACATCATCGTTAATGACAATAATTCTTTATACGGTCTTCTTCCGGTCTAATTTGCGCTATTTACATGGTTCCTACACATACATACATGGTTTCCAACATAACAAACTTTTATCGCCACTGGAAAGCAAGCGAAAATGTTGCGTTCTAGTCATCAATATTTAAACAGAGTGTAACATCCAAATAAGGACTGTCATAAGCTATCTGTACAAAAGAATTTATTCTGACATGACCATTATATTAGTTGAAAATAGTAGATTAGCTTTGACCTTTCACTCAACAGGTTAAGAAAAGGTTATCCAACGGCTTCGGTTTCGGTTTTGAACACATAAAAATCAAATGATCACAGAGGCAAGCATAAACTGAATATAATACAAATAAATTTGTAGTAAGATGCGAAATCATATCATATAAAGTAATATTTCATCCTCATCTTGAGTTGCTGAGTCGTTTTCTTTGTAAAGTCTGATTTATCAACAACGTGTTTAACGTGTTTCGTAAGTAATGTTTCGCTAAAATTAGATGTCCTTCTTAGAAATGTTCATCAAATAGTTTTCCCCAAAGTAATTACACAAACTAGTTTAGATCGTAGACACTCGCTCCTTGACAAAACTCCATTCAGTTTTTTACAAACAGCGGTAAAGTTAATCCATTGTTCGTCGAAACAAAAACACTATATTGTAGACTAAACAATCGCAACACGGCTGTCAGTAGTTTCGCTTAGCCTAATACGTATAACCACATTTTCAGCACTATGTTAGCGAAAACGCACTTGTCCGACAAAATCTGATTACTTGTTTGCGAAGGGTCACCATTTTCGAAATTATTTACTCAGGACTGATGTGGATCATTGATCTTGAAATTAGTTCGAGATGATGTCTTCTCAGTAATGAAACTGGCTACTATAAAGTTCCTCGGCTTCGAAGTAGGGCTCATCAAAACCACCGTCCAGTAAGTACATATATAAGGGTACAAGTAGTTGACGTAATTTCGTGAAAATATAAATTTGCGGAAATTAACGTGAGGGATATTTGAGAATATAAAGGAAATATTTGCGCATTGTTTGTGTAAAATGCGGATACTTCTGAACAATAAAAAATACACTTCTTTATTAGAAAGAATTTTCAAATAAAAGCGGAAAAGATGATAACGGGACCTTTGTGGTTTGTAGTTAAAGGGATTTCATTGATCCCTAAAAGCAAATTAGGCGTTGATAAATAGCATATTGAGTAATTTTATGATAAGGCACTGTTCCTCCAAACTGCAACGTTATGAAAAATAAACAAATAGTATTGCGTTAAAACCTTTGTAGCAGATTCTGTTGGCAATACCTAAAGCAACTAGTCTGTCCATTTGCGAGTGCCAAAATTTTTTCACTTATAAATTATTGGTGGCCAATCTCAGGGTATGTGAAACAATTACTTATAAAAGTGGTTCAGAATATGCTTTTGGCCAGTATTCATTGGGATTACATCACTTAAATAGAATTGCAGGTTAGTCTTGTAATCATGTTTTAATTTTATGGTCACGTGACTAACAGTGATAAATTCTGTGGTGGGTAACACAGGGTAATCCTCGACACTTCAAGTATTTGGTTGTATCCAATCGTTTGGTCAAAACCGGTTAGTTACAGAAAAACACAAAAGCAGAATTCTTGTTCCTTAAATCTTTACTGCCATTACTTTTACCTTTTTACTTTTTAGTTACTTTGGTTTTTAGATTGCCACGAAAAACAAAAAAAGAGCGTTTAACTATTACCCAGGCTTCCCTACACCTCCTGTATGATTTGGCAAGAATATTAGAGTATTATAAATACTTATAGCTCAAACAGGCCAAAAGATATTTAAGCTGCTTGTGAGCTATTTCCGAAGGAGCTTTTGTTGTCATTAAAGGTGTCATTTTCATTATCTATTTATGTAATCACGTTCACTCGCTAAAACATACGTCACTTCCACAAATAATAATCATAAAGCGAGTCACCCCCGGAAATAAAGTTAAATGTTAACCGTTTCGGGAGCTGTTTAAGTTGTGTAATTAATATTCTCACATCTCATTCTAACGGTTAAAACTCGCACTTTCCGTTTCAAATATCACATCGTAAGGCACGTGACATCTCCGAAGTAAGAGTGATGGGAATAAAAGGTGAATTTAGACTTTTATGTTAAATCTTGACATTTTGGCTCAGAATCGGCAAAGCGTATCTACTTTTGTGTGAGATATTTTACATTCTAGAATATTGCTTTTTGTTTATTCTAGCATGAACAGGGGATTGTCTCAAAACGGGTCGCAGAAAAAATGCTTCTTGCTCACTAGAATCGGTTCTGGTGAAGATAGGTAAAGAAAGGTATTTAAAAATATGGAAAATTAATGCTAATTAATCTTAACAAATTCGCAACTTGCTCAGAAATAAAATAATTTTATTTCTTATCTTGTCTCAATTATTTTTGATAAAGTTCGAGATAACAAGGAGATATCTACCTGCTCGGTATTGCTTATTCTTTGTAGTTGCGTTGCAATTTATTACAGCGCCTCTCACCACCAGATAACGCCAGTACACAGGAAACAACGCTTTCGTGGTGATTGACACGATTAGGAAGAGGTAAATAAGTAATGAAGAGTTTAGCCCGAGTGGGTCTTGCATTGCAAGTAGGAGCAATATTCGCTTTCTTTTTTTGTTATTTGCGTGTATCACTTTAAGTGGTTCGTCCTGTATATGTACTTATTATCGTATATCCATAAACATAAGCAAACGGATAGGGTATAGGAACAGGAACAAAGGGAGCTGGGAGAAATCCGGACAAAAGATCTTCAATCTCACCACCCGCGAAAACAATTAACGATGCTACAACCCTGCAATTTATATTTCAGCGTAGCCGTTTGGTAGCGAAAATTATATATCATCAACACGAAAGAGGTCAGAAAATGAACGAGATCCTCGGAAGATCCGTCAGGCGGAATGAAGCTAGAGGAAAGGGCTGGCCGATTCTAATTAAATATTCCTTCACACTTCCTAATATACTTCCGAAATCTACTGGTTCGGTCGGCGCACAGCTATCTCGGCAAAATGCGAACGAAACCTATGTTTTCGCCATCGGAATTTACGATAGCTAATCACGCACTTCTTTCTTATTCATGTTTTCAGCGATCCTTTTTCCGTTCCATCACATTTGTATAAAATATTGGACGAGCCGTATCTCTTATATAAATTGTATACCTACTGCTTTGTGTGTACGTCCATGCGTTCCAGATTCAAAACTTACTAATTTAAACGCCAAAGATTTATTTCCACAAAATGTACACCGTCGTGATTAAACACGATCGTAAATCAGCGAAATTTATGGCAGGTACGTTTTCCGTTTTTTGCGCTGAATTGAAGAAAGAGGGCGCCTTTCTGTCACCTGACCGCAGCGCATTTTTTTTGTACTTTTAGATAATCCGGCGCAATTGTCCTTCATCCGCGCAGCATTAAATAAAAATAAGGAATATAATTTAAGGGTTCCCAAGATAAAGATACAGGATGTTCATACATATAACCCGCTACGGGAAATATAATACCTTTTAATATAATTTATTTACGAACAGCCAGATTTTTTAATTACGAATAAAAATGTCCGTAAATAGCATATATCAGATATTAATACATAACATAATTGTAATAGGGCTTATTCGATCTGCAACAGAGCTTATTAAGCTGATTTTTATTAGCTATTTGTATTGTCCTTTTTCTTTGAGTGCAGCCAACGACAATTCCAGGGAAATAACAATATTATCATTGTCGTTCTATTTACTTCCTCAATGTTCGTCTTTAATGATTTGTTACAAGAATTTAATATATCCGCGTAGTTGCGGATACCCGCTATTGTCAAGTCGTTAATTGGTAGATGTTAGATCGCGAGCTTGTATGGCATATTGTAGACTGTAATAGGTACTTTTAAGAAAAAAAATGGGTTGATTGAAATTTAAATTGTCAGATATATAGAATTATAATGAATAATTTGCAAAACAAATTCTATTTTAAGACGGCTAGGATCAACAAATCTTCTTAGTGGGTCTGATACACTCCCGAGTCACCATTCAGAGTTGGGGTACAATTAACTGCGCTTTATCCTTTACGGCGAGGGGGTCATAGTAACAACGCCAAGTAACACTTTACACACACGACTTACACACTAATTTTAAGTTGTGTGAGGTTATGACAAGTTTATACACCCCGTTGGGCCGTCACCACACTAAAAAAAGGTAACTTCAATTTATATAATTGAAAAAACTGTGACGTGTCACTCGACAGAGAGGGCGTAACCATCAAATTGTGAGGTTTGTGTTTTGATTCAACTTTTGACAGTGTTGTTCTTTGCAATTTACCCGTCTTAAAATGCTAAAAGGGTATCCAATTAATTTAGGAAGAACAATATGTCCATTTTATGATATTATAATATACAGGATGAGTCGGAACAAACCAACCATACTCCAGGGCTGTATTGTACACGAGAAAATAATGTAAAAAAGAACTGATATGCTCTTATCCGATTCCCGTTTGTTTTTCTGCTATAGGGTAATTAAAAATAAGTAAAAATATCTTTGCATTGGCTACCCATGTAATACAAGGTACGTTCTACATGAACATTTTTTTCGCTTCGTATCACATATGACGAATCAGCTATCTGAATAAACCCTTTCGAGATTCAAATTCATTGCGACAGTAATTTAAGATTTATTTGTGACATTCTACATTATTTTGTTAGAAAATGGCGCGAAATTTGATTTATTTGTAATTACGCTGTAACGTGAAAATAAATGAAAATCGGATAAGAACATATGGGTTTTTTTACATCATTTCCACGTGTACAATACGTAGCTGGAGCTTGGTCCGTCCTTCGCGGCTCACCCTGTATAACCAAATAATTTATTTAGATATTTTCTTGTGATAAAACTAACTAAAAATGAGAACAAAAGTATCAACAAATGCAATTCTGTAAACAAAGAGACAATTGTGTTTCTAGTTAACTTAGGTTATTGACATCCCCTAAATAGAATTTCTTCGAAGTTTAAGCAATCGATGCAAAACAAAGACATAAGTAAACTGTTTTTATTCTAGTATTCTGCTAAAATTGCCTGCGATAAATTTGATGGAGGGTCTTTATAGTCGCAATAGCTTTACTATGAAACCAGCTACGTGATATACGATGTGAATGAAAGTATCGAATATGCGTAGCCTCTTGCCCTGATTACAATGGCATCATTATAAAAATAGTTTCATGTTTTTCTCTGGAATATTTGTATACTTGCTTTTCAACAAATAAAATAAGTACACATAGAAATTATTTAATAAAAACAAAGGAACAATTAGGAACGTGTAATAGTACTTTGCTTAATTCACTGTAATTATGTATAATGTTCAATCACTGAAAAAAATAAATATTACCATGTATTAGAAATATAATAAACTCCGAGATAGGAGCGTTATTCAATATCCAGTGTTCCTCTATATAATGCTATTTATCAGTAACATTATACGGCTTTATACCATTAATTGTAAAGTTTGCTGTCAATATTATCTATTCTCGTGTGGAGAAAAAAAGCATTTTTTTCCTGGAAAAAATGCGAAGAAACATAGACCATTACGCAATAGAGCCGCCTAAAGTTAATGAAATTGGAGTGAAACTCCGTGGAAAGCGTTCCACAACCGTTAAAGAAGTTGTCTACGGATCGAGAAAGTGAACATTATTTTCCATTATAACTTTTTCATTTCAAACTTGATTAATAATATTGTACTGAGAATAGCCTTATCTTCAATACGATAAATTGCCTCCCAACTAAAAGGATTGAAAACGATATAGGTGAACAGTACATTTCCGTCTATAACTTTCAAAGGAAGGAGCGAGCATAAAACAGCAAGTGAGAAATAGATAAAAACTGTAAAAAAACTGTATTGCAATTAAAATTTCCTTCCTTAAGTGCCTCAAGTGTTTAAGCGTTTTAATTTAAAGGTGAGGGCACCGCGATTCACGAGACTGTAACTTCCTATTCATTTTTTTAAACGCGACACTAAACTTATTAACTCGGCTGCTTAGGTAAATTCGCAACGCTTCAGCACTTCTGATGGCTTTCGTAATGAAGTCTTTAAAATGTACGCTTTTTTTTAAAGTTATGGTAGACTTTTTTAAACCTCGAAAACATACAAATTCAATATAACGATTAAGCTGTATATTACTTACATACTTACAAATAACAACATAAAAATTGTTTCTTGCTCTTTATCTATTGTAGATTGTTGAATTTATATGGAATGAATCGGCTTTGGTTTACGAATAATAACAACATTGCACGATAAAAACACTTAAATTATTGCGAAATCGAGGTCGTTAGACCATCCCGTGCTTCTCATTTTGATGCATGAAGTGCATATGTCGCCCTGTCATCCGCATATATCTTCGCGAAATGAACGAATATCCTATATAAAGCCACAGCACATGATCTAACGAGTGTAAGCATTCCAGTACTTATGCCTGGGATCGATATTGTTGTGCGCCAATTCGTCGGGCTAAATCGGACGCTCTCCTTGTGTCTCCTTAAAAACCCAAGCACCTCCTCCAAGGATGTCATTTGTGACCTGCAGAGCCTGGAAGTCGATCAAAATCCCAGGCATAAAACCGATTTAGGTAACCGGTATAGCGCTTGCCTCGTCAGTCTCGAATTTAAGTCTAGCTAGACCGACTATCAATAATTGGCTTAGAACCCTGCGGGTAATTTGCATCACGCCCCGGCTTGGAACTATTGGAGCCTTCCAGATTTCAGGGAAGTACTGCAATATGAAGGAAATTTATTGTGTGCAGTAAACGTAATTACAGTTGCTTCGCAGCGACTCTATTGCCTCATTTATGGTCAGGAGCCCTTTCATACCGCACCAAGATACCGGATGCGATTCGAGGCTACGAGACCCACTAACGTTGAAGGGACACCTTGCTTCGTATCTGCGTCACTAATAAACCCAGCGGCCCACACAGTTGAAAAAACTTCCATCTTCTCGATATTGCTGTAAATAGCGTTATTGTTTCCCTGAAGATAATTTTGATCTTCCCTTTTGTATATCCCGTTGCTTTGAATCTTTTTGATTTGCGCGGGAAGATGATTCGCTGCTGTTTCACCATTTGGAGTCAAACACTACAGTACTCTCCAAGAACCATAGAATTGATTTAGAGTCGGGTACAGTACCCCTTTGACTTTAAATTTCCTGGAAGCGGTGCGCAATGGCTCGTGTCCCTTATATGAGTCGGCGTATCAATTGTATAAATCATCACAGAGATCAAGGAGAGCGTCAAACATTATGGAAGGTACTGAAAAAGTCTATATTGAAATCACCTCCCTATTATTATGAACTTATCTGTTGCGTAGGCTTTCGCGATCGTCAGTAACATTGTACTCTTGGTTTCTGCCGACGTTTCGTTCTCACTCTTATGGAACATCTTCAGAGTGGTTAATTAGATACTATTCATTCTGTAGAGATTTATATAGGGCTTGTTACGGGTCAATGGAATGGAACAGTTACGGATCAATGCACCGTGGTGGCTGAAATTCTGACTCCCAACAATTATTCCAGCAAATATATTCAAGCCACCGTAAACAAGTATTGCACACGATGCGTGCTGAATGAGCGTAAACCGGAGCCTGGCCATCAAATCCAATTTAACTTTTTTAACATTTTGCCTGGCAACCCTCACTATTATAGTAAAAAAACCATGAACCTATAGAAATCTTCAAACGTCCCAAACGCGACGATGGCTACTTCTTAGATCATACCTGCAAAACCCAACTCATTAGACCTCGTAGCAACCGCCACGATTCCTAACGGTTCCACTGCATTAAACCGTAGCAAGCCCTATATAAATCCTTTCGGAACGAGTAGTCTCCCGTTAGTGTGAAGATGTCTTATAAGACTGAGAACGAAACGTTGGCAGAAGCTACGACAATGAAGAACATGATATTATGAACATATTTTCTGAGAGTAATCAAAACTGAATGATGAGATAACCAGAATCTAAATTTGGGAGCTTATAAGTCGAATCGACTGTTACATTAACTTCTAAAATTAATTCAACGGAACAAACTTCGTAGATAAACTGAAAACCGATCAATATCTGTTTCAGTTCTAGTTTTAATATTTTCCTAGAAATAAATAGCCTCGCCGCCATGCCTATTATAATATGCTTTGAATATACAATTTTTATTATTATTGCCAATGTTTCCTGATCAAAATAATGGTCAACTTTGAAAATGAAACGAAAAAGGTTTCACCTACAAATAAAAACCAATCCAATGTGCATATGTAATTCCACCAGCAGCTTGGGTCATATTAATTATCCAAAAACCACTACTACATTGTTGATTTTAATAATCTATGCGGTTCATTAATTACACGAATTCTGGGCAATATTCCTATAGGACAGTCTCCCATCTAGTTCCCCTTTATAGCAGTGTTAACAGCGCGCTTACATAATGATTTTGAGCTGTACATATCTCGCGTATACATATGTATGCGGGATACATAACGTACTCACCCGCATATATGACAGGGGGGAAAGCCGAAATACATAAAACGAGGGGGAGGTTACACATTTAATTAGTGCGCGACCTAAATTATTGGACTTTTGCTGTTAATCCGCTTTACCCGTTTCACGTCGGATTTAAAGATCCGGTTGACGGTGGAAATTCGGTGTCAATTAGTTTTGAATTATTATTATTCTTAGTTAGAAATTAGTATAGGTACGCAGGTAGAAACATGTCTAACCTTTACCTACAGCCAGTCGCAGCTATAAACTCCACAAGTTTCCTAATTATGAAAATCCATAAAGTGCGAGACGGCTATATGGAGAAAACGTTACTATTATTGGTAAATATTTTGGGAATTAAACGGCGCTGCTTTAAGCACCGATATTAATTAACGATATACTAAGAAACCAGGTTAAGGAATTAAGGTATATTCGTTTTAATCAAAATATTCATATATCTCTAAGAGGATAATTCGCTATTATTACGCAATTTACGGTCGAATAACTAATCACAAAGACATATTTCGGGTTGTAGAAACGTAGCAATTTACATTGAAGTCACGTTTATGCTAATTCGCATTGATATTTTTAATGTTGGAATGAAATCCACGTACTTTGCGCTTTTATTCCCTTTCCCTCAAATCAAACGTAGTATTCTTTATTCGTTGTTTACCCACGGAGTTGGATAAATAAACTCCGACTTATTTGAATTAATTTATTCTAAGGATATTCAATTTTTTTAAGAACCTTACGTTTTCCCAAGAATTAAGAATCTCGACAAGAGTGAGATAGATGTAGGAAATTTTAAAACAATAAGTCCATTTTCTCATTCAAAAGTCAATCAATATACAGGTGTTCATTTTAAGAAACATAACTTTGATGCTTCACTCTCTTTTTAAACATCAATCCATTGCAACAGGGGGGCACATATGTAGGGTTAGAATGTAGGTCCAAAGGTCCTAAATACGCCTACGTGCTTAGTTTTCGAAAAGTAACCTGGGTTCTTCACTATAAACCAAGGTGTTACTTCGATAGACCTGTAGCTACATGGCAACGAACTTCACTATAAAGTATCAATATTTTCATACTAGCTACCAGGTAAGATAGAGTTCTAATTGCATTCAGACTGTGATATGCACGAGAGTTGCCACTTTGGTTTTGCATATAGCCATTACAACAAATAGTAGGTCGACTGAAAGCGGTTAATTGTTTCTCAAAGTATTCTCCACAAAGATTATCATTCTTTCAAACCTACTCTTAAAGCACCTATGCCAGTCATTAGTTGGAACAGCTAAAATTGCCATTTTAGCATCGACTGGTTCTTCCGTTGACCACATAGACCATTCTTGATTTTAGGAAACTGTACCGAGGATGATTTAGTAAGTTGGTGATGTTTTGCTGCTCTAAAAGCTCAATCGTTTTTCTATCGTGATGGAAGATTATTCGTCGTAATGAGTTTTTCGGAGCGCAATAATCACTTCTGGTAAACAAACCAATCGGCATTAACCGTTCTTCGCCTTCTTTTGCCTGGATTTCGGGTCATGTTGCTCCAATTAATCTAGAAGAATTGTAGCAACATGACCCGAAATCCAGGCAAAAGGTACGACCGTTTTCTTCGGCACACATCGGCAACTCTCCATCTTGAAACATCCACATAGTGGATTGATGTTCAGCTTCGGGTTCATAGGAATACTATAAACAATTTTTGACCTTCCCTTTGTTCTTCAGTTGAAAGAAATGGGAGAAAACGGAGAAGTAACTTTCTCCATTTCATCATGCAAAATTTTTTGGATTGAAGTCGATGAAAAGCCTCAATCTCAGGATATGCCACATATGAATCTTCCTTGATCCGTACACAGCAGCGAGTTCTTTTTTAAGTAACTGTTGTCTTTGGTGGTCAGCATGAAATTGGAGCTTCATTACCAAAAACAGAACCAGCTGCGTGAACAATGAACGGTAGAGCAGCTTGTGTGCGATTCGTTAAGGGCACGTTCACATTTCCGGTTCGTTCGGAAAAAGATGCATGGAAAGAGGAGGAAATTATGTAGAAAGACAAAACACATTTTAGTTTGTAAAAGAAAGTCGAAATAAAGAACTATATTAGATCTATCCTCGTAGAAATCACAGAAATATCAAATTTTAGTTTTTACCAAATAGTTTAAAAGCTTTGTGCTTTTCAAGAATAAACGATTAACTTACTTCCCTAACCTCCTTTGGCAAAAATCTTAAGATCGCTTGTTTATTTTTAAGCGATAGATCTTTTCATGCATGCAACGTGACCCAGCCCTTACTCTATGTCTATAAATATCATTACCGTATCATGAAATATTCATGCTTTCGTATACGCTTTACCATAAGATATTCCCAAATAAATTGCATACAATGGAGATGCTGTTTATATCATTATTTCGTAATCCAAGGAAAGGGATACTTACCTTGAATCGCTTCTCAACGCACAAACTAAATAGGCATTTTGCTAATACTTAAGTTGTACTTTAGTATCAGCAAACTGGTCACCCGTAACCTAATACATATACACGACGCCTACGAAAACTTAACGGTTAAAACACCTACGTTAACAGTGTATGTGCTCGTAAGGCAACTATAATATTATGCCAAAGTGATTATAGTAGCTTACTACATGTATCGTAAACTCTTGCAAAGTAGAAAACTTGGAAGGTTGTTGGGAGTCTCAGCAGTTTCGGTCCTAACCCTAAGACTACAAGCACGGTTTTATCAACATTTACTAGTAGTTAGCACCAATTTTGTCTTCTAACTAAAATGGAAATATTGGTATTGTAATCCGATTTCCGATTTAACCGGAAGTCGCCTTCAACTTTGACATTTTATTTCTTTTGTATTCTATTTGGCTTTCATGCAATTCTTTCAATAATAAACCAAGATATTAGCTATAATTACAATACATTAATGTAGCGGAAAATAAAAGAAAAAGCAATTTTATGCACTGCCTGAACGAGCCCCTCACTGACGTTTGAAAATACAGTGGTAGTTCGTACTCTTTCTATGATTCTAACTTTCAAATTATCTAAAATATGAAGTGGTTCAGAATAAGTATTTGATTTTAGATAGCTTCGCAAGAAATAATTCTCAATCGCATTAGGGGAGCGATAATTCGCAAATTTGAGAGATTCAAATTGGTTTGACCTGTTAAATTACCATTCAAAGAATAGGGCTTAATAATTCTGTTTCTGTAGACATCAACTAAAACGTTTAATTCTTGAGAACGTCGGGTGTGGGCTTCCTGTACCCAATCCATTCAAATTGATCGCTCTTTTTTAATAAATAATTTTAAGGAATTTCAGACATTCAAAAAAATTGTTTGGCTCGTACTTAGGTTAACATATCATCGGGAAAACAGTATATTCCTATTTAAAAATGTAGTTACAAAGAAACAAAAAAATATCATGTTCATTGCTGGAAACGTTTCAAGATCTAGGTAAATGTGTATTGCAACACAGTTTTCTTCCAACAAAAGAGTACCCACCAATGTAAATGCAGCTTATGCTTTTCTTTTTTTTAATATCATCTGATTTTGGGGATATTAACGTAATAATATTGATAATAATGTTTGATTGCTTCTTCGTAGTTTTACAAAGGCAAACGTCAAAGAAAATACATTATTTAAATGTTAACCAAAACAAAGAAACAAAAGAAAATGTATTTATCTCCCCAGTAGTCGCGGGAGTAGAAATTTTTCTATGCTGTAAGGTTCGATGTTTAATAACAATTCGTGAATTGATTTTTTAAATGGATGAATGCTGTTGATCTGCTGTATTGTACGGGATAAATTATTGAGGATCTTTAAACCTGCGTAACCAAGACTTCTTTCAGTCAGCAATAATCTGTGTTTGGGGTAGCAGTAATTTGCTTTATGTCTAGTATGGTGAGTGTGAAGGGAATATACTAAAACAAATTTTTATGTTTAAAACATTCAAAAATGTAGATTGCAAACATTGTAAAAAATCTGTTTAAGCTTTAAAATGCCCTCTGCAAGATTGGCTGTAATTGAAGCGAAACATTAAACGCAGATTTTTTTTTTGATTGTCGGAAACACGATCAAGTTCTCTACCGCTTCCCCAAAAGACGACCCCAAACTTTAAATGCGGATAGCAAACAGAAGAGTAAACCACTCGTAGTACATCAGCGCTGACTACATCACGTAGTATTCGTATATAATAACAGAAAGTACTTATTTTCTTACAAATTAAACCTATATGATTATTCCACCCAAGACAGTCATCCACAGCAAGGGCCAAAAGACGCACTGAATGTTGTACATCATAGTTATGGTTATTGAAAGACAAAAGTTCAGGATAATTCATTTCTTTTGCTTTTAAGAGCATAACGTTGGTTTTATTGTGAATAAGAATTAACCATTGCTCAAGTAACGTCAAGTACCTCGAACCATTGTCGATGACTGCCTCAAATGTAGATTCCACAACTACCAAAGCAATGTCACCGGCGTAGTTCATCAACATTGGTTTGTTATTCATCGAAGGACATTCGACAGCATAAACATCATTAAAATAAATTAACAAAAAAAGTAGTGGTCCCAAAATATTACCTTGAGGTACGCCCTTATGGATTTGAATGGACGCGAACGTCATTAGAGCTGATCTCAACGGTCAACTGTCTATGATTCAAGAAGGACGTTAGCCATGACTATTAGAAAACAATCCAGCGTTGATGAAACATTCAATTGCCAACTCTCCTGGAAGTTTTGCATTGTTGCAGTACCGAGATTTGTACCTATTGAGCAGACCATTTCTTGTCAATTTAGCTTCATTCGTCCAAATAAGTTTGTTCAAAAAATAATCCGCGTCTTGAGACCATATTGAAATAATTCGCAAAAACTACATTTTCCATATTTTGTTTTGACCGATTCGAAGTTATTGTTTGATTGTGTTTGGCTTCTGTTTTTTGTAAATACAGAGCGGCAAAGGTATCGCATGTTCACTATTCAGATGCGTTGGAATTGTTTGTAGTTAAAAACTGAGTAACATATCAATGCCAGAATGTTTCGTAATGGTTAAAACTAACTTAGGTATCTCCAATGTTGGATGAATGCGTAATGCTGCTCTTTTTTTTAAGGGTAATTTGATAAGAAAGAGAAAAATTTAAGGAATTCAAAAATGCAAAATGTATAGGTGTTCTTTTAATTAATAACAAAGTTTCTAGCCAGCTCCAATATAGACACTCTTAGCTATAGAGTGCGTAAACATGTAATTTCTTTTGTTTTTTGTTCAGAGCATGATTTACTCCAAATAAAAAATACTTCTGAATACAGAAGCATAAGCAGCATCTATTAGAAGAATTACACAAAAGAATTATCAAAGATTTTACCCTTGCCCTTATAAATACATGTCTATAGTCTATAATACATTACGTATATACCTAACAATAATATAGCGTCAGGAGATTTGTAGTATTGATTGCGCTACCCTGCTATATAAATAAGCAAATCGAGCGGAGCTGTTTGTCACCCTATTTGACAGAAAAGCGATGAAAATATTGCAAACGTATTGGTCGCTATCGTCGTTTATCTACATGGTATCGAAACGAACACAAAAATAGGACGTCCTGTTTTAATTACCGTGCTAACAAAAAAAAAGCGGTGTACAACTTTAAAAAGCAGACGGCTACAATATGCGACATGACGTGCGCAGCTTTTATATTGCTTC
The DNA here is from genome assembly GCA_902655005.2 of Marronus borbonicus. NCBI lineage: Eukaryota > Metazoa > Arthropoda > Insecta > Coleoptera > Scarabaeidae > Marronus > Marronus borbonicus. The sequence goes on along the minus strand of LR737394.1, from coordinate 5,670,419 downwards.
GCTCCCAACAGGAAATTTCAATTTAATAGATGCTAGACAGCACAAAAACAGTGGCTGACAAAATTGCATTTGAAAAGGTTTATTTCGAAATTAAACCATTATACGGCCAGGCAAACTACAAAGACAGCGATGTAATAGTAAGTACATGTATGTATATGTATGTAGCCACATAGAAGAGTACATCCATACGCAGTTGCGAATCCATGGTTGAAGTTTTGCACTTTTGAGCGGAATGCATATAAATTATTGTAAATGTCACCCGCTTCTTTGCCTATCGCCAACTATTTAAACTATTTCAACGCTCGTATTTCATATGAACAATATATATGCGAACTGCATACGTTACATGTGTTACATGTGCCGTTTCCTCATTGCGAACTGAACCGTATGGAATAATTTAATTTTTTGCGCAAGTATAGTTTGGGTAATAAGGGACAGTTTATACAGAATGGCCCCGAAATCATGTACAATGGTGAATGATCCAGGATACTGGATCACTTTACCATTTTATATCTTGAAGATCGGTTGATATGAACACTTGAAGACTTTTCTGAGCCTAATATCGTTAAAAATATTTACGTGAAAGTAATAAACGAGCATCAGTGACAACGCGTTGGAGGGTTTCGCTGGATGATTATTTTTGCAATTTGAGGAGAGGTGTAATATATCAAATCAACAAAGCCTTTGAGAATGAAGTACCATTAGAAAAGACTATTTACAAGTGGTTCGCAGAATTTCGTTGTGGTCATGGTTTGGTTAATCATGAGTTTGGTAAAAGTCGCCTAAAAAGTGGTTCTTTAAACAGACATGCTGACCATGTGAGAGGAGGGTTCCGCATAATTTGACCCAAGTACAAAAGTGGCTCGTGTCAATTGGTGTAAAGCAATGCGCAGAAAATTCAACAAAGGTACTTCAAAATCTGTGTATAACATCGTAATAAGGCACGATATATTCGTAGGAACCGCTTTTGTTTGATTGTTCCCAGGTGGTCTGAACAACAGTTGTTTGTGCCTTGGAAAATCAAAGAACAGTTAATGCTGTGAGGTATACAACTATTTGCCAGAAGTCAAGGAAAACAATCGACAACGTCGCATCATCTTTCATCATAATATTACCAGCTCTCACACAGCTCGTCACACAATTGATGATTTGTCCATATTCGCTTAGGCAGCGATTTTTATCATCACAGGAATGTATTGAAGCCTTCAAAAGCCATGTTTTGGAGAAACCACCTTCAGATTAGAAAGTTTTGTTATAGATTTTTGAAAAAATAATAGAACTATTTGTCCATAAGGCCCCAAATTCATTTTTGCGCTCTTCATTAACTGTAGGTTCCATTTTGTTATGTCCTCGCGATCTTCGTAGCCTTTAGCTTATAACCAAAAAATAATGCTAAGATAGCTTAGCTTCCTCATGGCAGCTTTTTAGCTTATGTTTGTTTTAGTAATAGTTCTTTAATATACTGATTGAGATACTTATCAGTTATACCATTTTCAGATTTCAGTTTTTGGAAACCAGAATTCCATAAAGGAATCACTCCTTCAGCTTCATCTAATTTGTGTTCACTGTAACTTGTCATCGTATTTTTCAACCACCTGATTTTAGAACACTTTCTATGATTTTACCAGAACTTCGCTTCTTAGAGATTGGTCTTCGGTTATTTTGAACTTCAATGCCTGTTTTTTTTATCATTTCGCAACAGCTGTACACGTTTTTGCACGTTTATATCTAACAAGAGGCTTGTCCGCGTTTTGGAAATAAGCTCTTCAAATAACACCTCTTGTTTACATAGAAATTCGACCGCAATATTTATATTAATTAAGTGGCTCTGTGGTCCAGTTCTAAGAGACCTTCCTTTTGACAGTAGCCTCGCAAGATGCACCAATCCTATCAAGGATGCTACACCCTTTACGACATACCTAATCTACTCCCCCGTTGGTCCCCTCTCCACCCACACAAAAACAAAACAAAAAAATTCTAAAATCCTCCATGTTTATTTTTTGCGTAGTATATTTTATGTTTCTGCATATCAACCGATGTATTAACTTGTCTATGTAGAGCATACTTATGCTTCATTCGATACCCACATTTGACAAATGGCTTGTTAGGGCTCTGACGCACGGAATTCGGTACACAAACAACTCCGTCGCGCATAGATTACCGCCGCATTTTTACATATAGCATAAAATTTCGGAAATATATACATATGTATATGTTTCTGAACAAACCGTACAAGAGGACGGAACAAAACTGTCAACTGCAAAGGAGTACATACATATCATTAAGAAGATTGATTAAGCGTTATTAAAAGTACATTTTTCCATCTTCCAACAATTTTTTTTTTTTGAACGAAACATCACCTAATCTTTCTGCGACGTGCGAAGTATATTAAGCTACACGATCTACCCGATTTATTTAATAATTTTAGACCGAAATACGTTGGATACTTGACTAGGTGGAATGAGAGAGCCCCTAATAAAATGGAATAAGGAATTAAATTGAAAAATATCCTTTTAATTAATTTATTGTAACCAGAATTACTGCATCAATTTTGAAAACAATCTACCCGCAATGGCTTATCGGCACACACTCTACCTTTTTAGTTTTAATTTATTTAGATCAATTCTTTTATGTTACCAAATGATATACACTACTTTAACCTCAGGTGTTCATCACTCAACGTAGGTATTTCAACATTGTGATTTATTGCGGCATATACCACAAAGATCGAATTCTTTTGCTAGACTTACCAATTTTACTTGTAGAACGTGTAGAAAAATAAGAGTTCGTCAACTATGCGAGGCGATGCGAGTCATTTGTCACGTGATGTCAGGAGAAGCGATTTCGAACGGTGTTTGAAGAAGCGGAGTAGGCTCTGACGTATGGAAAATTGGAAAATATTTGAAATATTAGAGGCGATATCTCCGGTTATGGGTTGGACCTAATTCATATTTAAGGAAAAGGCGTCAGGGCGCTTAGTTTGCAGGAAAATCTGTAGAACGATATTGGAAAGCTTGTGTTTATAATGCGAGCGATGATGAACTTTCGTTCTTATTGGTTTGTGAAAATAAATAAAGAAAATACGACAAAGAGATAATTCCTTCCTTGCTCATGAAACATCGATTCATATTTTTGGTTTGCTGTTTTTACCTATAAATACGCTTTCCTTCCGTGGTTTCAACAAGCACAATTGTAGGTACAGGGCGACAGAGGATCCATATTGAACGCAGGTAAAACACACTGAACATACACAGAACGTTAACGTTTGGACGGGAAATGTTGATAGCCACATTCTGGGGCCTTATTTTATTGAAGGGATGTTGACCGGGATACGTCACTTGGAGTTAGTTCCAATTCGTTCCCACTTGCTTTGAGATTCTGAGTTGCCCTCTAAGATTCCCAGGCTATAATCCCTTCACTCTACAAAGAGCAAGGGCCCTCGATATAGTCTCCTTTTGAATGTAAACCGGTGTTAATCCTAGCAGGGCTTCAAACATTAAGGATGTTGAGACATGCAAATCTCTGGTAATTTTTGTTTGAAAAGTTTTTCTTTAAATTACTGGGTGAAAGAATTGTCTTTCACTCATAAGCTAGGTGGACACACTGTATAAATAGCAGTTGTAGATTGTTTTTATTGAGATAATGGAGTGCCGTAGTGTAAAAGGTAAACTTATGAAATGACTTGAATTTCATTGAAAGTATTATACAGATAATTTTGGGTACCTTGTATACCACCCCTGGCTTGTATAACAAACGTTAAGTGTACGTATTTGGTGTTTACTTACAGATCAAACACTTTCCAGCAATTTAATTGAGTGTATCGATCCTTTGAAATTACAGAAGCGTTCCGAAATGTTAGGTTATTAAGCACCAACTTCATTCGAAGACAAACCTAATAAACCTAACATCTTCAAAGCTGTAGAATAACTTGCCGTCTTATTTAGCGGAGGCGTTTCCCAGAGTTAGAGTTAGGGAAAGTAATTAAAAATGTAATGTAAAAGTTGTGATGCTATAACACACAAGTGGTAGTTCGTGGAAAATTAATCTTCAAATCATCCTTGATTAAGAAAAAAAAAAAAACCAGGAGAAATATGTACTTCCACGAAGTGGAAATGGAATCAGATAAACCTCACAAGTATGTAAGAATTTTCATTTTCCTCCCACTTAAGGCCGGTTGTTCAATATCTCGATATACTGTCTGATAACGTTATCTTACTGGCAAATCATTTTTGCTGTATTATATTTTTATTTGTTAGGTTGTAGGCAGATTAGTTTATCGGGTACTCCGTAAAATTTCTGCTATATGCCTTTATTATTTTACGGGATTTCGCTGGTAGTTTAAACTTTTATCGTAAATTTAACTGCGCTGTTGTAATATTAATTGTACGTATGTAAACATGTGTCCCGTCAATTCAAGGAACTTTTTTAATAACCACGTCGTAATAAACGTATTTCTTTCTACAGAGCAATCGCAGATTCGCTAAACGCAATTTGATTGGTAGAGGGAAATCCCCAAATATGCAACTGACGTCATTATAACTTGTTTGGTTCCAACCACTTTGATAGTTTAAATTGCTAATTCCCGATTTGTCTTAGTTAAAAACCTTCCTTTGAACAAAACAGCAAAAAAGCAAACACTTCTTACTGCTTTTCAGTTGTTGTATTTAATAATTCAGGACCTAAGCCAATTCTAAAAGCCCCTTACTTTCTGTTATTTCAAGTTTGACATTCTGTCTAGAAGCTTGTAGAGAAAAATATAGGGGAATTCGTACCAACTTATCCTTGTGTCACCGATAATAATCCTACGGTCGTATCCTTCTGATAAATATGTATGTCGGCCAGATAGCTATCGGATATATTTACCGGGATATGAAATGGTTCGTATTTGCTTCGTTTCGTTGTATTCTTGTGAATGCGATTTTCGATTCGTATGTATATTCCCACTTCTCATGACTTGTTTCGTGGTTATTATGGATTTTATTAAAATAAGTTTATTACGGTTATCACTTCCTTTATTTGAGCAACCGGCTTTCATTCTTGATTACTTGCTTACCTGCAACAAAGAAAACTAGATTAGAAATATAGCTACAATGTTTCTTATTTGACGAAATAATACAGTCTTGAATTTTATATGGTAAAAATAAATTATCTTCAAACCGTATATTTTTGAAATCCCCTTTGACCTGGTTTCATGCAAAATTTTTGTTTTTTACGGAGTTATGTTCTTTTTTCGTCGAAAATATCTACGAAATTTCAGATTTTTATAATTCACCCACGGAAGCCACAGGTCAAAATTAGGACGAAATGCGTTAAGCCATTAAAACAGTGACATCCACAGTACAGGGCGTTACAAAGTATGAACAATATACACAAAACCCTGCTAGAACTCTAACAAATATTCATCTATTAAGTTAATTTATACAAAACAATACTTGAAAAAAAATCTTTTTAGTCTATATTTAAAAGAAAGTACAATACTTTAACCAACGGCACACTCAGCATCACACATTAATCCGGGACAGCTGTTTCGAGGATACGATTAATATGTACATATTATATCGGTCTTTAAGTGGTGATAATGAAATAAGGGGTTGATTAGCAAAACAAACAAACATGTTTTTTTTGTTTATGCTCAGGGTTGTCACCTTTTGTAGGTCCACGATGTTACTATTTTTTGGATTCGAAACTATAGGTCATAGGGCTGGCTGGGTACAAAGTACGAGAAGATAGACTTTTTGAATAACACAACTTTTATTTTCTAGAACAACTACCAACAATAATTCAATACAAAAAAAACAAGGATTAACGTATTATCCTAAATAAAAATAAAAAAGAAAATATTTGATAATGTGTCTACTGCCCTCTATGGTCAGACTAATGAGATACCAAATTAGATTTGTCAAAATTTCATATGATTTTTTTTATACATGTGGTTCTAGCCTTAAAAACTAGTTGAAAAAGTGAGATCAACAAATCTAAATTTTTTAAGGGAAGGATTATTAATACATTAACAAATAAACTGGAAGAATTATATTATTACTATAGTAGAGTAGGATAAACCAGTACCTTAATTGTTCAGGTTGCTATGAAACGGTTGATTGGGATAAGCGTTCCTAGCGGGTTTTCTCAGGAAGAATTCTGGAAGGTTACCTCCGAATAATTTAGGATGCAGGGCTTCTAGGATAAATACTTAAACAAATTCAGGAATTACAGGAATTATACTGATACAATAACTTGTGACAAAATACTTGATAAATTCTGGCGTCGTTTTATAGAGAAACGCAGCATACTTCTGCCTCTGATGAGAGTTCGGGGTGTACTAAAATTTAACGAATCATGGAGTGGCGTCCTTTTCCAAAACGACCCCTCATTGGGTTATAGCTTAGAATAAACAAAATAGCATAGGAAGAAGAAATCAGAAAAAGAAATATTAATTCCATAATTTAACATTGAATTCAGGTAAATTTGAGACCTATTTTCTACCAATTTTCTCATTTTAAATTATTAATAATTCTAGTTACCGAATAGTTTTGATGCGAAGCAAATTTACTGATGATATGGTACAACTCCGTACCTGATATTTCAATACAGGGCATTTCCCTCCTTTTGTATCAGTTTTCTTCTACGCTCAACTTATTTTTACTTTAGATTTGTGGTATTTAGGTTTGATAGTTTTATCGGTTATAATCATGCATATTCAACTTAATCTACTTCTAAAACCCCATTTACGAAATTCTTATATACTACTTATACTATTTATCACCGTCCACTACGTCTTTGGTTGTTTTACATGATTTTGCTAATTTAATATAAATGACATTATACAGGATGTCTGTACATAGGTTTACTTTAGGAAATTGTGTTGGGTATCTTTTTAAATGGTTTCTTTTGGTTTTAATTTCTATTCTCCACGGAATGGTGTAACGGGTAACAGACTGCAATCGGGACTACGGCAGCTCCTTTCTGCGTAGCCGCATGACCGTCCCTGGCTTACCTCTCCGCTTCAACTGCCTTAAAAAGGCGGGTGATGGTGGTTCCGTCTCAATATATATTGTAATGAGTCTTTGTGGGATCTTAAAAATATTTGCATTTGCTATTAAAATTAAGGTCAAAGGTAAACAAATTACTAGTACCAAAAGAGTATAAACAAATTTTACATCAAAAAATAATAATTATATCGTTTTAGCAAAATTTTAAAATTGCATTAAACATTCTTCGAAATTTTAAATTATTGGCCGAAAATCTTCTATTCACAATTCTCTTTTTAAATGAGTTTGAGGAAAGAGATCTTTTCCGAACTCAAATCCTACGAAACCTGCTCCAAATTTGCGTGCTTCTTAAAATTTCTTCATAGTTAATATTTTTTTTTAGATATTTCAATTATTACAAAAACACTTGTGTTTTTAAAATATATATGGCTTCCATGGGTGATTCCTGAAGAATGATGTTTTGTTTGTTAAATCACATTTTATAAATTTTAAGTGTTTGCTTCTTGTCAAAAGTACTTCGATTTCAATTACTTTTTTGCTTGTTTTCTCAAATCAAGTGTCCACTAGTCAATTAATTAGAATAACCATCATAGCATTCCGAATTGGAACACCGAAGACATACACCCCCATATAATATTGTTACCGTTTCCACGCTTAAAAGTAGGAACAGCACAATCCTTATGAAATTCCTCGTTAACTCGTCAAAGCCCAAAGATACTTCCAGGGGTCAAAAGCAAATCCTTTAAAATTAGCATTATCATGGTGACGTAATTCAGTTTGAAGCCCAATACCTTTTGAATAATTGCCTTTATATGCGTTTCGTCGGGCCACAAAGGATGTCGTTGTCCAATTTTCAATTGTCCAATGTTTGCGTCCTTAAACGGCGTTTTCTGTTCATCTCGAACAATAACAGCGTTCCTCTTAACCTACAACTTTCTAATACTATTATGCAGTATTTAAACAACTTCTAATCGTCATAGCCGAAATTTTTGCACTAATTTCTGCAGACAGCTGCAAAGTTTTCTTCCGTTCCCTTAGGAGGAAGTCTCTCTAAGGGACGGTCCTTTCTGACAGCTGCTACTTTCGGGCATCCACTTTCTAACTTATGTTTTTATAAGATCCGGTAATCTTACACCTATTTATGGCTAACTAAACAACACGACATGAGCATTTCAATTTCGGAGTAATTCCCGCATAACTCAAAATCACAATTTGCGTCCTCTTAATTTTACTTAACTGCGGCATTTTGCCGTAGTAAATGTGAATCTTTCTAGAAACACACTTACTCTTGGTTAGTACCAGATTTAACACCCGCATGCAACTGAGGCGCGGGTACTACTGAAGATTCAAGTAACACGATTTGATTCTTAGGATTGTTTGTATCTAGATCTTATTTGGTTGCTCGTCATGCCATTTTAGACTAACCCGCAGAAGACGAGTGACGTGCTGCGTTGTATTGCCCAAGGCGGTACATAAGTCCAAATACAATCACCATCATCATATGATAACTTATTATAAACTAAAAATAATAATATATAGCAGTAAGTCCGTGAAAAAATATGAAAAATTAAACTAAATTAGAATGCTATGTATGTAAATACCAACTAAACATTATTTAAAAGTACAAAAAGGTCAGAACAATTAATACCAACATTAAGATCAGAAATGTTATTAAACTAGATATTTAAGATAACGTTCAACATAATTAAAATGTTGCTCAAAAATGCTTCGTAGGGCGAACTGCGTTGTCACAGAGGTAAACACTATGCAGACATTTTATTATGGAGCTAATTAACCTGATTAATGGCTATTATATTTCAAGCGTATCGCTAATTAATCACTCCGAATTTACTATGTCATCTCCCCTATGCTTCCTTTTTTCCGTATCCCGGCGTTGGCGCTTGTACACGTCATAGTTTTATAGTACCAGGCAGCACTGATTATATTTTAACATACAACAACCGTATTTAAACACCACATTAATATATTAAATCGATTTTTGATATTTTACGCCGAAAACATACGTTTGGCGTAGGATCCATTAAGTTGGAAACTTTATATCTACTAAAGCCCTATCATTAATTAAATTGATTAAAGTGACAGTATCCATTAAAAGTATCATTTAAATTATAAATTAATATGAATACATCCTATGAACGCTCAACGGGCTAACAGCGATAATGCTTTACATTGAATTTATACTCGATACAAAATTCTGTTCGGCAATCTTGTAAGTTATTACTTCAGAAATGCTATGCTTCAAGACAGGTAATTGTAAAAGGCTAAACTAAATTATATTAAATTCTTGGTTTCCGGGTTGGACCCGCAGAAACGTTTCGTCCACATACTTTTGGAACACTTTTAGGGGTTACTATTCAGAGGTTGCTGTTACTACTAATCGGTTGTGATTTTCAGGTATGTCGCGATTTAAATTGTTAGATTCACGGATTTATCTATCATTACGGTTGCGAGAAGAGATGCGAGTAGAGTTAAATTGGATTTGGTCTATGCTGAGCCAGCGCCGACGCAGTTACACGCAACAATCGGGTACAACGCTCTGTGCTCAGACGTGTTCGAGTGACGACCAATCGCTTTGTTTCAAGAAGTAGTTGTAAGAAATAAATAAAAAAAAAAAAAAAAAGTAAAATTCAAGCTGCAGAAATTGAATACTTTAGACGAGTTAGAGGGATCATAAAAAAGGATAAATTGAGAAGACCAAGACATATATGAGTTAGTTTGTTACAGAGGAAAGGCAAAACGTGGAGAGAAGCAAAACTTATAGCAAGCAATAAGGAAGAATGGAAGAATTATATGATGAAATGTAACGCTCTGCACCATTATTTTATGGTAATCAAGGAATAACCGATTTTTCAGTATTCACTGATAGAAAACAATATCCAAGTATTTTTTTCAAAAGTCACAAATATTTGTTTTCCATAATAACTATTTTATTCTTTGTAAGGTTTTATTCATGAATACCACATCTTGTTGTTATAAATATTATAAATTTCATTTCAAGTCGCAGGTTCCTCATAATTGTATTCGCTTTAATTCGCGACATTAGAACAATTCAATTAAAGTAACTATATTTTAAAGTAGCGTTGTTACTACGAGTATCGTTATTATTATTATCTTTGCTTCGAAATAAAGAAAGCTCAAAAAGCATATAAAGCTACGATCATTTTTTATACGTATGTATAGAAATTGTAAATACGAAACTTAGAACACTCAAAGGACCGCGTTAAATTGTAACTGCCCAATCAATACTTCAGCGTAGATTAGGTAGAGACCAGCAATGTGATTTTAACAACGCGCTGAAGATATTGATCTCCTTCTAATGCGAAATTGAAAGCGACCGCAATACTTTCGCTTGAACGTTTTACCCATACACTGAAATAATTAAAAAAGAACCGAAATAATTTAATCGTACGATGATAAAAAGCGGTTTGTCTGTTAAATAAATCTTACCGCCAATAAATAACATGTTGGCCGACGTTATCTTCGCACCAATAAATTTATTCGGCCGCCAGGGAAGTTAAAAAAGCCGACAAACGAGGGCTAACATAAAAACAATAGATTTCGACTTCCAGTAGCTTTACATCTAATTAGTTCCTTCCTTGGTTCAATTCGTTATCGTCCTGTCAATCTTAGGATGTAGTTTTGTAGATAGAATAGGTATTAACAGAATTTTTTATTTATTCCGTTCCTTGTAATTCTGATAAAAAAGTTAAGTGTTGTAACGCAATTTCAGTTACGTCACGTGTTAAATAATAGTTTAGTTTCGAGTAGAATCCCAAAGTAAACGTTTTTGTTTGATTTATGAATTTAAAGTTCCGTTGGCTGAAAAATGTACCTACATTTACGATTTTATCTTTTGATTTATGCTAAAAGTTTCCATAATGTGCTACGTGTAAAGACGCTGAATGCCGCAAAAACAACTACGTACAAACAACCATTTGTTTCGATCCATGACGTCTATACACTTCATACTGTAGCGTCCATTAGAGATAAACAATTTCAGGGCAACAAGGAATGGCGGCATGTAAAAGATTGATGCTTGTAAATATATTTTATTTTGTTCTCCGCCTTATTTTTCTACTTTTTTACATCGTATAAGTCTGATGCCACTGTTCCTATTTTTCCTCGTTTTTCGTGTACATATTTGATTAGGATTCTTGCTGCTGATATTTTTTTGTCCCGGATAAGGCCATTGCTAGAATCAATACTCCTACGAACGTACAACTAAAATGAGTTCTTTTCAATGCAACCGATACATAATGTGTTTTTGAAGAATTAACTTTCCTGCATAATTTTCTTGGAATTAATTGTGTGTTTACGAATTATTACTTTTTATTATCGGTTACTTTGCTCCACTTAATACAGGGTTTCCCAAATTTATTCAGCCCGCGGCGCACAGATTTAATATTTTGCTCCCGCGCATTTGTCAAAATATGTGTACAATGACATATATCAGGCACAAAAATGAAAAAAACCCTTAAGATAAAGCTCACATTTATTAAAATTGGATCACAAGAACTATCAGAGTAAAATATGAAAATACAAAAACAGAAGTATATGGTGAAAAATTTCAAGGACAAGTAAGCTAATGTAGCTTCGCACAAATAGGTTGCCTCAAAGGCAATAAAGAGCTTTGCAGCTTTTAACTGATGTACAGAACTCCACTAAATTAAAAAAAGCAAATTTTGTTTGTTTTTGTTTTTTTCTTTTGTTATCGCAAGACAGTTCAATTAGACTATCTTCATCCTTCGAAGTGAATTGTGGTACAGCTTCAGTGCCGAAAAGATCTTGGGTCTACGCAAATTTGTCAACATTGTCTCCTCGAAGTATTTTGCTAACCAGCCAGTGAGCTTTGAAAGGTGTTCCTTGAAAAGCGACATCATGTTTTGGGGGCCACGTATTTGTAGAATTAAGGAACACAATGTTGACCGCCATCTTCGTTGATCTTTTTATCTATAACTGCAGCTTTTTTCTAAACGCTGCAAAATGAGCATTTTATTGTCTTGCAGAGACAGATTCGAATATATCTCATAAATACATTAATTTCAACAAAACGTCGGGTTCGGCAAAGTACCTGGTGCTTTCATGACCTTGTAGGAATGTGCAAATTTATTGACGTAACTGGAACGCACGGGATAAGATGTTGCCACGTGAAAGCCATTATTAACTGCAATAGTACAGCAGGGCCGTGTATTCAGCTCTCATGTTCATGCATAGTTTTTGAAAATCTGGCTTTTAGTGACGTAGTTTTTATGTAATTTACTGCGTCTACGATACGTTCTAGTACCAAGTTAATTTGAGAGCTTATCGACTTTGATGGTAGTATTTCCCTATAGGTGACGCAATGGGACCACATAACTTGCTACGAATTGATCGAACTCAATTAGTACAAATGCCGATGCACATTTCCCAATCCAAATAATTTCCAGTCATAAACTCATTAAGCATCTCAAATAAGTCTTGAGCCTTGGCGGTTCCAATGATGCTTTTGCAGAACAGAAGCTCTTCAACGATAATATGTTCATACAGAAAGCGTATTTCTCTTAAAATAAGTTCGCTTTACCTATAAATTATTCTTACGGAATCCACATTCCTTCATGCATTGGGTACTAGATGGCACCCCTAAACAAACCGGTCACTGTTGAAACTTACTGTGATGAAAGTAAATTACGCCGTCGAGAGTTGCATCTCTAACTATAAATTTTAGTTATTTTTGGAATTCGTCATTGCGGAAACAACATTTATCAAACAAAATTCAAAGTTAGACACCTTTAATAGTATTTATGAGGGTACTTTCTGGTGCAAAGGGGGTTATTTTAAGATCCAATTAAAAAGTTCAAACTACAATGGGTATTGGCATCGCAATTATAGGGAGAACATTGATTGGTATCAGATAGGATCAGTGCTCCAAAACAATACGCTTTAAGTGGTAGACCAATTAATCCATATAAAGCTAACTAAAACTACAACGGCCATTTTGTTATTAATGTCCGCTTTAAGTAATTGAAAAATAATACGCCGGCCGTCCAGTTTTGCGAACGCGAAATTGCAATATATATTCATCTGCATACATACGCACGTCCGTCTATATTTGAATCCATAAAACGCGGCTATTTGCCTGCAACGAACGCATTCTGCATCACTTTTGGTGGGACAAACAACAAACGTTAATGACGAGATGAGTCGTACCCGCTCGCGTCGTTCGGCCTTTACATCACGTAGTCATTTCAATTTAGCTTTATCCGACATACCAATTGCTGATTTTGTTTGTGTCTGCATCCATCCACTACCAAATCTATAATGAAAACAAACAGCCCGGCCGAATTTGTTCAGCAAATTAATCCCTCTATGTAAATTGCTTTATCGTTCTATCAAACAATGCTTTAATCTCGATATTGAAAAGTATCTGTATATCGCTATTACTGCTAATGAGTAATGGAGGCAGTGCCCGGAAAACACTTGTAGTTTGTCGTAAGTTAGTTTTACGAAAGTGCAATGTGCCTTAATAATTGTATTACATCTAGCACTCTCGTTTCAAATAAATTTTGCACTGTACTCCCAAAAAAATGATTGAACCATCTGCCCTCTGAGTCCTCAAATTCTCCATCTCATTCTTGATATGTTTCAATGAGATACCATGTCCGCTACATCGTAATAATAAGCGAGTAATTAGAGCTTTTACCAGTATTATTGTTACCGGAGTAGAAATGCGAATGGGATTGTTTTGAATATTTATAATGTGCTTTTGAATTTGTATTGTTTTTTTTTTTTATAAATAATAATAAATGCAAACTATGAGCCACATGCTAGATGAAAAGCAATTTATGAATTGGTAAAACTAGTTTATGAATAAAATATTAAGGGTGAAAGACAAAACAAAAATACGCCCACAAAATTAACAAGCGCTCGTAACTTTTAATTGATTCCAACGGACTCAACGCAGCTTTGGCGGTATAACGTCGCAAGCAGTGGAGTATAAAAATTATTTGCCATCGGGGAATACTTAACATTTACATTCAGTTTGCATTTAAATATTTTATTGCGCCTTCTATTTTTGTCGGGTTATAAAGTTTACAGTTAGACACGCATGTATAATATCCCGCCCTTAATTTTTAACATTTCAATATTTTTTATTGGGAGGCAATATGACACCATATCTAACTATTCATTTCGCCGAAACAAATCCAGCAATTTGTCATGAAAATGTTGAAAATAATTAGGCAATGAGCGCATGGAAAATAGTAGTCCATGAATGGAATGGAAAAACAACCAAATGAATGTCAGTTTCATATACAAGGTGTGTATAAACTGGACATTCTTCGTTCGGCTCTGAATCGCAAAGCTCAACATCAACATATTATACCATGCTTTATACATCTTTACGAGATTTTCGAAGTTCGGATTTTAGGTAGCTGCAATTTAAAGTAAAGAAAAATTTTTAATACTTTTTTTTTTTTAGTAAACGTTTTCTTTTTCATTTCAAAGGTTGTCTAACATTTCTTCACGAAAAAACACATTTGGCAATGTTGTAGAACAATAAATTGCATTCTATGATTTTTTCGTTTTTGTTTTATTACTTTGTTTGTGAAACGAGTTCGTTCAATATAAGAAATGCTAATGCTGGTCGACTAAGGAAAAGGCATAGAATACAACTGCAAAAACAAGTTCCAGACGTAATGTAAAAAGATCTCTTCGTTAGTAACTGACAATTAGCTTCCACATTAAACATCCCTAATAACAAGACTGCTTAGTAGGTTCTATAAAGCGTATTTCGATTAAGCTTTTGCAACACAATTCTAAGTAGGACCCAAGAAGATGGCGACTTTCCCAGAGGTGTTTGGAGCGATGAGTCTACGTTTACTGGAGATGCTGTATTTAATACCCATTATTTTCACCACTGGGCAGAGGAAAATCTGCATGGTTTCCATTAATGTTTGGCTGGGCAATTTTACCTACTGCATTTTCTTGATCCCAAAGGTCCGCTTTGCTCGTGCTGTAGGAGGGTGGTTGGATGAAAACTTTGTTACCAAAAATTTAGCGCCTTATCAAAACCAAAAGTAAAAGAAGCTTATATTCCCTATTAAACAGATGCTCGTCGCTTCCCAGTGTCGCTTATAGGATACAAACCTTCATTCAGGGTGCCGGCCAGCTAGTCGGCGTAGGGGTGGATCAGAAACTGTATCTCCCTAATTTAATAGAATGCTATCAGGCAATCCGTGAAACAGGAATCCGCGTAGTTGTAAATTGAGCGTCAGTGGGGGGAAGCATTTGCAAAGAAATAGAGAAAACGAGGAAAACAATTAACATTTAGTAGTTTAATTTAAATTAAAAGAAAAGAAGGACAAGCGCATTCTAATTGTGCGGAATTTTGGTAATAAATTAAGTTCCATTTTGAAGATAGAGTTTAACTTTATCCTTAAATCTCAGTATAATATTTTGTTTCCTCGTACCATGCAAATATTTGCTATTGCCAACCGTTTACATTACGTTCGAGTGTGGAATTTGTGAAATGCTCAAACGTAACATAATACCTACACGCATTATGCACGATACACCACTTGGTAGGTATTGAAATGAATTCTGCGGACACCGAAAACAAACAAACAACGCTCGTTTGCTTCTGAAATATTGCTATTGGCGAATGGGCAACGACAATATTGGCATTGGTTTGAAAAGGAAATCGCGGCAATGCACGTACATACGTATTTACACGTTGACGTAACAGTGCTACGCTTCGCATAATTCCTAAATTTGCAAACGTAATAGTGGGAATATCCCCGTTCCGCGTTAAGCATCGGTTGTAAATAGCCCTATGCAGCCGGAATGCTTTAAATGGCTGAATTCACTACGTCCATTGATGGTAACGTTCTTTTCATTGACGCTACCGGAACTATTCTATGAATCCTTAAATTAACGAAGCGGTTGCGAAATTTCCAGCTAACATCCATTTTACAATAATACTAAACTGCGAAGTTTATCTAAAGATTTGATAGCTGACTTCAAGTTATAATACAGAAGCCTCCATCAAAATTGTTATCACTTCCAGTTCACGATCTTGTTTCTAGTTGCGGAAAAGTTACTTGAACTTTGTATCATCTCTATAAATGGAAATTGGTCAGATATTACAACAATTTTAAAAATAATTTTATTTAATTGGAAACGTTGGGATATTATATACGATTTTTTTTATACAAACTGTTAGCATATACGGTAGTAAAAGCAACCACTAAACAATGGAAAGATAAGAAATCTCTATGCTCAAGAAACACACGAGCAATCTGGGCGTGACAGAGGAAACAGCATGTAGATTCTGCCAGATGGAAGAAGAGATTGCCGCGCGCTGTGCGAATATTTAGCATTGGCAGGAGTACGACTCTCAGAAATGGGCTCGGAATACCCAAAAGTCGAAACCTATGTAGAGAGATCACTCACAAGACTGCTCAATCTAGCAAAGAAAGCAAAGCTAATACAATTGATCTAATGAGAGATCTGAAAAGGTCGCGGTGGGATAGGTCATTAGTTATTTAGCACAAGTTGTCAAGTAAAAGTTAATCAAAAAGCTTGCAAAAGCAATTAAATTGTAAAAAGAAAAAAATAATGCAACGTTTCAATAACAGAATGAAACAAAATAAAAGAAAGAAAAAGAAGACTTCAACTAACGCAAGAAGAAACTGACAGAGAGAGAATGCGGTTGCAAATATGTTTGTGAGTACATTGTAAAAAAGGTTGTTCAGAGTATGGCGCAATATAGAAGAAGAATTGCAATTATTAAAAGTAAACAGGTTCAATTCTAGTAAATAGTTTTACTTATTCATCACAAAGGAACTTAGTTTATTCACTATACACGAACTACGCTTCATTTACTTTAATTGAGCTACATTTCATTTACTGTAAACTGCACCTCATTCACGGTAAATGAACTGGAGTGCATTCACAGTAAATGAATTTCAGTTTATTCACTGTAAATTTATTTAATTCAATTTAAAATAAATAAATTGATTCGTTTTTGAAATAAACCGCGTCACATAAAGCAGTTCAGCTACAACTGATTAGTTCCTCCGGTTGAGTTTTCATTGATCTGTTCACTTAATCCAAATAATATTCAACATGCTTTTTTTTTACATTTATTTTATACATTTATTTATACAAAGCACTTCGAAAAGGCTTAGATGTCGATAGCACATTTTAAAGCATCTTGTAGAGGGGTACATCTTACTTTGAAATTAGGTATAAAAAAGTGTTACACTAACCCTATAACAACTAGAGTCAAAAGTTAATTAGTTTTTGCTGCGTATAGTTAAATCTAGGACTTTTTCCACGTGTAAAATAATTCAGTCTGAGATTAAGAGCCATTCCTTGGTACAATTAACAAATACTATAGAGATTTGTCTTACAACGCCTTACTATATTCTAACGTAATGAATAAAACATTAACCTAATTCCGTTAAATCCTTCACACACGATCTCGGGGGGTATTAGCAGCATCCCTCTTTACGAAGCATCCATCGCCCAACTGCCTTTCTCCCCTTTCCTAGCTTCCATCTTCCGTCGCCTCTTCATTCATTACTTAAGCAAACTCCGGAAAGGTGTAATACACACTATACGCGCGTTAAACAACAGAGGCGACCAGATGTCTCCATCCTAATGTCGGCATATTTAGGGCATCTGTTGACGTTGTTATTGAGGGTAATTTGTATTCTTTCCTCCATAAGCTTGCGATCCAGCACAGAGTAAAAACAGACCCGTTGCCTTCGTAATTTTTAATTGATTTTATTCATTGAACTTTACCTTGCGCGCTTCATTAACTGCAGTGTCACTAACGCGAAGGCCCTCGGGGAAACGTTAAGCTGCGGATTATTCCACCCACGAAGTTTGCTTACATCGTGCTGACTTTTCTTATAAAGCTGGAATCGGTAATTTTGTGACACTATTTTTTTCCGCTTCGATTATATGGTTTAGGGTTGCTACATCATTGATATTTCTGTCAAACAAATAAACGTTCGTAATTGTGTATTCGAGGAAACAGTAACATTTTTGAAGGTAAGTCTAAAGGAACTTAATTAAAAAAATTTGCACGTTTCTAGTTTCTGAGCAGTTTAGAAAGAAAGTTTTCGAATATTCGAGGACATGTTCTGTACAACATTTATACAGATTTGTTGTTTTTTTTTTTATAGAACACCCTGTATGTTATTAAGTTTTTTGGATACTACCATTCACTTGACTTCAACTTTCTCCAATATTCCCTGTGCTCATCCATCTTAGATATTGAGACTTTTAAGCGTGGTAACGGCCTTTAAGCTTGTCATAATGCAATTAATTGGAATGGTGACTCGGCAGTGTACCCAACCTACTAAAAAAATTTGTTAACACTGCAAGCCTTCTTACTACTGGACCACTGAGCCGAGATAATTAAGATAATTTTAAATTATTTCGAAATTCCGCTGTTTCTTTAACGGCCGACATCTCACATTGCACGCCAGAGCGATGATTTTTTTTTATTCAATTGAGTATTTTTGAGTTTTTGGCAATTTATAGACATTTTTTCTTCCTATCAACTGGCATCTACAAGATGACCGTCGGAATTGTTGCCATGTTTAATTCAAGTTATTTCAATTTTTTTAAATTGAATGCCCTGAATCTGATCAAGAGACTGTTTCTTATACAAATTTTTCTATAAGTTCTTTAGTAAATTAAATATGAAGCTATATGCAGATAAGCTTTTTGTTTAAAAACAGAATGCCGCGAAGAAAGGATAAAGTTTTCTTTCGCTGAGGATATTCGATAAAATTACTCAAGCATCTGCTCGAAATAACATGTGCGTATAATAAATATCAAAATATTCCTTCGTTCTTTTTTTTTATCTCCAAATTTGGATTATAGGGAACTTTAAGCTCCTTTAGCTGGTTTTCGCAACTACCTTACCCTACTAAAGATTCAAATAAAACATTATTAAGGCATGTAATGTTTTTATAGTAGACTGAACACCATTCAATTCCCAAAAATCAAATTTCTCCTGGGAGCAAAGATTGTGAAAGGTAATTTTTTTTCTGTTAATAGCACAAAATAATCTGGATCTACTATAGATATTTAAAAATGCCATTTGCTAATGCACTACTTTAGGCAATTGAAGGGATGTAAAATAGATGCGAAAAAGAGAAACGAGACGCAGAAGTAAAGGACAAAGTACAAATAGGAGGCACATTTTAAAATCTATCATCGGCTGTATCGAAGCTACGTGACGAGCAAGTTGAGGCGAGAAAGCGTAGACATTTGACAAGCAAATTCGTTTTGGGGGAAGCACGTAGAGGGGTTCAGATTTGATGTATTTGAGTGAATTAAATCGATGTGGGACGCCGTAACGCGTAAAAGGAATTCTCCTTTTGCAAATATTTACGCATTTAATAATAAGTTCGGTAAAGCAACGCTTTCAACTGTCCGTTTTGTAAAATCGCTAGAGCTAAACCAGTTATCACATGCGCTAGTATTTTTTTTTTAATAATCTATAATATTACTTTGATGTTTCCATTACTATTTGAAGCTGCATACGGTCTGTTTAAACATCAATGATAAACTTTTAAAGAGGGCAGAGAAGTACGTTCACTTCTGAGTTTAGCGATGTTACAGTTAGGCTGCGGCGCGGCGGTTTGCTTATGTAAGAAACGATATACGGGAAAGGAAGATGTTTTCTGATTCAAGCTAACCACATATAAAGATTTTATCGAATGATCAATGCCAAAGGATACTTTCCTGCAGCTACTGCGTAAAAGAAGACCATATACGTGGTATTGATTTACGGGCTTCACTTGTATAATACAATTTACTACAACCTTATTTTTACATACGATCAATGAATTTCTCGAGATTAGACGAGCTTGCGGTTAAAGAAACAAAACTGACAGTAACGGTGCCCTTGAGTTAATGTTATCGTAAAAATGCAGAAATTTTGTGCGCTGGAGTTTCACTTTTCCTCATGTCACATGTTGTAAGGCCGCGAAGCTAATGCATAACACCAATTCGTATTTTCCTTGGTGATGTTAATGAATGGTTGCAAATAATAAATTACTAGGAATTCTAGGAATTGGGAAAATTGATATGTTACAGGATCGTATGATAGAACTTGCTTTTTCTTCTTTTTTAGTATGGTGACGGCCCAACGGGGTGTATAAACTTCTTTAGAGCTTCTCATAACTTCAGTGGCCTTTTTTGTTATGGATACTATCGCGTAGAATGTTTATTCCAAGTCCACAAAGCGAAAAAAAAAACAAACTTTATCCTTTTGCTGTGTCAAGGTGAAATATTCTTTCACATATTTTTTTTAAAAGAAGCGTTTTTATAGACAACTTTGCGCATTTCAATATTAAACATCCAACAAGATAAAAATAAAGCGAAACCGTAGAAATATTCCCCAGACCACACTTATCAGATCTTCACTTACGACCCTATCCTGTAACACGTTCGTAATGGGTTTTCGAACGCGTTTGAGGTGGTACAAAGATGGTACTCTGTAGGTTCAGTAGCACACCGACTTCGTTGTGAATTTGTTAGAAGCCGGTCGAACGTATTCGAACGCCGTAGATAGATCGTCGTGGTAATATTGGCAAATTTTTGGAATAAAGTCAACAAGCCTATGGGAGTTTATAAGAATGCGTAATCATTTATTGTTATTTGCTACCGCACGTGAAGTTGCACACAAAATTCTATATTATGATGTAGATTGCAATTTAACGGCGTTAATTGCAATCTAGATCATAATATAGAATTTTGAAGTTATTTTCTTCTAGGCGCCATAGTAATAAACATTTGAGAGTTACTTGAAAATAATGTCTAAAGATTATTTCGTTTAAGTAGAGAACTTGACAAATATTGTTGTTCCACATATCTATCGAAAGTGCCAGCACTGTTCCAGAAGCCAGAAAAGGCTTTACTGCAGTTTCTTTTTTGCACATGGATCCTATCAAAAGTATGTTGCTTCAAATTTTTGTTTGGCCTAGTATCAAAGTAATATACAATAATTTGTTGAGTACCTGAATACAGTTTCCTTTATTAGATGAAGCAAGACAAGTTAATAAAATTCGTTTTCATGAGAAATTTCATTTTTTTGTTTAGTTTAGTTTAGTAGGTTAGGAAATAGGACGCACTGATTGTATTTTCTAAATTTTGGAGATTTAGTATACATTAAACGGAAAAATTATCATAGTACGGGGGTTTCCACATTTACCAACTCTTTCTCGGTAGGTACCAGTCTATCGCTGAGATCGGTTCTCCCGTCGATGTCGTCTTTAAGTTTGCCTATTATTTCACCTAATGAGCTCCAGCAAACCATTTATTACTGTATCAAAAGTAACTCCGTTTAACGGGATAAAACTAATGAAAATAGTAAAAGAAAAATATTCCGTAATGACATCGGTCGTCGATGAGTCGACAAATATGAATAGCGTGGTATTAGTATCGGCGTTGTTGTCGGTGAATGTGGAAACGCCCTCTAGATATACGGATTATTTATGATACCCAATTAAAAATAATCGCTATCAATGCACGATATCCAGTTTCAGTTCACAATGCATCAATTTGGTCATTATTGTCAGTGTTTCAACATTTTCAGCAACAACATCATGAATTCGGTTTTCGAGCTACTAGTTCAGCTCTGGTTTTTTACACCAGTATAAGTAGTTGGAGCAACCCCAAACATATCAGAGAATAGACAAGAAATGCCGTTCAGGTTCACTGAAAATGAAGTTTTGCTTCCTATTACGACACCGAAGACTTCATTACAGTCCAGAAGTATGTGAGAAAGTTATTTACGCTTTATGTGCTATACTTCATGATATGTCTTCCTCTTCTACAAGTAACTTTTACATTTATTTCGCTAATTCAACAAATTAACTAACTTTAATAAATTCCTTCAGTAGTACTTAAGTTGGTACAAGGTAATAACAGTCAACCGATCGATAAACCTCCACCACCCATCGCAAATTGAAGAAGTCGGTAATAGGAAGGATCCGTAAATCAATTGCAAATTCCCGAACGGCTAGAAACATCGACTGCTGCGGTTTCGACCTCAACTAGCTATCTAGCCTAGTATCCAAAATTGATGTCCTTTCGCGCGTTTGGTCGCGATTATTCCGTCAAAATCTACAGCGAGTACCGGCTAGATTATCAGCTTTCCCGCGTATATCACGATCAGGGGCCATAGAATCGAGTGTCTGGAAAATGGGTTATTACTGTCCGTGTCAGATATCCTACTCTATCGGATGGGAGCCTCTTCGCTCATCCTGTCATCGATCAGACAAACTAAAGAGCGGAATGCACATTTTGAAGTGAATGTAATACCATTCAGCGCGACGTCAAACAAAATCAGAAGGTACGAGCTACGTGCGCGGAAGATTTAGACTTTGGACGGTTGACGGTCACAGAGTAGGATGTAATTAATTCTACCTATCTAATCATTGCTTTTACTGCACATCTATCCGTAATATTTCGTGTCATTTTAAGGGCAAAAATGCAACCGAATTAAAGCCGTAAATATTAGTGCAGTATAAAGATAATCAGGAAAAATTTGACGGGAAGGTAACTTTTCAACGAGTGGCTTACGTTTGGGTAAAAAATACAGGCTGTCCTGTATATAGGGCGTTCAATTTTGTACACCAAACTTTGTCAAATTCAAACGCCAGAACTTAGATGATACCGAATTTGTAGCAAAAATTTTTGAGGAATCCGCAAAAATTTTAGGTATTCAACAGCTTACTTTATCGTTTATCACCATCAAATTTTAGTACATAAGAAAATTCTCTACATCTAGAAACAACCAAATTTCCCTACACTTGGAATGCATAGGTGTATTTTTAGAGCTTTTCTACTGTCACAAAATATACACCCTATGAACTCTTCGGGAAACAGTATAATTTACTTAGTAGTATGTCAAACAATGTCGATTATAAAAAATTATAAATAATTTTGAAAATTATACACTTAAACTTAAACTTAAATTTAGACATCAATCCGCTTGGAATGATGCTAAATGCAATTTATTTCAATCTAATGTACAAAGAAAAAATGGAGTTGGAGAAAAGTTGCAACGTTAGGTACAAATTTAATGATAGAGTGCTATTTAGAAACGAACCTGGGAACAAACTAGAAGCATTATATAAAGAACGCTGTAAGGTTATTAAAGAAAACTCACCGAATGTAGCTTTATAAATAAACGGCAATCTTCGGAGAAGTTCATAAGAACAGAGTAAAGAAATACAACGACTATACTGTGCACAAAAGAAATCTTATTTTCAAAGGAAAAACAGATCTGTTGTAACCAGCAATATAAATATATTATAACGGTCTTTAATTGGTGATAATGAAATCTTGTTTAACAAACCAAACAATCGTGTAAATTTTCCTTTTTTATATATTTAAGGGTTCTTACCTATTTTAGGTCCACCACGTACTATTTTGGATTCTAACCTATAGGTGGCAGGGCTGGCTGGGTACAAAGTACGAGAAGTTAGACTTTTTGAATACAACTTTTATCTTCTATAATTAACATACAAGCGGTTCTAACCTTAAATACTAAATTAGATCAACAAATTTTAATTTTTTAAGGAAAGGATTATTAATACTACTAATAATAAACTAGAAGAATGTTATTATTCTGTAAGTGGTAATGTGTAGAGTAGGATAGACCAGTACCTTAATTGTTCAGGTTACTATGAAGCGGTTGATTGGGATAAGCGTTCCTAGCGGGTTTTCTCAGGAAGAGTCTGGAAGGTTACCTCCGGATAATTTAGGATGTAGGGCTCCTAGGATAAATATTTAAACAAATACAGGAATTACAAGGTATATTGATTGAATTATATTGATACAATAACTTGTGAGGAAATACTTGGTAAATTCTGGCGTCGTTTTATAGAGAAACGCAGCATACTTCTGCCTCTGAAGAGAGTTCGGGGTCTACTAAAATTTAACGAATCATGGAGTGGCGTCCTTTTCCAAAACGGCCCCTTATTGGGTTACAGCTTAGAATAAACAAAATGGCATAGGTATCTTTTTTAAGAAGAAGGAGATATCAGAAAAAGAAATATTAATTCCTTTTTTAATTTGAAAAATAATTGCGTGTCAAATACCCCGCCACTACTGTTTTTAATACAATCAAATAAAAAGTAATACTAAATGTAAAATACTTTTTGCTAGTAAATACTTTAGGGAAATGGTAATCATGGCAATGGATTCGATTTTTTGTTTCGTTAGCAGCGTACAATAAAAGCTTAATTTAAATTAGGGTAATTTTTCTGCCGTAGGATCGGAAGAACAGTACAGGCACGAAGTGCGGCCCGGATTCGTTTCGTATTCCAGGATCAGTAGGTCGTCAAAGTTATCTACTTCAATTATCTTTAGATTATTAGCATAAGACTGACTAATTTAAATTTTTATCAAGGAAGTGTGCTCCATCTCAACCGGCGCCTTATTTTCGCATTAATTCTCGTATCTATCGTTAGGGGAGCCATCTTACGTCTTACGGCACTTACGTCTCTCTCGCTACTCTACTATTTTAATATATAGGCTCAATATTTAAAGCTTCGTATTTATTGTGATTGTATCCAAAATATTCACATTCGCCGACAAAAAAAAAAGAAACAAATATACACCCTTTTTGATGTTGTTGAGAAGAAGACCGATATTAACCGTGGAAATTAAGACAAGAGTGATCAAGAAAAAAAGGATAAAATAAGTGTAGGATAATTCCTGATAGATTACTGGAGACTAGTTACATGAAGAGTGTCTCTCCTCGGAAAAAGAAATACAACACCGATTTCAGTTTGCACATTTGAATGGAGATATCTTCGCAGCGGGTGAAAACCCCTGTGACAATACAGCATTTAATCAATTATACACAAAAGAACCGCTAATTATCTAAATCATTATCTGGCATTTGCAGCAAATTTAATGCTTTTTGCGAAAGTTCAGACCTGAGTAGATCGAAGCGATGATATCACGTCTGGCGATATTAATAGTCTAGATTTGTATTTTGGATAGACTTTCAAATATGGTGTTACCAAAACCTCAAATATTCTTTGTTACGCGATTCCTGTGCCTTTTCCGGTATTATTGGCAAAAGAGCGTCCTTAATTGCCAAAGATACGTGGATTAATATTTTGTGTATGCTTGGATCCATACGGTAGCTGGACATAATATAATGTCGCAATATCCTTGGTCTGCTTATCAGATACTTTATGGTTAATTCTGTGACCGCTTGATAAAAGAATTAGTACTTTTTTTTGCTTATTGCGCTACCTTATCGACCTTCATACCAACTAAATTGAAATGGGTTTCGTATATTTCCTCTGCAAGTACACCCTCAGGCTAAGATACAATAAAGTTAGATGAGAGATATCACAGATAGAAAAATTAGGAAATATAAGATCTAGCAGATTAAAAATGATTAAAAACCACGCAAAGTGGGACAAGAAACAACACGTTAAGAATTGACTAAACAGCTTGTTTCGCGCTCCATTTTGTAAGAAATATGTAGAATCCAATTTAGAAATGTTAAATGTCGATAAGCCATATTTTGTTTATATTCCTTGCATTAATTTCAAATTTTAGATTAGGTTTCTTATGATCATATTGCACTATCCATGTTCATTAGCTCCACGTTCTCATTTTCCGTTTTATTCGAGCAACTGAATCTATTATTGCATATTTACACGATTTTCTAACGCAACTAACAAGCAAATCTGTTGCCTGAAGCATTGAAATTCTGATCTTCGTAGTCGCCAAACTAATGAAAATTGAAATTAACGTTAAGGATCCAGTGCGAAACCGCTCGCCATATTTTGCTCCCTTTTATCCCGTTTCTACATCGTGAAATTTTCACGTATAACAAAGCTATTAACGAAACTTGTGGGACCCCATTTAAATTTTATTTGGACCTTTTCGGAAATTCCAAAGCGCGACGACGCCGTGGTTACACCCCAGAAACGAGGCGGTCCGCCTTCCTTCGAACTTACACATTCTCGCAATGTTAAATAAATTACGTTGTATATATTCGCAGTTGTTTTAATTATTGTTTGGGTCGTTCTCGGTAAATTGGAGAATTCGGAAACGGGGGTTCTTTAATTACGGTGTGAACTGTTACTTCGAATAGGTCTTTCGGAAACGGATCATTTGTATCGGAGGCCGGCGCACCATGCAACGGCTTGAAGCCTTGGAATTCAACCTTCGTGCTCAAGGAGAAAGGATCTTGTAATCGTGGGGGTTGATTCTACCCAGACAATGCTGGAAATACGTGTAGATACTCGGTCGGCAACTTGGACGCGGTTTTCTTTCCACTTCTCTCTTTCAGCATCCTACTTTCAATTATTCAGGGTAGCGTTCACCTAACAATCGTGCTTAATTAAATAATAAAGAGGAATACATTTGACTGACATAAACTTACTGTGTTCTTGAAGGGGGAACGAATTTAGAGCTTAACTGCATTCGTTCAGGAACAGTAAACTAGAGAGAATTAGAAATTTCGAGGAAATACTGAATAATCCCTGGAATGTCTTGCTTTCTGGTCGAGTGCCCTTTGCCGCTCTATTTAGAATCACTATTTGGTGTATATAACAGAAAGTACTGAAAATAGAAGGAAGAAGCATTAGTTTCTTAAAGGGAGAGTTTTCTTAAAAACCTATGTGTTAAAGAGAGTCGCGGTACAAAAATTTATTTTTATAATAATAATAATATAAAGTATACATACGTGAACTTATTTGGATGAGTTTCTGATTAAAGACACTATCATCACATAATTGTCGAATTTATTAACAATAATAACAATAAGGTTTATTGATGTGCAACAGGTGTAAACCCACAGAAGGGCCTGAAAGAATACATACAATGCAATAAGAAAGGAAGAAATGCATTATTTACTAATTATTAATAAACTACAAGCAAAAGAACAATTAATGACCAAAGTTCGCCACGTTCGTTCGTGCACTTCACCAAATTAGCAGAGACTAGACAGACTCGTGTCTATTCGTCTCATAAGAATGGGTTCATGTTGCCTACTGGTTGCCCAGAGAGTCGACAAAACCCGAGACTGTACCCGTGACTTATATACATAACACAATACATCTACTTTCTTTTAGCACGTATGTCGTACTTAGCAATTTATTTTCTTGGTCAACAAGGGCTTCAACGGAAAATATCCAGTAAGTGATTCCATTAATTGCGGAAATCATCTCATGAATTTATTGCAGGATCTTCATTTAACTTCTTCCTTGACAAAGACCTGATATATAACGACTTTTCTTGTTCCCTCTACATACAGGAAGCCAGGGAACATTAACAAAAAAAATATCATTTCCGAGTTAAGCAAAACGCAACCGCGATGGTTAAATTAATGTATCAGTGCGTTGTGGCTTCAGAAAGAAGGAAGAAATGGGGGAAAAGAAGGAGAAAAATCTCGGCGAGTCCGATAAGGTAATTAATTACCAGATTTCAGATCCAGGAAAACTTTTGCTTCTTTCAAGCCACTTCATAAAATATAACTTCTCCGGGTTGATAAATAATTTCTTCTTACTTAATAAATCTCTTTTTCTAAGAGAAGCAGTCAAGATTTGCACGGGATCCTTTGAAATGAATACTTCGCGCGGAGTAAATTAAATGATTACATGTAATGGTGCTAACTCTTTGTATAAAAAGAATAAGTTTCAAACTTTAACCGAGCCAATTTTAGAATAGAACAAAACAAGGTATTTCTGGGGGAGCATTCCGATTTGCATTTCACGTTTCCAGCGTATTTTATACAACCACCGTGTAATGGCAATTAGCCAGCTGGATCGTTGCGCTGTACAATCAACCCACAAACAAACGTATGTTCGCAGTGAAACCAGTAAACTTCACGCAAATCTATCTGCTATTTGACAATCTATACTCAAACGAGGAAACAACTTGCATTATCGTATTTACGAGTAGCTTACGTAGTTATGCTATTTTAATTAAATTAACATTACACATCAGAAAATCCCTAGAAACAATAACAAAAAAGGAAAACAATGCTAAAACAGTTTCCTCGTGGTATTAACATTATTTGATAATTATTTGATTTAGGATTAATTCTATTGTCCATTAATCCGGATGTTCACAGTTTGGTTAGAGGAGATTTTTGCAGGTCCGGCCCGAAACATTACGTACAATTTGCCTAATCTTTCCTTGGGAAAAATGACATTCGAAGTGCAAGAGATTGCGAATGTTGCTCGGTTTATGCATTCGCAGAAACCATATAGCGTATAGGGTACACGCTAACAAACATCGAACTGATTGCCAGGGTGATGTCTTGTGCACTAATGTCCCCGCTACTGTCACCTGGTTTAGCTACGACACATCTAATCATCAGCCGCCGGGAAGGATTGGACGGACTATACGTTCTTTTGGCCGACGTCTGATTGATGGTTCCACTAATAATGGGTTTACGATGGATTTACGACGACTTGCCAACATAAAAGTTAGTATTCGCTCTTGTAAATGTGGTTTCATCAGATCCCTTCCTAACTGTTTTAGAGATTCCATTGCCGATTAGCTAGGCATTGCATTCATTCGTGCCGCATCCAGTATATTGAAAGATACCCTTAGAAGCCAACGTCCTGTTTCCCTTGCAGTAGTGAATGGTAGTATGAATGGCCGAGGTTAGCCGAATGTATCTGCACCTTTGGTTCGTTATAGGTGTGCATTATATTCGGTTTCCCGGTAATAGCATTCAAGGAACTGTCAGGATGCAAGGTGATTAATAGAGATGACCAAGGCAGGTGCAATTATTACTTTTTTGCAGCGACTAGACAGACTTGTGTTTATTCGTCTCATGAGAGAGGTTCGTGTTGCCTACTGGTTTCCTCGAAAGTCGACAAAACACGAGTCTCTCTAGTGTATACAGTGCCTGAAGTCCTAAAAGTGTTTCAAACACTACGGCTTCGTGTGCACAATTGTTTGAATTTTTCCATTTTTTTTTCTATGTGGGAATCGTTAAGGAACAATATTTAACAACTCCTTACTATAAATCTTTATGTTAGTTCGTCGTTTTCAAAAGAGCCAGTATGATGAAATAGGTCGATTCATTATACCGCCAACATTTAAATGAAAATTTGAAATTATTTTCCGTGACCTCGGCAATATGCGGGCGCCGCTTTTTCTCATAAAATACTGCGTTTGTCATTACCACCAAAGGCACATTCAACTGTTGACATATTTCCACTACGACGTTTTTGTTTTTTTAACCCGCGATTCTTACGTTGTAAGATCGCAAACAAAGAAATACCGTCGTAATAAAGCTAAATATAACACGACCTGCGGTTATAAAAAAGAAAATCGGGAATTTTAAATCGGCCTAGGTTTTTCTTCGTAGGATGTAAATTCGTCACGAAAAGGAAAGTACGTTTGTAGTGTTTTTATTTTCTGGCGCTATGGCAAGTTCGCGTAGTACACATTCGTTATGCGCCGCATAAAAACAGGCAATGAAATTTTAACAAGTTAAACAGTTTGGAGAGATTTCACGATAACTTCTCGAAAACCAGTTATCTTTGGTCTCTTGTCACGATTAATATTCAAAATATATTTGCTTGGAATTATTAATCGCTCGGAATTCTAAAAGGAGGTACGTTAATCTTAGATAACCGCATTCTGGTGCTGTTTACTAATTTCAAAGAAAAATTTATTTGCTCTCTAATTTAACATCATTTGTCGAGCTTAATAGACGTTTGGCGTTTTTGTAGAAATGAAGAGACGAAAGTTGAAACCTCGCCTCAAATATTACATTCTACGTGAAGATTCATTTAACGCTTGAATACTGAGAGACCAGAAATCGAAATAGCTTCTTTTGAATGCTAATTACCAGCTTATATTGTTTGTACTGATGCACATTCTTTACATTTCATTTAACTTTTAGAGGGATATGATAAACTTAGTTCATAAGCTCAATTATTAATGTTATTATCAAAATACACTTGCATGCAGTAACAAAGGAACATTCCAATGTGACAATCACGGATCGGATTGAAATTTGGCAGATTTGTAGGATCTATCGAATCTTGTGAAACGCCGTCGCTTTCCGAGATCAGCGGGGGCGAAAGCTCTCCCTGGATTGTCAACGATTTTGGGATTTTTGTAACTTACATGTAAAAGACCTTTATAAATAATAAAAAAACTTGGACTTGATTTCTTTCCAAAGCATATGACTTTGTAAGTACGATTACACAAATATGATCGAAACCAGTCGTTGGCACGCCGAAATACTCCAGTTTTTTTAATCAAATGCTTTGGTAAGCTCAACGTAAAGACATAGTCATGGCTGGTTTAAATCTGCCGCTAAATTAACTCCTCCCGAGCCAATTGTACCATATGGTACATGTGATTGAACCAAAGAGTAAAATAAATAAGAGTTTTGTGCATGTTGGTTAGGCTCAGATTGGCACAGATGTCGCAACGCGCATTACCAGACAATCAGCAAAGGGTGTTAATTTTTTCTATAATGCATGTAATCAAATTGTTTAGTTAAAATTATTATTAAAAAGCATTGAAGGCCATCTCTCGAATTTGGAAGCTAATTCGAAAACCAGATATTTTTGCAAATGTGGTTCGTGAAACTAAAGAACGTGTACAACATAATAGCACACTGAATCCCGGAAGAAAACCCTGCTATTGACTGTGATATGGTAAATAAATTAATTAAATCTATCAAACCCGACGTTCCTGACATCTATAACGCGAACATTACGGGTTTAGACAAATAAATCACTCCATATTCGTATCATCTTTGATGATCCCTTCACTGTACGAACTATTTTAAAGGAAAAAATTAACTAAAGAAACCCTAAAGTCTCGCCTGGGGAATGGGGGAGAATGGGTGATCAATCTCTTTGTAATGCCAGTGATTGTGAATACGATTTTGTGGCGTTGGGCTGATGTGTCTAGCTTTGAGTATTTCCCTCCCAGTTATAGTGTTTTTAGGTGTGATAGAGCTTTTAGTTTCACGGATTTTAGCCGAAGCGGAAGTGTTGTTGGGTTGCAGAGCCAATTGTTCTGTCGAACAGCTCGATTTGTCGGAATTAAAAGGCAAACTCATATTCCCTAAAAACGGGTAATTATATTTGTGTTCTAGATACACCGGCATCACCTATAGATAATGTGCTTCATTTCTCCCCATCTAACAAACTGCCAGCACAAACAATTTTTGTGGTTTATTAAATATGCAACAGGACAATAATGTGTATAACACTCAAAATAGGATACTAGACCTGTACTTGTACTCTCAATTTTTGTATGTAATATGGCTCGTGATGATCTGCCATTGGTTCAGAAAGATGCAAACTTTCATCGAGCTCTGAGTGCCTCGTTTCAGCTTTGAAGTGCGCGAACAGTTTCCTGCTAATACTAATATTATAAAACTTTAAGCGAGCGAATTTTCCAGCATTGTACCAAGGTATCGCTATCACCGACTGGTCGACTCTGGATGCCTGTGATCAAGTTAATGTAGCCTGTACTGAATTCTATAAAATTATATATAACTTATTCAATAAACTTATTTCTATTTTTAGTCAATGTAAAAGGCCGAAAACGAGTTTTCGCATGAGGTATTCTGGTGATACTATTAAAAACATAAAGCTAAAACAAATTACATAGAACGTATAAAAGATCCAGTACACCCGTTGATTTAGAGAATTTCAGAAGATCTCGTGCTTTGATAAAATTGCAAATAAAACAGCCGCACAGCCCTTACATCTCAAACATAGAATCATCAATATCTTTGGATGTGATGAAGAGCTCTTAGTCGTTTGTTTTGATCCGAAGGAAATCTAGAATTCCCGGAATTAAGCATAAGAACTAAGAACGCTTTGTTGAGCTGCAGTTGCCCCCAATCACTAATGATGTGACCGCACAGTGTTTTATAACAACATATATGTAAACTTTAATTTGTGTAGCAACGATAAGTATACGTCTTACCCGCTCCGATGCATACTCGAAGAATGCATAATAATCCCAGCAAAAAAATAATGTTTTTCTTAATTCAATTTTTGGATATTTAAGGAGGCATTCATGGGGGCGGAGGAAATAGGTCCCTATGCTTGCTCTTACCTGGCTACGCCCTTGTTGATAATCCAAAGGTTCAAAAATTAATTGCATAACGCATATCTAATTATTTTCTAAAATTCCTTCTACAACTTGTCTACAACATAATAGAGTTTCGGAAGGTACTAGAAGCACAGTAAACTTGTTAGCGAAGTGTAGAGCGTTTCACGTCTCGAAATTATAAGTTGCCTTTAATACAAGCTGACGCATTTCACTTTTACCGACGGTAAATTAAACTTAAATGCGAAAATTCTAGTAAATTCTAATAGTGCAGTTGGTAGAACTCGAGTGAATAGTAGTTGTTTATGTAGAAAATTTAAACTACATTACAAAATAAATTGTCTTTCGTTTCATGTTTTATTCATACTGTCTCGAATGTGCCAAGTACGGCAGGTAGCGATTATATTCTTACTCGCATTAGCTAAATAATTATCGTCTTACTCCGTGAAAGCACTACGGAAGTCGGAGAAAATGTTCACTTGTTTGTTCAATAAGCAAACTTGAGTAATAGTGCAAGCAAATAATTGTATTTTGTATAGGACGAATGCGTTTGTGTTGTTGTTGTACAAAATACCTACTCACGTGAATAAGTATTATTTATACATATTTTGAAGTGAGAATATGTCTGGAATGAGTAGTTTATATAATGCGTTTAACATACAGAGCGAGTGGGGAGGGACGGAGTAACTACAAGAGTTGTTTTCACCGT
The DNA here is from genome assembly GCA_902655005.2 of Marronus borbonicus. NCBI lineage: Eukaryota > Metazoa > Arthropoda > Insecta > Coleoptera > Scarabaeidae > Marronus > Marronus borbonicus. Next base: position 5,637,614 of record LR737394.1, on the reverse strand, counting down.
AATTATTTTTTTTTTTGTAACGGGAATGCTTTTGCTGCAGTTGTTGAAGAATATCGTTAACGGTTTCCACATCAGAGGAATTCAGGTAAAAACATATTTATCAAAGTTTTCAATAATCTGTGCGAGATCGGAATGCTTAAAGGTCAAAAACATTTATTAAATGAATGCTGTGATTAAAAACTTGAAGGTAGATTAAAATCGGATACAAGCATATCGAGTCTCTTTACGTGGAGTTTTGTTTGTTGCTCCCGACTCACCCTGTATATTGGTTTGCTTTCTAAATTCTTACATTTCCTCTAATTACTTACTACTTACTTTTGAGTGCAGATAATTATGCAAGTTACTCCTTACAATTTTATTTAAACTCTGGAAACATTAAATTAATTTTATTTTTATGGGTAGGAATAACAAAAGTGGGTGTATCCCTTACTTATCTTAATATTAAGGAGATATGCAAAAGTTTTTATTATAATTTCAATATTTAACTTAAAATACAGCTTAATTAATGATGCTCTCGGAGTGTTCTTCTCCAGCCTGTTTATTTAAACTTGAGCAGATATTCACAGCTATAGCTGATAGTCACAGAGACGTGAGCATTACATATACATTTTTGATGTCATACATGTACACTTACTGATAAGCAAAATGGCCACTCATCCGAGCATCCACTCACAGTCTATCGCGTGTATGTACAAGGTTTGTCCTAAAAGTAGGCGTAAGCAACTTTCTACTATCTCCTGACCAGTTTACAGTTGTCTTCTTTGAAGCGTGTCTCTTGGAAAAATATTTAGTGGTTCCATCCAATTTTTTTCCATCATATCATAGCTGTAGGGGAAGCCATTTTTCATAAGTATGAAGAGATTTTTATGTTTTCCATCGTTCAGTAATGGTGGCCGTTCAACTTTAATTTCATCTTGAAGAGGAGGAAGAAATTGCACCGAGTGAGATCTGGGCTGTAGGAAGGGTATGATAGTACAGGAGTGCTTTCCTTCGCCAGAAATTCTCGAGTTGCAAGCGCAATGTGAGGTAGCGCCCTGCTGTGGTGCTTTCTTCGGCCGAGGAGAATTCCGAACTTTGCCGTTTGGTCTCGGACCGTATTCGAACACGCATTCATTTCCTGCTATTACTTTATTGGCTCAATTTCGACTCTTTCCTCCAAATTTTCACTTTTCTGACACTTAATCGGCGGTCCTTCGCTACCATCTCCAACATTTTCTTAACCCTCTCGGGATCTCCATAAGCTTTGACTAAAGAAGCAAATGGCGTGCAAACAAGGTCACTACCTAAGCGCTGATTTTGCCCATTCGGCCATTCTGCTTGTCGACAAGTGTACACTATTATTATGTTACATTACAAACCTATTAATTTAATCCCGTAAATTATTATTTTCTACTCTGTAAGCTGCAATAATTCTCATTACATTATTCCACAGCTTTTGCCGTTAATTTACAGTTTACTAAGTTTTAAAATTAGCTTCTTGGTATATCTCCAAATAATATGTATCGAAGAAGCATATCACGCTGCTCTTCATTATGAAATATCTCCATAACTTGATAAACAACAGACGAAGTATAAAACAAATAAGACGCGCAAAAACAATAAATGCGATAATTTTCAAATAGATGAACTAGATATCAAAAAATAAAGGAAGACGTGAGTTGCATATTTTGCTGAAATTGTCATTTATTGTCTTATTAACTCATTTCTTGCATTAACGCAAGAGTTCTTAATCTTTCTTTTGCATCGAGCCTTTCCACAAGAATGGTTCTCTTCACCGGTTATATTTAATTTTATAAATATTTTAAAAACAAATTATAAAGAGATATATCGTTGATTAACGCGGTCCAAAATCATTCGTGCATTCGTTAATTCAACAATTTACTATACGTTAGTCATCAGCTTTTGCATTTTGCCGGCCCTATTTATTTGAAGTCATCGGATTAATTTTTTAAATCTTTCTTTACGTCCCTTATTCTAGAAGCAAGCGTATCAGATTTAATTCTCTTCAATCGTAGCATATAAATGCAATAATCAAACGACAATACTTTTTCGATTTAATAGAGGCGCGTCAACCTTTTCCACGTACAAGACCCTCGAAATCCACTACCGATACTCTCGAGAATTTATGCTTATTGCAATCACGCCTCGCCAAAAAGCTTTTACTGTGTTCATTCTCTGAGGAGCTTAGTTCGCCCCCACATTTTTTCCGTCAATTTGTAAATTGAAGGGACTTTCGCAAATAATGAAGTATATGACATTAATCCGTTGACTTTTCCCTTCCCAAAAAAACAGTGATAGGAATCGCATATCGAATCAAAGAGGATTAGCATATTAAAAGGTTGCTCTGTTCTGCAGAAATAACACTAAAGCTAATGTGCGTAGGAAGCAATAAAGATTTCGTTTCAAAATGTGAAAGTCATATTTTGTCTTTGTTCTTTATCGTTTAATTAGTTGTTGTTCCTTGTTTTTCGATAGTTCTTGTCTACCTTTGTTTTATCTTTGTTGGATATATTTGGATTTGCATGATTTATAATTACTTTATTAGGTTAGCTTTTCGCTTAGTCTGTTAGTTCAGTTTTACCACCGATGATGATAGCTTAGCTAATTGAACGAACCTAGCAAGCGAAGTATTGTGGCAAGGGTTCTAGTAAAGAGTGACGGTATTCCAGTGCCGCAGAGAGATTAAAATATTTTACACGAGTATGCCAGGTGTCTCGCGGAGGTGTGTTCAGAAATGTACGTCTACATGAAATTCTAATCGTTTTGACCCATATAATTCAAATTTTCATTGAGAACGTGTTATTTTTAAGAGATGATCCCTTTTTAATGATAAGGATTATATGTATCTGCTTTAATCAAAAGAACAACGTTCTAATGGAGCCGTTGTAAATAATGACCATTCATTTACTATATGAAATTAAATGTATCTATACGTTATGCTAATTTCGACGGAGGTTTCATTAGCGTAAGATAAATGTTCGGAGAAAATACTTAAGGAAATTCTAAATTTGAAATTTACTTGTGTGCGGTGAGTGCTTTATCGCAAGCGATCGATCATCCTCGCTTCATTTTAGACGAAAAGCTCCTTACCGAATTTAAATTTAATAATGTATACGTTACGGCGCGATGTTTTGCTTAATGAGCGAATTTACTAATGCTGTTAAAGAAAGTTCAAATGTAAAGGGCTAGCAGTTACGTTTTTTTTTTAATATCGCCTAAATTGTTTATAACCCAAATCATTACCTTTTACACAAGACTGCAAGAAAGACCCTAACTAACAGACGAAAAATTATAAAGGGCTTTTTTAAACTTTGGCACTCATGACAGCATGTTAGCACGTCAGAAAAGGAACTAAAACACCAATGGTGGCTGTGCAACAGCTTGCATTATCTTTGTAGTTCGCATACGTGCTTCAAGAATTTCAGGAAATTTTAAGAAAGGAACACTTACTCAAAAATTATCAATTGATTGAATGTACTAGCTTTAATCGGATTTTGCATTTTTTAGGGTCTATATTAAGACAGATAGTTGTCCTGTGCTTTCTGAACAAAAGACCAAAATTTGCCTTTCAGACTTGATATGAACCTTGTTTCCATTCTTAGCACTGTAATAATAGGTACAAATTTTGAGACGCTGGTTAGACGATGAAATAAAATAGGCCGAGGTATCCTTAAGCTAGATTATTTAATAAAAAAAATAGTAATAATAAGCAATAAACGGCATGATCTAGCGTCCTTAACAGTCCATTAGCAGCCAGTTAGACAACAGCAGAGTAAAGGACTCTCCCTCCAATTTTTTCTTGTATACACATAAGCGATAACCCAAGGCATCCAGAGGTCGCATTATTCATGATTGACGAGGATGCGGATGAATATACTGCCAGTCGTAGCGAAGACCTTGTAGTTAGAAGACTAAAAGCAAAGGATTAGACTCCCTGGTGGAATGGTTGATACAGTAGAAATTAAAGGCGAGCGAAGGAAAATACGTAGCGCTGAAGCGACTTGGGTTGACGTTTGACAAAAGGCTGACCAGGAGTCCTCAAGCTGATTTTGATCGATTTGAATTTGTTTGGGACCAAATGTTTGTTTGTTGTGATGAACGGTATCCAGATCCTTAGAAATCTAGCGTGAGGAACGTCGGTACCGTACTTGAATTTCAATAAACGTATTAATTATATATTATTAAAGGCTCGATGGACCAGTGGTAAGAGGGCTTGCGATCGAGTGGGCAGAGTTAAGCGCTGTGTGTTCAAGGCCCGCTAGGATCAACACATTTTCTTAGTTGGTCCGGTACACCCCCAAGTCACCATTCGCAGTTAGGGTACAATTAACTGCTACTAAAAAGCTTGTACACGTCGTTGGGCCGCATTTAACAAAAAAAATGCTCGTGTTCAATGTTCCCAAGCCGCTTTAAAAAGTATATATAGGAACAGAATCTTTCTTAGCAAAAGAGCAGCAACATTTCCATTTCAGTCAGTAATAATTTTGAAATTCAAAAATTTCCAAACACTTACCTTGGTTTAAATCTTTGGGATTTCGCGTAAACACTACACTTCCCTCAAATTAAAAGATTTAAAGTGGTTGAACATAAAAATAGAAAACTTTTGCGTTCTATTACATTGTTCCATCGCCTTGTATCACCCAATACGCCTTGTATCGCCTTCCATCACCCAATACTTTATAACAAAATTAAGTTCAGAACAGATGTGCACAATCCGCATTCAGTTCAAGGATACTTTAACTCCACCAATACATACACTTGAATTCATTAAGAGAAGCCTTACTTATCAAATTGCCCTTGTATATAATTGCACATCTGTTCATATCTTAAAAAAAAAGTATCTTAATTTTCCTCTTCACTAAACAATGGTTTCGTTATCTAATCAGCATAATCTCTTGTGTTTTTTTCTTGTTTAGTCTTTAACGTTTTCATTATATTATTCTTTCTTTTAAATTTTATACTTGTCAGTATAGGCCTGCTTAAGACCCATCATGGTGCAATCGTGTGGTAAAGTGCAGCTAAAAGCTATTTAAAGAAACGCTTCAGAACAAGATGTTGAGAGTCATCGCTACAAGATTGCCAAGGTTATTTTTCGTTTTAATGCTGGAGGTATCAAAGATGTAAAAAATGTCATAGGGTGACACACACTGATCGAAGCTTGGCAAATCTGTAGGACTCATCGCGTATCGTAAAACGCTTTCCGTTTCAGGGGTTGCTTTTCTCCATAAACGTGAATTTCCGCCGAAATGGAAAGCGGCGTTTTACAATACTCGATGGATTGTACAAATCTGCCAAGTTTCAATCTGATCGGTGAATGTCATCTCAGGATGTTCTGTTAAGGTCAGTTTCAAATTTACCAAGTTTGCCAACAAATCCTAACTTGCTAAGAATTTAGATAGATTTTCGTATGTTTCGCACATTTCACCAATGTATTAATTCAAGTGAATATACAAACGATTAATTGATTACTCTTATTGATGTTACCAAAACAAGAAACGTTAACATCGATAAGATGAAATTTGTAATGAAGGCATTGTTTCCAGGACAGCTCGCAGGAGAAAAGCTAAAGCTGAACTAATTCGTTGGTAACATAACGAAATCAAATTTGCATAGTTCGTCGAAGTGCAATATTGCAAATTAATAGGGGTCGCCTAGGTACTACAATTCTCGCCGGAAAAGCCGCCCTGAAACAATATTTCACCTTCTGAAAGTAATTAAGTTTTTAAGCTTGTCTTAATCGCGAGGGCAACAATTTCCTAATAATCACAAGAAATTCTAATTAGATTTCAACCATAAATATTAGAGGGGGTGAAAGGCGCCTCACTTAAGGCGAAGTCGGAGCCTCTAAGACAAAATAATTAAATTGGCCTCGAAAAACACTCAGGTAATTTTAATTAAGTTATAGAAGGTAAATATAACTCTTCCATAAACAGAGACGTCTGTTGATGTTGACGTTTCGAGAGAAGAAAGAGGACACGGTAACGAATGGAAGAAGATAAGGAGGAGGCACTAAGAGGATTGGATGAGGAGGAAGAAGACGTCTTAAAACGAACGGCAGGGCGAAGCCGAAATATAGAATGCAATAAGGATGACACCGACGCTAAATTCGGAAAATAACTGCGGAGGGCGTTCAGGATGAGAAGATGGCGACGCACGGCGAATCGGTGGAGGATTATGAAGGGCACGGGTCTGAGGTCTAAATTGTTGACAGCTTCGATAAATATCTTATCAGGAATGGTGCGAATAACAATCTACAGTTTTAAAGTATGCGCTCGCAATGGCTGAGCGGAATTGTTAGGCGTTGATATTAAAATACGGTTCGTTTCCAAAGTTTTCGACGAAAATTCCAGTCAATATTGTTTTAGAGCGTTTATTTGATTCAAACTTGGAGATATCTTTCTAGAATTTATCGTTTTCCGACCCGGACGAATATTTTCATTTAACACCTGCAAAACAATTGAATAAGGTCTTGTAGGTTATAAAAAAATATATATGTAGATGTGTATTTCCTATTATACCGGTTTTGGTGAACCCTTTTTTCGACCTAAACTTACAGCAAAAGCGTTACACTTACAATTAGTTTAAGAGCCAAATAAAAGAAAAAATATCGCACATGGGTTGCAACAGTGTCACGAGTAGGACAACACTGATTTATTTATTTCATTTTGGGAAAATTTTCGGTAAGAAGCTCTGATCTTATTAAAAACCAAGTATAGTTCCCATTACTGTACACGATCATCATCCAGGAATTAACTGACGCGTTCGTATTGCTTTATACTGAAATCAATGACTGTTCATTTGACTGGAAGTGTGTCACTGATGGCATTTGATTGATGTACGGCGAGCATAAATTTGCATTCGCCATTCAATACAAATATATTAGTTATAATTCGGGTGATTTGCTTATCTGCAAACGTACAAAATTGTACGGAACTAGCAACGCTAAATTAAACATTCAGCCCGTGTTCGTGTATGGAAACATGGCGGGCTCTTGTCGTCAATGTCCAATCTACAAATTTATGATCGCATTTAAATTTTCATGCGTGTTTCCTGTTGCAGTTCCATCCTACCTTTTTTTTTTTCAATAGCGCGTGCGCTACGAGTATAGGGATATAATTTTATCTGCAATATTAATACAATTTATATCTGAAGGACATGGTTACTAATGTAATTCCCGCTTTAGGTTTGGTGTTGATTGTTGGCATTTTTTCGTTTATGAGTTTATTTGTATAAGCGCAGTTTTTTAAATTGCGTCTTCTTGAAGTTAATATATGCACCTATTTATTGTTAAAAATAGAATACAAGAAATATTTCGTTATTCAGAGGCATTTAGCGTTCAGTATAAATATTATTTAAATACAGGATGATTTAGAAGAGATAGTAATTATTTTGGGGGGCGGTAGTATGAACTATTTTTAATAAGAGGAGTTATATAAACATGTGGCCAATTCTTAATTGTTACGAACACAGAATGCTGACCATAAAAATACTTGGAAGGTGTTAGCAAGGCAAGCGGTTTATTAATTGCATTTATTAATTATTTAAATGAGAGAATAATTAAGTTGGTTTTGAAAAATCCCGTCATCCATTTCGAACCATCTCCATAGAAAATAATCTAAAGGTTTGGTAGCCAATGAACGTGACCATTTCAACCAATCCATTTTCCGGGGAATGTTAGATTTAGATTATGTGTTACTCGACGGTTGGAGTGTGAAAGGGCTGGAAGAACATACCAAACCTTGCAACCAAACGAACCTTCTCCAATAATAGTGCAAGAAATTGTAGGCAAATGGGTCCTATAAGATCCAGCAGGCCCAGTTAACTGATTGGTACGATCCATCATACCACGCCGCACATTTAGAGAAAACCGTTGTAGATAATTGCTCTCCACAATAGCACGTGGATCACCAATCGATTAGTTTCATCTTCCGCGCGAAGGTGTTGAATCTATTATAAATGGCAAGGAGAGAAACTGAGCATGCGTAATCTTCACCATGGCCTTATAGGTGCAACACCCATACGTGTCTGGGACAACGTTCTACTGACTGAATAACGCATTTCGTTTCATTCGCATATTGTTCATTTGTACGTTCAGAAAAAAAAATATGATGGACATTACAAAACCTATTCAAACAGCTCTGTCTCTGAAACATTACATTCCGTAATTATTGCGAAAATACAATTGCCACGGCTTCCTATTTATTCCGAGGTCAACATTGTGCTGAAATGAAATATTTGGGGAGTATACTGCACCTGATCATCAGATTTCAGTTCGGTTAGAGCTGGTGTTAAAGATTTACATTATTTAACCGCTAAACTAGATAAAACTGAGAATCTCATGGTCACATTAATGCTTGTTTGACATTTGCTTTACTTGTTAAAAGAAATATTCTGATAAAGCTCAGTTCTGTTCTCTCAGCTTATTTTACAACAATTCAACCACAGTGTGCCGGTCGTTGTTGTGTTTTTGAACCGGTTCTTAGAGATCTTAATGCCAGCAAAAGATTCAACTTTCGTACCATATATAGGGAATTAATCGATTTTTCTGCTAATTTGGATCTGACGTTTCGAGAATACTTTGATTAATAATGCTAGTGTTTTTAAAGATTCCCATTAATTGTGTAGATGCAACAAATTGGCGTCAGAGAACAATATTATTTAGATATATGTTTAATTGCAGAATTTATAAATACTCTGGGGGGAATTAAAGGAACTCAGGATGGTCGGCGCGACATTCAGACACATTAAAAATAAATATCCTTGCGCTCCTTATATTCATTGATACACCTACCAGTGTAGTGCGCGCTTTTTTTAACAATTTGTCACTAATTGCTGCATTCTTTCAAAGATCATTACAAGCTAAAGCTAAGATTTTATCATATTTAAGCGCCACTGATCATATCGTACCATTCTGCTTCAACTCCGATTATAATGCCAAAATATACAAATACGAAAGTTATAACTAATGATAGCAAGGACTGTGGCATAGTATAGTAAACAGCAACCTCCGCACCGAATGTTCGGTCAACGGTTGAGGATGAGGACTATTCGTGCCCTTGAAACGACCGTCCAGGATTAATTAATTAAACTTGTGTAGTGCGGAGGTTGCCGATACTTACGGGTTGTTTACGAAAGTTATAACTACAGGCTGCGGGCATGAGACGTAATGAATGTGATTTATCGAGGAATACAAGAGGATATGCTGTACATACGGCTTCCATCGGTGAATAACGCAAAATCGATGTTTCCTTGATTTTATCGACGTAATAAAATGTATTCAATGAAAATAAAAATCTCATTAGACGCCGATAGGGTTCGAACCTACGATTTCCGAAGTAATTAAATTTAATTACATTCAGTTTAATTACACCGCTTTATTTCTATAGTTGCTTCTCATAAACGTAAAACGAAAATAAAAGTTTGTGAATACACATCTTAAATACAAGTTAATTAAAAAAATACTGATGATTATGTGTGTTTACCGTAGTTTCTTCCATTGGAAAAATGTAAAATAAAGATATATTTACTTAAATTTCTGCTTTAACATCTCTAATTTCGGTAACCTTAAAACATTCGTTTCCTTTTGTGAATCTCATGAATGTGAATGGTCACATTCAGCGGACACAACTGTTGTGGAACAGTTGAGTGAGAAACCAAAGAAAGTGCAAAACCACGTATTCCTATTGGTTATTCACTCAACCATTCCACAAAGGTTGCGTCTGCTGAATGCTGCCAATGCCTCTACTTTATTGTTACAAATCAACCGCTTTGTTTCATTTCAGTGGGTGAAGAGATAAATATCAAATGCTTTCCTCTTCGTAAACGCTTGCAAAACTAGTTGCTATTTCCTGTCACATTAGTTCGTTCAAATAAAGACTGTATAGAATAGGGTATAAGTGCATAAGTTCAATTTCTTCCTCGCCTTCCTAACCTTAACGAAGGATTAATGGAAAGTTACATATTGAATGTAATATTAAGTTAATTTATTCCACTACACGTATCGACCAGCGTAATATTGCTTCTTGCTCCAAGCTACTCCTAGCTGCAGTGCTACAACGAACTCCCCTGATTAGGACAGTTACTTATGACTAACAGGTCGATTTTCCCATCGTTATTAGAGTACTGCATCATGAGGCCAATGCTGCCGTTGCCGACGTCGTTCTAAAGTAAAATGAAAGCAGAAGGTAGTTTCGCCGACAGCTATGAATCTTCGACAAGCTCTGTTGTGTGTACATTGTGCAAATTACAATTAAGCAAACTGCGCATCTATAGATAAACTTTATGAAGATGAAGTGAACGAGATCTTGCTTGAATAGTTGAGTTAGAAGTCATTGTATGTTATTTGACGGAGCAAATTTTAACTGGTTATTAATAGTTGTTGCCAGCATAATTCTAATACGGCGTTTTGAGTACTAAAGGAATCTGTAACTTGAAGAATATATTTCAACACATTCCGTAGAGTGATGTGTGAAACTACTAAATTGCTTTAGCAGTTGCTAGCGTTCATTTTAATACAGTAAAAGTGCAATGTGGTGATGTGTACAAATACTATTAGTGACCAATTACAACAACAAATGTTAATAAAAGATTCTACTTGTCAAAATAAGGCAAAAAATCTAAATACACGTACGTCCCAAAACGCTTGCTTAAGAAGATAAGACAATAATTACTGCTTTGTTTCAGAGTTGAGGACATTGCTGCTTTTTCGTATCGAGAACTTGCAGAAATGCGCTTAGTATATGCGCAACGACGTTTACAGGTCCGTGATTTCTATCTTCCTGGAATATGGTTTTATGAGCAAGAACATTTACAAAATTAAATCGATGAAGGTGGAGATAAGTAGAGCATGAATTATCTTTTCCACACCTTTCATAAGTTGTTGCAAAAGATGAATTTCTAAGAGGATGTCACTCGTCAAATGAAGTCAAGGTGGCCAAAAGTAATTGGTGCTCTTGAGACCATATTAAAATAAATTCGTAAGACTACGTTTTCGAATTTTTGCCTTAGCCGATGCGAAGTTCTTCAACTTCTGTGTTATTCGTTTAACTGTGTTTGGCGACGATTTCTATTTTTGTGGATTCTGAGCAGAGGTACCGCATACTCTTAGTGGCACTTTATTGCATTCTTTATAAATAATAATAAAAAAAAATAATCTTGGTTTGTACAATTTAAAAGTGCCGGCATTGTTTATAATTGCAAACTAAGTAATATTTCATCAATCCTGGATTCCTTCCGAATGATTATGATTAATTTAGATATACAAAAGTTGGTTGAAATTTTACATTACGTAAGCTACATTCTTATGATATATGATACTTGTAGTTAACAGGTATTTCCGGTATAACCGGAAGTGTTAGATTATTAAAAATATTTTAGTCCAATAACACGTCAGCTTTAGTGTACTGGCAAGTTTTCAGAATTTTCTAATGTATAGTCTTTCATATATCGATTGATGCACTTCCCGGTGAGACGCTCTGTATACATCTGTTTCTCTTTCCTTTTAATTTCTTTGTTTATATCTATCACAGCTTGTCTACATTTTAAAATATTAACAATCTCAATGCCCCTTTTCTAAAGTGAAGACAATAAACGATATTATTATTATTATCAAATCCATATTAGGTTAATTTATTTCTAGAGGAACAAACAAGAGAGTTAATGGTGTGGATCTGTCCATATAGATCATCCATTGTACACGTAGATATTTTTGGAAGATAGATTATGGTGTCCATTACTTGTTTTGTACAATTCCAGAAGATTGGCACACCTAGACATTCGTTGCATCTATGTAAAACGATTTCAATCCATCCAGGTTTCTTATCGCCTGCCTTACATTGTACGTAGCTAATATATAAATTATAATTCTTCAGTTTAAGTGTTTCCTAGATTTTAGGGATGAAATATCTGTCCGTATAATACATACGCAAATTTTACAAAAAAAGATATTGTCGCGAGGGACTTGTAAGGAAAGTTTCAAATCTACTTTTCCATAGCATCGTTAATAATCTTGTCGGATTTAGAATTTTGAAACGATAAAGACCCGCTGCTGGAGGGTTCGGAAACATCGGGTGGAAATCCTACATAAATCAGCAACACGCGCAATTACGTGTGTATCTCGAGTCTGTAATCTGGATGGAGCATTTTCAGGAGTACGCAGCTTACTTCAGTCGTTTAATGTTGCCTTACGAGGAAAACTTAAATAGAAAAACAAGGAAGACGTTGGCGAAAATGGAGAGTATCTTAGAGAACAACGCACCACCTACGCTGTAAAACCAAATACAAAGGTGCTTATTTACAACGTATTCGCAGGAAGGATGAAATTTACAGATTTTGTAGCTTCATATTTTGCTAATTTATATATTGTGTTGCCAACAATGTTTTTTTAAATTTAGAAATATCTGAATTTATTTTTTATTACTTTATTTTTATTTAAAACAACCACTCTGCAATAATTAAGCTATTGCTTGAAATATATTTTAAAATTACCCGGAAATACTATATTCCTTCCGATTCCTTAAATTTGCGCTTAAAATCCATGGACTTCAAAACGAAAAGCACTTCATGCCCAAATGCTTTATCTCTGCGTACTTACCCATTTACGCGTACAGTTGTCGTGACGTCGCGGAAATGGTAGGATGATGTTTGGGGAAAACGCAAAAGTTGAAAAAGAAAAGGAAAGGGAATGGGATGATCGAAAAGTTGGATTCCAAGTATCCGAAAAGTTTTAATATCGCCTCGAGATATTTAATCAATTTCGCCGTTGCGATGCAGCGCGGCTTTATTTGACTGAAAAAAAGTCTTTATTCTTTTCTGATTATGGCGGAACCAAAGAGATTTTAAATATCGCATGTAAATTGTTTGGACGTTGCTGTCAAACGAAGTACGAAGAAGTTCGGACCAAAATTAAGATGAATGATATAAAATATTGAAAATTCGAAACAAATTCAGATATTGGGGGTAACATACCGATTTTTGGTTAGCTTTCATTAAGTTGTGTTCGATCAGAATGGAAAAAGAAATTACGCAAATATTCCTGTGAAATATTTGCGGACGATGACGATGAAATCTAAATTGAAAAGCCGTGTCATTGTTTAGTTATAAATTTTATGAAGATTAGGAATGAACAAACACAGATGTTTGATATACGATAGTTACTACCATTTAACTTGCATTTATGAGGTATAACTGTATCTCTTTGAAAATGACATCGAGAAATCGTAATATCTGCCACCAAAATTTCAAAGGGCTTTTTATACTCCCAGCTGGGAGAAGCTTGATGAAAAGCTTTTCTTCATCTACAGCAACGTTGACACGAAAAAGAAATACTGCCGAAAATAGAAAATCGCAAATAAGACGGAAATAAAGATCGTACCATTCCAATGAATAGATCTATACAAAAACAGCCGGAAGCGTATTCTTCCTTCACATTTAAATTCAGCCCATACGCAATACTAAGTATAAAAGTTATATCCTTTGAGAGACACGAGAAGAAATGAATCAGTGGCGATGTTAAAATGCGCGTAAGAATTCTGGTCACGTTCTGTTTCATGTCTGCGTCAAAGACAGAGGCCACTGTTCACTTTCGAGTAAAATTATCAAGTTATTCTAGAAAAAAGCCAAAGCAAGAACTTATTAATTTTTTTGGCAATATTTCGTGATTATATTTTCGTATTGAACGCAACGGCGTCGTTTATCTGGAGGTTTGACATAGAACGCAGAAACAGTTTTTTTTTAAACAATTTGGCAAAAGATGATCGAGAAAGTTCCAGTTATCATTTATTGTTCTAAGATAAGGTCAATCGTTTAAATCACAACAGGACAATGATCACCTCTTTTACTATCATCCTGACTATTTGTTCTTTTATCTTGACCGTTAATGTTTGTTATTTTGTGCTTCAAATCTAAGAAAGTGCTAACTTAAACCATTCTGACACTAGTTTGCTTCTAATTTGAGAAAACAAAGTTTCTTTCGTTAAATTTGAAGCGCCGTAACTCCCAAACTAGAAGAGCTAGAGCCCTGGCGTATTGCAATCGATTTAGTGAACAATCCTTTATTGGAAATCTTCGGAAAATTTGTTGGCTAGAAAGGCATAGCTAACACAAAAATGGAAGAAAACGAGAGGATGCAAAAAGTAATTTGCAAATTTGGACACTAGCTTTGTTGACTTTACACATCTGGATATCATGGTTTTACTCAATTGAAATAATGTTGCAGAAATAGGGTACTAATGAAGAAGTGAGCTAATGCCGATGCTTCAAGCAGATTAGTAGTTGGTGACCGCGATAGCTACAAATAGGTCAAAATTGCGCTCAAAGAATCTGTGAATTGTTTGCTTTGCACTATTTCGCTGAACTTTTAAATGATTTTCAGTTTGGTGTACTTTTGCATTATTATTTGCTCCATTTATCCATTGCATAAATGGATTTTTCTAATAAGGATTGATGGTTTGTAGTAAAAAAAGATGTGAGACTGCTTGTATGTGATCTCATGTTTCTGTCATTCTGTTGCTATTACGACGTTGCATTTCTAGTCTTAAATTAGATGTGACGGATTATGGAAAATTGTTGTACATAACAAGATAACACGTAAGAACTTTTTAAGCATTTTAGAGCTTATTCCAAGTATGTACAGAGGTCGAGCGATAGACGTTATTTTCCATCGCATCGATAACTTATCCAGAAATCCAGCGACAAGGCATTTATAATAATGTCGGCAATTTTCATAACGGGAAGTTTGCGCTTCGGTGAAAGTATAAATAGCTCGTAATGTCCGAGATTATGGGGTGTCGTATCATGGTATCAGTGATTTATTGCCAGGGTCTAACACGATTGAGTCATTATTCCTTGTTCAGAATATTTATGGAGTTTGTTATCTTGAAGCGCTTACGAAAAAGAAAATGTCCGCGCTGCATCGTAAATGCATTCGTTTTATTAAGAGGTTAGACTAACAAGTAGGCAAGGTTCAGCTTGCGGTGTTTTAATAGACCTGTTTTAAATGAAGATGAGCGTCCTTTAAATAAATTAATTAGCTGAAATTTATTAATTTATGACAAGCGGTACAATTCTATGGGAACGTGTTACGCGTATTTGAAATAAGAAGGCAAAAAATTCAAGTATGCTGAGAAATAATGTCTTGATAATCTTCCTTGCTGGGATTTTTGAAAGATATTCAAGAATTAATTATAAATAACGAAAAGAATGTATTGCCAAAGTTCTTTATAAAAGTACAGTAATTGGGTTAACAAGGGAAGAATAGTAGATTTTTTAGGTTAGATTAAAAGACATCCATACGAGGTCACATATGTACACATGAACGTAAAGTATACAAAAGCAATAATCCATGCTCTTGCATCACTGCTTTCTTCAATTACAACGGCATGAATTATTATGCTTGCGTCTGTAGAACGTCTTAGGATGTTCACCGCAAACCCCAACTTCCCAAAAAAATAGGATAAAGGGTAAATAATCCCCTTTGTCTCGTAGAGGAAATTATATTTGACGTTCCGGCGTGGCCAGAACACCCACGGGCGAAGAATCTAGCAAATTTCGTGGTATTGCACAATCCTTATGTCCCACTACGCAAGGGCTTGAACTACATCTCAAATAGTGATTTTCAAATGAGTTGAAACAGTGCATAATAGTTAAGCTGGTCACCATCGCCAGGACAGCCGCAAGTTGGAGCTACCATTACTACTAGGAGAGCTAGAAAACGCTGCTCATTTCCAGACAACGAAACGCAGCCGGTTTCCCGCCAACGGACCGCACCCATCATCTTTGTTCTATATTCGTATTTATTTGTTTTAAACCATTTGTATTATATATATTTGTTTTGTTGTCAATTTTAATATTTCATATTCAATTATTCTATTTTCGGGGGCCCCATTTTTAATAATAAATCTTAGCTTTATTTTTTTTTCCATCTTTCTTCTTTTGTAATAAAACCTTTTTAAAAACATTATTTTTGAAATCAATTCTTCTATTCCTTGGCGTATGACTACTTAATTATTCCAGAACCACACGACCTGAGAAGCTGAAGAGCTAATTTTTTAAAAGGGTCTCACTAAGATCCAAAAAGTAAGTCATTTACTTTGAATTTTATTTAGTTTGCAATCAGCCAAATTGTAGTCTAGCGGCCAACGTGTGGCTAGCACAGTTGCACGTTTAGATATATTAAAATAAGAAAAGATCGGGAGTGATTTAAAAGAATTGTCTGTAACGTCGTTATTTGAAAACTAGAAGTGCGGGAATTTGAAATTGATGCAAAAGTGTTCTACTTTCAGAAAACAAAATTGACCTAACCCTACATTTCAAGTTTAATGTATTTTTCCCATAATTTTACCGGGCACCGTATAAGCTAGTGTGGATGAAGAAATACCAGAAAGAAGGTGGTATTTCGGGGTGAATCCTGTTAAAGATTTTGAGTACGTAACTCTACATAAATAACAGACAAAATTTCATATGTTTATACTTCCGTAAACTAACTAACATTCTTTGATGGAAGGTGGGCAATACAGATTATTGCATAACATGTGTAGCTGAACCGTAGTACCTTGTTGAAATTAACACATGACTGATTGAATTACATCGAAAGCGGTATTACAATTTCCGAAGTTTCAAGTTTACAACTACACATGTAACAATTATAATAGCGTCAACAATACGAGGGAGACTCTAAATCGAACCACCACCGTAGCCCGATAACAGATTACATTCAACTTTGTAAATCTAATTAAACAAACGCAAAATAGCATCAATTCAATAAGCTATTCTAAGCTCATTTCATGTAACAATTTTCTTAGAGATTCCACAGAGCGACAAACAAAATAAAAAATATTTGAAATAGAAGGCAATACCTGATTTCTTTTGAAGATTCCAGCCACTTGGCATTACTTATATCGTCAAGTACGTCACATACTTTGTGTTTATAGAATATGCCACGGAGCGTCGTATTTAATTTCCAAAGCCACACATTCCCATGCGAGAATAAGAAATATGCAAGCGCATAGGAATCTGCACAACTCAACGTGGAATTTCGCCGAAGGAAAACTCGGCGTGTGCATTGTGCTAAGTATAATCAAAATTCCGCGGCGGGGCACTCCTTAAGAAGGTACAACTAAGTAGATTCGAGTAAGTTAGATGTGAGAACTTTACGTGGAGATACTTTCATTTTGGTGGAAAGTGTAGGATAGATTTTGCAGGAATATTTGGTGATAGGAATTTGCAAATTTCGGCGTATTTTAAACGTTTTGAACCTGTATGTTCTTCTCAAGATCATTATCATCATTCTGTCTTTGACGTTTTTTTTTATTTAACTGTCTATCGTTTCTTCATCATTGAACACAGTATTTATTTATTTTTTTTTTTTTTTGTGTGTGTTTACTAGTAACTTTATATAAAGGCGTATAGTTTCAGGTTTTAATTAGTCCGTCAAGTCAAGGTCAAATCTGTTTATGTTAAGTACTTGTGTACCTACCTGTTACTGCTTCGTCACGTGTTAATTGTCAAAATTCAATCTTAAATATTTAATTTGCTTATTCAAAAGTAGATACGCAACATTGTAAAGCTGGATCCAGTTGAATCTAAGTTTAGAACCATTTATTTTATGACTTTGTATGTGACTAGTTCGCCGTATTTTCTTTTGTAGGTTATTTTTTTTATTATTTAGTTGTTTATTTTTTTTTATATCTTGACTGTATTTCTTGCTAATTTAAACTTCATCTGCCGTGTAGGCAAACGTAACTTTTCTTTTTTTTATTTTAATTAAATAGTTTTGTTTAATATTTCATTGGTAGGTTGCGCTAACCCACCCCTATCCCCTGAATTAAAAAGAATATAATGCAGAAAGCGAGTAGTATTCCTTTATTTGTTTGCTTCACTCATGCGAACACTTCAGAAAATGTGGAAAAATATAAGAAGTTGTTTCGTTAGAGAACAACGAAGACACTTCTAGAAGCGGCTCTGCTGTTTCTCATAGAACTCCTCATGTTTGTTACAATCAATTATTGAAGAGAAATGTCGACAATTTGAGTACTGAGAATAGTATTGATGCAGAACGAGCAAGAACCGGCCATATTCAACAGATAGAATCGGAAGAAAAGAGAAAAAAACTGCTGCTGACGGCACAAGAGAATTATGAAATACTTTGAGCAACTGTGTTGACGCGCGTAAAGAAAGAGAGATTGCTCTGGAACATGATGAGTAAAGTTCTCCACTTTCCGTGCGCTTCACGAAATTAGCAAAGACTAAACAGACTCGTGTTTTGTCGACTCACGGGGAAACCAGTAGGCAACACGAACCCATTCTCATGAAACGAATAAAAACGAGTCTGTCCAGTCTCTGCTATTTCGTAAAACGCACGGAAAGTGGCGAACTTTAATAATGAGGATAGAATGTCTCCGCTGTTCTTCTTGTTGTCTTTCCGACGTATTCTGGAGCACAAATGCTCAGCTGCTAAAATACAATTATTAAGTGCGATCGAATCCTTCAACACTTCTACTTCACCAACTGCACGTTCTAAGACATCATGACGAAACTAGGGCGATTGCCAATGCTGATATTGCATTTCTTCGACGTCCATTCTCAACATCAAATAATGAACTGTGTCACTCATATTGGTCTCTAGGACCTAATTGCCCGCTGGCGACGGCGGTTGCCAGTACGTAATGGCCAAAGCGTAGTGCCGAAACGCTTACGTAGATAACGATTAATATGTACGGTATTCCTATGTTATCTCAATGTGTGCCAATGCACTAAATTCGTTATCGATGTTAGAGGCAGACAGTTGAAAATACTTTAATTTTCAAAATCAACTTTTCACAGTAATTTATGCCTGCAATCATTTGCTTGCTGGCCTGAATTTTCACTTTAAAAGTAGCGCTGTACGCACTAAAACGTGTAAATATCTCTCAATTTTAAAATCGGCAATATTTAAACCAGGAACAAGTTTACATCTACTCATAAATCTGTTACAGTTTCGATAACTCGTACTTTATCACAGAAATGCAATAAATATAGTGTGGACTCTAATATTTCCGGTTATACCGCTCAATAAATATATTATCCTCGTAATGCTACAGATACATACGTGCCAACGATATTTATAGGGAAATTTATAACTGTAAATTTATAACATCCGTACTAAGAGTTTTAGTGTAAATCAGAATTTTGTTGTACATATAACACCACTTTATTTAAATGGGTCACTACGAGCCCCTTTCAATTTCAACTGGCCTACCTAATAAAAGCTTAGTTTCTTCGACACTGTCAAAATTATCTTTTAGGTACCAAATTGATTAGCAGGGCATTTTTTATATTTATGGACTGGCTTTCTAGTAATCCCAATTTGTCTCGAATTGAAATTTTGTGCCACAAAATGAAAAAGATACTGTGGTACATACAGAAACGTTGAGACTCGTATCGAAGAATACATGCGCTGTTTCCAATCTAATGGCACAGGTTCTCTTACCTCGCTCTACGTATCAAAGAACGTAACTATAATTTTAATATAGACAAGAATTTCATCATTTTAGATGTCTGTTAGATTACTAGATTAGACTACTGCCCGAGGTGGTTTTTCACCTATCCCACTGCGACCTCTCCAGATCTATTGTGGTTCTTTTCTCATCACATCAATTACATTAGCTTTGCTTTCTTTGCTAGATTTAGCAGTCTTGGGAGTGATCCCTCTACATAGGTTTCGGCTTTTGGATATTCCGAACTCATTTCTGAGAGCGGTACTCCTGCCAATGTTATACAGTCGCACAGCACATGGACGGCAGTCTCTTTCTCCACCTGCCAGAATCTACATGCTGTTTCCTCTGTCAGCTCCAGATTGCTCATGTGCTTCTTGAGCATACAATGTCCTGTTAGCAGGCCCACTATTGTTTTAACAGACTTCCTGTCTCTGCTTAGTAGGTCCGCTGTACATGTGGGCCTAGGTCCAATTAAGAATTGCATGGCCTGCCTCTGACCTGGAATGACCTTCCCGGTACCCAGGCCAGGGTCATCTTAGTTCGGTTTCCCATACCTGTAATAAATGCTATTTCAAAACTTTTTAGAGGAACTCGAAATTTTACGAAATCAAAATTTAAATCAGTCTCAGATATTTTTTGATATTCCAGATCCTTTTTCATGGTTGACCATGTGAACCAAATATGAAAGCAAATTACGGAAATATGAATTTTTAACGATATATACAAGATTAATTCGAAATGTTTCCAATCCAACAAAGGATCAAGTAGTTTTTTTGCCAAATTCAGTTTTATTTCTTAACATAGTCTTCTTGTAATCTAATGTACTTCTTCCATGGATTAAGACAACCCCACGACGATCCCAAAAAACAGTCACCTTCGTTTTCCCGACCAATGGAATAGTCTTTAGCTTTTTCGGCGCCGATTCGCCCTTCGCAGTTCACTGCTTCGACTGTGCCTTGGCGTCAGGCGTGTTCTGGTATACCTAAATTTTATCTAGAGTTATTAACCGAAGGCAAAGCTCTGACATATTTTGCTTAATCTTCTTCAACATGGCCTTGGAAATGTTCATTCGAATACGCTTGTGGTCTTGAGTGAGCAAGCGCCGCACCAAACGCGCGGTTAGTTTTTTCTTCTTCAATTCTTCAGTCAATATAGTACAGGTGCATTCCTTTGAGAGGCCCACTGCCCTCTGCTATCTTTGTAATTAATTCGACAAATGTCTAGCGCCATTTGCTGAATTTCTCCGATGTTACCGATGGTAGTTGCAGCTTTTCGTCGTCTAAAATGTTCATCGCCAACTAATCTAATACTACCAGGTTTAAATTCAACTGGCCAAATCATGGTGCAAAGTCCACGTAAACTGCGTCCATCCCGATTTTTCCATTTTTACATAAACATTCACATCTACTAACGAAAACAACTGAGCGTCCAACATGGCTCAAATTTTGAATGATGTACAACAAGTTGTTTGTCGGAAGTCATCAATGAAATTGGAAAAAGCGATCGACAACATTGCATCATCCTCCATTAAGACAAAGCCAACTCTTGCACAACACATTAAACAGTTGATTATTTGATGGGAGAAAACATCCAATTGATGTCTGATTACTTGCATTCAACTAACGACCTCTTTTTGTCGAATGTCGAATGAAAAATGCGTGAATAACGATTTCTATAACCTCGAGAAGCTGTTGAGGCCTTCACAAACCATGCTTATTGCGACTATTTTAGAAATAAATAAAACGATTTGTACCATTTGTTTTTTCTTTCACTGTTTGTAAAAGGTATCCCTCGTACAGTTCATACAGCGTTCTCAATAACTTGATCTTGAAACTTAACCGGAACAGTGTCAGGATTGCCCTACATTTCCTTCGCATTTTCATTTACGTTCCTTCAATGAATTTTTAACAAGGAAATTATGTAATGAGATACGAGTAAAGAATACAAAAGACGCAAGACAATAGAAGGTACGTTAATCTATGGTCCACGTCTCTCGTATGATTTATTCGTTTGTTCTCCTTTTTTACTTAATTACATTAAGCAATTAAGCTGATGAAAACCTGAGCGTTCAGAAAGTAATAATGGATGATTTATTACCAAATAAAGTGAAAAGTAGTGGAGAGAAAACTACGCCTTGAATATTATGACGTTGCCATCTTTACGACGTTTAGGTATGGGAAAATATTGGATGGGGAGCGAACTAAAAAAATAGTAAATTAATTGGAAGTTAATTTACTATTTTTTTTTTTATTGTTTTCCTCTACTTGTAGTACTTGACAAATTAATTTGGTAATAAAATTGTTTTATTAAAACCATTTTATAATGTTGGCTATTAAGTTTACTGCTAGCGAAGTATGTCTTCCATTTCGCAGGTGTAAGTTGATTCAAAAAAGGATGTTTTGATTTCAAGAAAAGTGATATTGAAAATTTTGTTCTCGTTTAGTAAAAATTTTTAAACAAACAAAATATAATTAGGGAACTAGTGTTGATCAATCTCAATACATTTAGACAATTTTAAACGAATTTTTAGTTAAATCACAAACATTTTAATTTCAATTCATGGCTGAAATATGTTTTATAACCGCTATTTTTAGATATATACTGGCCACTTAGAATAGCCGTTCAATAGTTTTGGATATTATAAAGCGTACTAACCTAAAGATTTTTTCATAATAAGCTTATATCTGGAAGCACTTCCTTTCGAAGATATGACTTGACCTAATGCAGTAGTAGCCTGTTCGCTATAAGTTAGGGGCTTAGAGTGCAAGCAGAGATTCAACAACCACTACTCCCTCAGATAACTCTGTTGCGTTACACAGGCTTCGCTATTACATCCAATACTCTGCATAAATTAACAAATTATTCTTTTCTGATTCCACACATATGTAATTTAAGCAAATAATAAAGTTCAGACTAGTATTTTCGAGCCTTTAAGGCTTTTACTGAAACTGAAACAATTATACAAGCAGAAAAAGAGGAACTCGAGAGGTAGTGTGGTAAAATAGGCAAGCATAAACAACGGCTTGTTACAAATTAACGCAACAATTATTTTAATTGTGGTATTCGGAAGTACCTGTAATCTGTCTACTTAGATTATGATAAGATCTTGTCGGAATCAAAAAATTCTGTAAAACTCGCAGCTCATCATTCAGCAGTTTCACTGTAACTTGTTTCCTTGAAAAATACATTAATCATGCTACAATAACCGAGGAGCTTACTTTGTGAATACATGTTAGACAACATATTTCCGATGTTCATTTTAACAGGTTCTTGTAAGTCTTTCGGGTTTTGTTTCCCTCTTTTTACCAAGACTTGAAAACACCGTATTTTCAACACTTCGGCTTTTAACTCTCTTTATCGAAGACACGCTAATTCTTAGAGCATGTGCTATCTGCTGTAATTAAAAATACGTCTCAATACAACAAAGACCAAATGCAATACCTTTTTACCTCTTGCACTGATGTTAATCCCAATGAATAAAACGCGGTATTTGGATCTCTTTACCCCTTCAAATCATTGAATACAGGCATTATAAAATTTCGTTGTTTTGTGTGCTTGATAGTTCTGTACTTCTGCTCTATGATAATAACATTCAATAGGATTGAGTGCATTTATAGAACCAATTTCATAAAAATACAAAAAATAATATGCGAATGCAGGAAATACGAAATTGTAGGTAATAATGTAAGAAGAATTGCATTCACACATGTTCTAGTTGTATTTATTACATCTACTTCCCTTACTTAGATTTACTGTCGCTTGTCGCGAATGTTGAGGAAATATGCTTATTTAATTGAACATTAGTCCGAATTTGTTGCGAAAAGGTTGCGAAACGGCTTCTCCGCAGTATATATTCACACACTTTATTTACATCTTCCCATTTTTACAAACACTCGTTATTAATTTAGTAGCGTCCGTAAGCCGGCACTTCTTTTGTTGAAATTTATTTATCATAAAATTCCATTTCCAAGACGGCGATCGTGAAATGGCTCCGACCCATGGGAACGCAGATGGACGAGCACGACAAAGAAGACGAAAAGTGCTTGATAGAGTAAAAGCAGAAATATTGGAAGAGAAGCAGGAGAAGGAGAAGAAGAAAAAGAATTTCCGAGGCACCGATCGTACTTTTCCCCGCCTTTTGGGCCCTGGAATTGTGTGCTGAGGAGGAAAAACATCCCCCTGTCGCCTTTCAGATTAATCGCGATGGAAAGTGAAAAATATCGACGACACAATTTACGTTACTCTTTTTCGTTCGATAGAATTGATTTCGTATATCTTAGGTGAATTGTGCTTGTACTTCTCTTTGATTTTTTTTCCCTTATTTCGCATTTCCCCTACGTATCCTAATACTTTGTATTATATTCTCTTTTATACGATCGTCTTTTCCGCGTACAATTTAATCATAAATGGTTTAAGCTCTACTACACGAAGAGGTGATTGGATACTTTTGTTATCCTTCGAAAACCTTCATTTAAATAATTATTAAGTTGACTTGACTTGAATCCCTCTCTTCTATATCTTGCTTAGCCAACAGATGAAAATGGCGTTCTTCTTCGTTTGACCTATATTGCAATTTTATTTTTTGATGTTGCTATCTTCTTGGTCTAATATCTACTTAGCCATAAAAATAGATTTTCGTCAACTTGGGCGAAACCAATCGGTGAAGGTGAAGCGAATCTTGATATTTACTTAATTTCTACGTTGTGCAAATGTTGCACCACTGTTTTGAACGATTGCTCGAATTACTCAGCAATGTTTAGTTGTTGTTTAAGCAATGGAAGGTTTGTCTGAGGATCGGCAAGTGTTTTGTAAACTAATTAATAAAACTGACGGAGAGTACTGAATATTTGACCAACTATTAAAACAAACTGTTCCACCAAAGACTTGCAAATATTTAAAGATTTCGTACAAACATATGTTAATGTAAAGTTCAACAATGTTTATAACAACTTTCTTTGTTTGAATAGAATCCTTTTTAAGTGTTTTTCCTTTGTTCTTGTTGTTCTCTTTTTGAAAAAGAAACAATTAATTGACGAATTTACATTTAGATATGCATGAATTTTGTTTAAAAAGATTTCACTTTGCACGTTTGGAAATGAGACGTGGGAAATGAGAAGATGAAATACAAAAGGAGTTATTGCCCATTTCACTACTATCATTGTTGGCTGGACTTATAATATCCCATAAAAAGGAATTTTCTTCTAGAGAACCACTAGAGGGACCTTTAATTTGGAAAACTGAAGTAACTTGATGTATGTAATAGCGTGATGTACGGGTGGCGCTAATGACAGTTAACCTCAGCCTGGCTCTTAAGCTACATAAGCTGCAAATCGGCTAAGTTTACATTTATATCGGCCAACCGAGATTGCATGTGTACTTAGGCCGCCCTCGTTGCTACCCTGAATTAAAATGTTATGCTCGATCGACATCCACCCATTTTCAGTAATAAAGGGAGCAATAATTAGGGTTGTAACTTTCAGCGGCGCGCCAGATTTTACAGTATTTATTGATTTCTAAATATTTTATTTCTTTTTGAAAATCACCTAAATCAAGTCTTATAATACAATAGCTAATTACGAAATTATTTACATAAAAATGTACTTGAATGTTTAAAATTCCTTCGAATTATTGAATTTATATTTATTTATTTATTCATCTAAATAATGAATTTTGTACTTGTTTCAATTATCAATATTGTATATTCCCGTGTCCTTACTTCAGAATCTTTGTTGGAGGCTGCACCCGAGTCAAAATCAAATATTTTCTTTCTTCTGATCACGATTAATTTCATAATTTTGTTGTACAAAGATCGAATTTGATTATGTAAATGATATTCATAACATTAATGATGAAGTAGTTTTGTATTTTACAGAGTCCTTTTAAATTTATGGAAAACCTTTGAAATAACTCTTGAAACTAGTTTGCCCCATCTCATTTTGTTTTCTCGTTCAAATCCACAGTTTACTCTCTAAGTTAAATCAAACAACATCCTTAGTGACGAATAACTTTCCATTGGGGATGTTTATGTTGAAATTATTAAGTAGAGCAAGACCATCCATACCATTATAATTTAATGAATGCAAGCGAGTAGCTATTTATTCATCCATGTACAGTGCAATTGCGTAATTTTGAAATGAAAAAATATAATTGGACTCTCCGTTAGAGATTTTTTTTTTCGCAATATAAGTTGTTTAATGGACTCGACCGTGTTGCGCCGCCAGAAAGTTGCAACCTTAATAACATTGGTAAGACTTGTTTCTGTAGAGCATTAGTTAATATCTGATCGTCAGAAACAGTTTGTATTTGTGTAAACAGGTTTTCTCCGCGAAATTATTTAACAGGGCTATAGATCTATAGTTCTCTATTAACGACATACCATTCTTCTTGTGGATCGGTGTTAATCGACAAATTTTTCTGGATGTTCTGGAAGGATGTCTTTGCTTAGAAACAAGTCGAACATAGAGTAGCAAAAATTAGAGCACAGTCGCGTATGAGAAAAATATGTATTTTATCTTCCCCCGTTGCATTTTTGTTTGGCGATTTCTTCAGGGAATGGTTGACGTCTGCCTCGAGAATCGAAGGTAAAGCAATTGTAGGCGTGTAGGGTGAATGTGTGAGCCTCAGCATTTTGGAGTTGAAGAAGAAAAGAAATAAGCAGATTGAAAAAAAAAATCTATTTACTATTGCTGTTGGTAAAGTAAAGGTTCCTTCCTTTTAGAAGATATAAAGGACAAAATTTAAAAAAATTGTTAGTCTTCATCACTACCTTCATTAATAATAACATTTACACCTTCGCTCCATTTTAGATAAATATCTTCCATACACGATGATGATGATACACGATGGCTGCAATATGAAAACAGTAAAGCACCGTCCACATGCCATTTGCACTCTCACAATAATTTCTGAAATGCTTGAAAAGGAATAGTATATTTTTCAGCTCATGTGGGAGGTACTTATCGGAAGTAATAAACCCGGCGGAGATATTAAGTACGCTTTTCGCAAACGAAGGTGTAAATGTTATTATTAATGAAGATACTGACGGCGAAACAATTTTCATACTTCTTCTTATCTTTTTATCATCTTATTATCTTTTTGGCTATTATTTCTAGGTATTTTCTGATGTGCTTCCTGATAGTAAGAAGTTTAATAATTATAAAAATGTTCATTTTTAAAATTTTATCTGCATTATTTATTACATAAGATGAATCATTTGTTTAACTCCTTGTACCAAGTTGTATTTTTTGTTTGTTGTTTGGATATGCACTAAGAATATTTAGTGGTGGCCCCAAGTGCAACATATAAAAAAATTAAAGTACTTACTTTTTTTTTTTACTTGGTTGAGGCACGTCTCACAGGTCTTTTTTAATCTTTTTTTCTTCAAGAATTATTTACTCGACAACTTTAAATTCTGCTGCTGTTGAAATTTAGCAAATTTTAATATTACATACAAAGCTCCTCCAGAAAAAAAAGTAGCCAATTCTATGCGGGGGTCGTTTTCACTAGCTTATCCGGCTAGACAGTTTTCATAAAACGAACAAGAAAAGAATACAAAACGCTTAACGTGACGTGACGCAAACCGGAAGAATATTCCTAGTTTTAGTTCTGGAATTAAAAATATGAGAAGGTATTCGTTGTTTTGGATTGAAGGTTCGTAAATACACCTACCGTAAACGAATATATATTTGAGCTCGTGAAACCCCGATACCTAATTCAATCATAATACCGCATGCCTGCATAGAAGCTAAATTAATGATCAATAAAGTAGCAGGTACAGTATCCTCTGTGTTTGCGGAACTCTACAGAAAGGACTGTGTAAGGTTTACTTCGGGTTGACGGAAAATCATAATTAAATAAGGGTACCCTTGGTCACATACATATGCGACATACAAAGACAGATAATATTGTTACAGGATTTCCGTATGAATAATGCATCGAAAGGCAAATAAATAACGAAATACCCAGCACTCCACTTTTAATATCGTTCGCCCTCGCAAATCCGAACTATATGAAATATAATGCAATTAAATTTATTGCTTTGTTGCTTGTCGTTTCGAATTAATTATTTACGTACAAGCGAAAACAAAGAGCGTTGTTCGCAACGGTTCCAGTAAAATTAAAAGGAATTGAACGGAAGCAACAAAGCAGGGATGGACCCACGTAGGACCATAGAAAGACCGCAACGATGAGGAGATGCAATTATGGATTTAGATTGGTACGCCTTTACCCTTCTTTAATATGTGCGACGTAATAGAAATTTGTAAAAGGGAGGATACGACTATCGGGTTGCATATGCATCGATGCAGTGTTAATAAATATCTCACTGACAAAAAGGAAGATGTATCCCAACAAGCAACAGATAAAAGCTTGGTTGAATTAAGTCTTTGATCGTGTTCAACACCATTGCTAAGCATAGCTGGATATGGCTGCGTTCCGCGTTGTGCATGAACGGAATGTGGGCATGGAATAAGCAGATAATTTGCAACGTTCCGATTTACTTACTTTTTGTTTAATTCGTCAAGGGCACGCATTCACTGTATTCTTAATGTAGAACTATTTAACTTATTCTATCACTCGCGAAAGCGTTTCTTTGGTTGATACTTATAGTTGTAGCACCAGTCAGTGGTAGTAGCAGTAGCACTGATGACGATACAGAAATGTTAGTATATTTATCTAAAAATTTGCAGAACGCATGACATACTGAACAAATAAATGTTTTTCCAACGAACCGTGCCTAGCTACAGCCGTGAAATCAGTCATTTCGATAACAGAGTACATCAATCTAATAGTAATTCTTAGAAGAATACCTTTATAGTTGTATTCTTATGCATTTTGTAGTAGAGCATATTGTTGCATGTATACTGTACACTGCCGTTCAGAGAAGTTCGGTCGGTTGGTAAAAAACATGAAAAGGTTACAGAAACAAACGAAACTAAAAACAAAATGCAATTTTATTGTATGTACAGGTAAAAAAGACAAAAATAAATAAATAAAAAGTTATTCTGGCCTAATATAACATACTGAACATTATTTTTTTTTTCATCGAAAAAACCTCCTTTGCTGTTAATCACCGCTCGAACTATTCTAGGCATTCTTTCGATAAGTTTTGTTAAAATGGATTGTGGAATATTAATCCATTCATGTTGCAGAATATTCCGTAAATGTTCTTGTGAAGTTGCCCATATTTTTCGGATTCTCCTGTCCAGTTCATCCCACAACAACTCTATAAGGTTCAAATCTGGGCTCTGTGGGGGCCATGTCATTACTTTCGGGCTGTGCTGTTCTTCTTGCTCCTTTAGATAGTTTTTACAGCCTAATGCAGTGTGTTTTGGGTCGTTGTCATGCATGAATGTAAAGTTACGGCCTATTATACGCAATCCTGATGATACTGCACGATTCTGGAGTATTGCAAAATGATTTTCCTTTCTCATTACACCCTGTACTCTGCATAAATCGCCCGTCCCAGCACAGGAGAAACGCCCCCACACTAACACAGAACTACGCCTTTGCTTCACTGTTGGCACAATGCAGTCCGGGATCATTTTTTCGGTTTTAGATCTTCGGACATAAACTCGTCGATTTTGCCCAAAAACCTCAAACTTTGACTCGTCACTCCAAAGCACGTGTTTCCAATCATCTAACGACCAATCTAGATGAGAACGGGCCCACTGTAGCCGTTTTGCTCTGTTGCCCCGACGTAATAAGGGTTTGAATGGCAATGCGTCCATGAAGGTCCGCTTGTTGAAGTCGACGTTTTACCGTACTCGCCGAAACTTATTCTTCACGGCCGCGATTGACTTCGGCTGGTATTTGTGGCGCTGTTAATTTTCTATTGCGTTTGCTTAATAATACAATTCTCAAATCTTCAGCTTTTGTTGTTTTCCTAGATGCTCCAGGACGAACACGATTTTCTATAGTTCCAGTTGTCTGATATCGCTTTATGGTGTCATTTACTGTTGAGCTTCTCATATTTATTTTTTCAGCGATTTGTCGCCCCGAATACCCTTCTTCAAACAGCGTAATAATGCGTGAACGTTTTTCTACACTGGTAGGCTTGCCACGTGCCATTTTGAAGTAAATTTTAAGAGTAAGAGTGATACAACGTGCCTATTCCCTTTAGAACCTACGACAATACAAGGCGCGAACTTCACAATTTTAATTTGAATTAAACCGGCTTAGACAATAATAATTATAGTAACGATAGACATTTATTGTTCAGAAAAGAACGAAAACAAGTAGAAAGTTATAAATAGTTCAAAAAATCAATATAAAGGAACATAAAAGTCAACAAAGTCGTGCGGGAGGAAGGGGAGTGAATATGGTCTGTAAACGAAACCTGTAACAGTATGTCACGTTATCGAGGCAGTTGCTAGAGAAAGTGTAGTAAAATTAATTCATTGCAATGTGATGACGTTACGTTAAATGCGGGACGGATTGAAATTCAGGAATGCATTGTAACGTGCCTTTTTGGGCGGCTGCTCGTTTTCAATAGAGACAAGGGTTCTAATTTGATAAGATTTTATTTATTTGGGCGCTAGTAGGAATCCTACAGGAAGGGCTGCAGGAGAACAAAAGATAAAATAACAATTGAAAGAATATAATTACAAAATGACTGGATATCTCCAATGTTGGATGGCACCTTAAAAAAACGCTTAAATCGCGTTCTCCATGAACTTGAGATGCATATATCGACTCGCTGTCACATCGCAGCGATGCAGCTAGCGCGAAATTTCTTATTAAATTAGTAAACCAACATATTGATTCCCCGCGTTTACATACAGTCATAGATCTGCAGACAGTTTTTTTACCCCTACGGCACGTACCAACATTTTACTAAAAGCACCACTAACGCATATGTCCAGAAACGCTAACCACTTATACAGTGACCCTTTTTTTCTTGTGTGAGAGTTTTTCTTTTTTTTTCCATTCATCATTATACTTTTCTTTTCCCTTTCTCCATCGTAATGCTTTTTTTTCCGTTAGACAGTATTAGACAGATTAGTAATACAACTTTTTTTTTATATTACATTATATAACATTATATAATATATAATACATATATAACATATACATTATATATATATATTTTTTGTACACTGTATTTAATTTCCTTTGTTTTTATATTTTGTCCGGTCATTGGATTTTTTTGTAAATCTGTTGGGCAATAAAGTTTATTATTATTACGTGTAATGAATATGATTTCTTTTTGTTGTTCCATCAAACTTAACTTAAATTTGAAGTAAGAATTCAAAAATGTAATAATATATAGGGTTTTCTATAAAAAAAAACGTAGTTAACAGCTATTTCCGGTAAAACCGGAAGTCTTAGATAATTGAATGTTTCTTATTTGAATGATATAATATTGCATATAACATATAAATTACATTTTCATTTCAATTTTAATTCAAACTACTCGAATACTTATTTAAACGTTTACTACTCGAATACTATTTAAACGTTCGTTAAGAAAGTAAATAATATACAATACTAAAATTTGGCCAACTCCTGAGTATAGCTTAACATAATATTATCGTAACGTGTCTCATAGAATAACATCACCTACTTGTTCTATCAAAATATTTTGAATAATTACGAATATTTGGAGAGGCGGTACCTATTGTTAATTGTAATTTTCTTCTTTAATTGGATAGACATAATTTAACGCTTAACGTACATATGTATATTCGTAATACATGCTATTCCAACAAATATTCGTCTACGTAACTGAATTACACAGATGACAAATTTTCGTTTAGCTTCGGTCCGCTAATATTTCTCTTGGAACCGCAGCGCAAACAAAGACCTTCGGTGAAATATTTGGTCCTCGGTAAATTATCTTATGTGGTCTCTATGGCGGGCATTATTGCGCCAAAATTAGGTAGTTATCAGCACGTGGTTGCTTTATTGGATTTTTCTTTGACAACATTGGACTAAATGAAATATATCTTCTAATAACGTAACAGTAGAATACCCCCAATAATTAATTAATTACGGGTCGCTATATATACGTACAACAAGTGTTAATTAGTCGAAATATATATCGTTCCACCTTTCGCTTGGATACTGGATATATTATTATTTGTAATTCTAGAAGCTTAACAATATAAAGTGAATTAGTGCTGCCATACAAAATTATATAAAAAAAAAACTACAATTATAACTTACAAGAGAATCTTTGTAACCCAAAATAACCAATTTTAAGTGATTAAACTAACTTGTTATATTGTAATATACGAGGATGTTATGAGAAGCATTCCTATTTGGAGACAGATGGAGCTTGGTGTCAACCGACTGTGAGTATTATTCTTTAGTCGACGAGATTCATCGAGTAGCGTAGTATTGAGAGCTGTTGAAAGTGAGCAAGTTTATGTATTTGTGGAATTATGGAAAAAGGAGTAATACCGTCATCGAATCAGTGATGAGTTTTATCAGGTACAAAGATGGATGTCGCGTCTGCTGACAATTGATCAAAAAAAAACTTCAAACAAACCTTTGGACATGTTTAAGTGCGATAAGACTGAGTTTCTGGGGTGTTATGTACGTGTAGATAAGACATGGATACATTATCACACACCAGAAGCCAAAGGTCAGTCGGTAAAATAGGTGTGCCCCGGAGAACGTGCACCAAAGAAGGCGAAGACGATTCCATCAGCAGAAAAAGTTATAGTAATGAGTTTTTGGGATATGCAAGACATAATGTTAATTGATTATTTAGAAAAGGGAAGGACAATCACGGTGCAGTACTATGTTGATTCGACGATGAACTAAAGGAAGAAGGCCTCAGCTAGCGAAGAATATTCTATACCATCTTGATAACGCTCCCGCTCACTTACCGGCAATTGTGACAGCAAAACCAATTCAGTTACGGTGTCTCATCCACAATGTTTGCCAAATTTTGGCCCCTGTAACTTATTTCGTTCTCAAAATTTGAAAAAAATTGCTAGACGGATGGGGGTTCTCTTCAAATGAAGAAGAAATTGCCAAAACGGAGGCCTATTTTACAGAGTTCAACAAATGCTATTATTTGGATGGCTTAAAAAGGTTCGAACATTGCTAGACTAAATATATAGATCTGAAGAAAATCTGTTCTGAAGTAAGGGTGTCGATGGGCGTCGTACAGTACACTTACATTGTACTGTAGTGCATTGGTTATTGTTTCTCTATTTGGTGATATGTGATATGGTGTCTCTTGGTGGGAAATATGGAAACAGTCGAAAGTTTATTCAACTTTCTAGTTTTAATTTAGGCCTTTGATGTAATATTAGTAAATTAAAAAAAGTTATTGATATTCTGTAATTCTAGCGTTCAATCAAAAAGAGATGTCTTCCAGAAACACTTTTTTCCAGTCAAATTCCCTCTTATTGGAACCCCGGAATGTATTTTCATGGTCACGTCTGGATTATATTGAGTATTTGTAAATTTCATGGTTATAAAAGGAGTAAATGGTTCATTGGTGAATTTCTACGCTACTTAACATTCCAGAGGAGAGTTTTATATAGTCGAAGACACCGAACGAGGTGCGGACTTGGCAAAGTAGATTAAGCTCCAGGATGAAAGCGAGGGAGAAAAGTTCGATAGTAAACCGTACAGGGTGAGATTGTAATTTTTTAGTATGTGCCTTCCATAACGTTTATTTGGCCGGTTGACCCAAGGGAAACGAATGACGGAATACTTACGATGCCATAAAACGATTTCCCTAAAGTTCCAATGCTATGAATTCAATATTTTCCTTAGACGGTTAGTATCACCATACAGACAAGACGTGAGGATGAAATACAACCGAAGAGGAAAATGAAAAGTATTAAGACGGATCGATGTCTTTTTTGTTGCGGTTGATGCATCGTAAAGTTTTATTATTCCATCGAAATTCAGTGGGTATTAAAATTGATAATGACAATGGGGGTATTACCGGAGATACGTAGTCATTCCATGGAAAGTAGTAAACTTTTTAATATACTTTCGAAGTGGAAACGTAGAAAATGCATTATGAACTGATAACCAGATGAGTTCAGTACATATGTGTCAAGTTAATATGAACAATTCAATAGCGCTTAAAAACTATCCGTATTTACCATTAAAATGCATATTCGATTCGGTGCACATTTCGAGTGCTGCGAGGAGTTTCTGGTCAACATAATCGACCAATCGAACGATCTCGTTTTATCGTTTAACTCAAAAGTTTGGACAAACTGACCCAGTTGCAGATAAGTCGACATTAGTGCGTCATCGAGGTGTTTGTAAGAGGTAATCTGAACGACTCCACTTCACGTCGTATTCAAGAACTCAGACTTTTTCAGAAGACTGCGTGCAGAATTTTGCATGCAGATCTCCATTTGAAGGCTTATAGAGTTCAAATCAGTCAAGTTGCAACATTTTTTGATTAACTATAGTAACATTACACAAGTACTAAATACTCAGAGCTTTTTATTGAGAAATTGTGGCACTTTTCCGAAGAAGTGGAAAATCTCTGTCTGCGTCGATACTTCTTGTAAGAGCATTTCAAAATTAATAATGTGATTTACTGTCAACTTACCATTGTCTAATAATTCACCATAATTGCAGGTGGTCCATGTTGAAAGGTCCGATAATGTTAAAATAAAATGCAAAAATCCCCTTCACTCTTTACAATATTTCTATTTAGACTGGAACTGGTTTCTGCAATGGGACATCGTCAGCTGAACTACTTTAGATTCTGGTTGATGCCAGCATATTGAAAACAGTGTAAAAAGTGTGAAGCAGTGTAAATAGAGATTTTGTATTTTACCTTAATAACCCTTAACTTTTTAAAACCTCCATTGCACCTACAAATTTTTCCACTCGAAACAAGACTTTTCAAATTTGTTTATCTCAACGCTTTCGATTATCTGCCTAAAGTGTTTTTCCAGTTGCAATACAGAATTCGAAATGAGGCCGTACCTAATTGACTTTAATACAAGCCACTAGCCGAGGTACTTCTTTATTCGAATACACCGTAATCGCTTAAGCATCTTAATCGCTATTAAGATTTATTATCTTTGGCCCTAAATTTCCGTAACCACGAAAACAGTGTTAATTAAGGTAAAATTAAATAAAGGAGAGCATCTTTCTAAACATTGTAAAGCGCAGATAAACTTAAAACCACATTTTTGAAGACAGTAAATAGGAGATATAAATGGGATGTACGTGTCCGAGGCAGAGAATAACTAAGAAACATAATAAGGCAGAATTAATGAATTATAAGTTAATTAATTAATTAATTTAAGTGTATCCACCGCCTTGTACGGAGTAGATTAATACCAAAACTGCTATTCGAATATTACCTTCAGTTAAAAGTTTAGAAATTTGAAAAGTGCGCCGGAGGGCGTAGTAGAAAAAATAAAATGTTCTGCTCTTTAAAAGAAGATGAGCATCATAGACTTTACTAGAACTGTGTGAAGGTGATCTTGAGAGATAGACAAGGAAATACAGATGAGGAAGAAAGCATCATCGCCAACTGTAAAGGTATTCCGACACCTCTTAATACATTATAAGCGGTTTCACAAAGACCTCTTCAAAGTTATCTACAGACTTTCATATATGTAAGAATTTAGAGGGTGTGCCCGAACGTGAACACGTAAGCGTCAAGTCTGCGAAGTAAGGCGAAACGGGGCTAATTTAGTTTGGTGCGGTGATTGAATTCGAGACCTTGGCGAATATGTAATCTTCAAAGGAAATAGAACACGGCGAATCCCGTTTATTTATTCCAGAGCACTATTGTTTCGCGTGGCGAACTAATTTAAACTTTATAGGTTAATGACCAATTAAAACTCACATTTATCTTGGTATTCGTATTGCTTGCGTTGTTCGAACTTCCCAAATGGCGAAGATGCAGGAAACAATAATTTCAAAAGACGCGCTTGTCGTCTAATAAAACTAATGGCTGAAGTAGATTAAAGATCGAGATCATGATCGAGTTCTTTCCTAGTAGTGAACGTGAAAATTTGCCATATGGAAATAGAAAAATACAAGTACATGTCAGTTCGAAAAATAAATTTTCTCTTAATCTTTAACTAACTAACTTTTACGAATTATGACTAAAATATTAAAAAAGAAATAGAGGGATAATAATAACTAAATATATATAAAACTAACTCAGAAAATGTCTTCGTAGGGCTTGATGGATCAGTTTGGTTACATATTAATACACATAATACAAGGTACGATGGCCAATAAATTGTGCAATTACAGTTAATGTGTTCTTGTGGCGACTTTGGAACTTACTGCAGCCGCATCTAATAGTCTTCATCTCAGTTGATATGTCTTAACGTCAGCGCAAGAACCATCAACTGGACTGTAAAAATGATTAATTTTTTGTTGTGGCAATAGCAAATTCTTGAATTTTGTATGGAATTTGGGAATATCATGCAACTTTTTCAATTTTAAGGTCGAAATCGCTGAATCCTTCTAGACCTACAGATGATGAGGACATCCATAATCAAATTGGCACACCTCGAACAGTTCATACCAGAAAAAACCGCCCAACTCCAACTCTTTCAAAAAAACAATAATGCCAGTGTGATGAAGGAACAACATTTTCCATTTCTAAAATCAAAATTTAAAAACGCTGTAAGGCGTTCTTACCCAGAATGTAAGAAAGAAGTTTTTGTGTGAAAAATGTAATAAGGAGGCCCGACAACTACCACCTTCCACGTAGGTGTACTGATGAGCTGTGATGCAGCGAAACGCGTGTATACATAGTGGTTGGTGGTAGCAGGTTCATTATTATAATATTCATAACCTTTACCAATGGCCTCTGAAGGTGACTTAAATTGGATGGCAATTACAACGCTTCGATTTCTTCGTGTACTTCCGTTGCGTAGTAGGACGTACGCGATATGCAACGGAAATACACGAGGGAAACGAAGGGTTGTAATGCAGTTCCGCAGACGCAGTGCACCAGCCGCCACTGACTCTTATTTTTAAAGTAAGGGAAGTACAAAGAGTAAAAGATATAGCGCTGAAGAAATCTTATTTGAAAGCGTTGTTTCCATGTATATAACGAGTAATATTGCCGTCTATGTTAGGCATGCGCTCTCCACTCAGCTTCTCTAGACAACCTTACACACTTACAAATCATGATCAGTTAACTACTGTACGTGCTCGATACCAGTGCAGATTTTAGGAAATACGTAATAGAACTTATTTGATTTTTATGCTATTGATGGACTTAAACGATGATTTACTATTTGAAAATAAATACCTAGATTCTCGTATATGAAGTAAATAAATCGTCCTCAATTTAAGATGAAAAATGATGAATTCAAAAAACGAGAGGAACCTCCCATTGCAAAACAACTAGATCACATTGTTTTTGTTTCAACGTATAATAAATAAAACAGATCGAAAATAATAAAGGAGCGGGAGATCAGGGAAGGCAAGGATAATCAATGAAATAAATAAATAAGCAGAGGGCGTAACGTGTGATTAGAATCGAAAACGGTCCTCTCACGACTGCCACTACTCGGTTGTTGTAACATACCAATTTTGTAACAGTTGTAAAGTATTTTAGCGGACACTTTATTACGGAACAATGACCCGGTATACCGGACATAGGTATTACCGACAATCTGACGCAACAGCTGTATTATGCATGAAAAAGTAATTATTAAATTTTGTGGTTAAGGTTTCCATACTTAATTTTTATTGCTCCACTGTTGTAATATTTAATATAGTTGTAGAAGTTTAAAGAGGAGGAAAGGTAAATACAGGTTCTTCAACGCTTACGTAAAATTCTACGCATCAAATCTGAAAATCGACT
Organism: Marronus borbonicus; assembly: GCA_902655005.2. Lineage (NCBI taxonomy): Eukaryota > Metazoa > Arthropoda > Insecta > Coleoptera > Scarabaeidae > Marronus > Marronus borbonicus. Next base: position 5,600,366 of record LR737394.1, on the reverse strand, counting down.
CTTCATGTGATTGAATTTAACAAACCGAACTCCGCAGATTTACAGGGCCGATATTTTAGAGTACGGAATGCCTTAAGATCGTATAAATCAAACTCGCAACCTAATTTGCAGGATCCACTTCTTCCTTTTCCGTAAAAAATCAGCATCTGGCATGCTTTCGAGAGGACAAAAGACACTCCATTTACATATATATGGCCTTATAAAAAGGAACTGGCGAATAGTTTCACTGTTTCGTTAGAATCGGAAATGGATACGTAAAGGTTTGTAAAAAAAGACATATATACGGGAAGGGAAGGAAAGTGGATTTAAGCGTGGACGAAAAAGCAACTGGCTCTTGGTATAACCGTATCATGAATATTTTTTGCAAGGACGCCTTCATAAAGGGTTTGCAAGCGAGCACGTTCCCGATAAGGGTATATGTATGTATTCGTGTGCTGGGATTCGAATACGAAATCAGTCGCGGAGTTCGTCACTTCCGACCTATACATCAATCATGGTTGCTTGGAATGTGCAGTTATCGCTTGCGTCTGCTTTTTTTTAAAATTACGTCAATTATTTAATTTACGCCGTATTTGTTCGACTATAAAATTTTAGGATAATACGAAGAAAATAAAGATATTCGTAGCTATTGGAACGCTATTTTATTTTTTTTTAAAAGTATTCTGGCAGGTTATCTCACCACCATGTTCCGCGAGCTGTCTGTTAACACGTCATGTAAACATGTGTTTTTTGTAAATAACTTGAATTAAGTTTATACACTACAACATTTAATTGAACATTACATTATTTAATTTGTGAGTTTCAGCAACGATACAATGTGGACAATTCCAACGATTCAATAGAATATATTTTTTATTTGCTTCTACTATTTGCTACAACTTACATGAAAAACTTAATATTTCAGACTTGAAGAGAATCAGAATGGGAAATCATTTTCATGCAATAAAATATTTGTTGTTGCCATGTAAAATGTAACACTGTGCGTCGCGGTGAAACGGTGGTAGGATGTTTGTTTTTCTGCGTAGACACATTTAAAACTGGCTAGAATAAAGCAAATATATTTTCATTACTAAATCAGCTTCTACAAGATTCATTGAATGCATTTGCAGATCACACAGCACCCTGATTACCTGCTTTTGAAGCCGAAATACTCGGACTGTGTGCGCGAATCGGCCTAAGAACAAGGTTTAGTAACTCATGTGCTTATTTTAAGCAAGCAAGCACATAGTAAATATAGCAGACTTAGCACTAGATGCGCTGGAACAATTACCAGCCTTGAATCGTAGAATTTGGGTTTCATCTCTGTTTAGATTTAATTTACTATTCGCAAACCAGTCATTGGCTTCTTCTATACATATAGTGGATTTTTGGTAAATTAGGCGTTTTACCATTAACCAATATCCATGTATCGTATACATAGAGATAGATTCTACCCGCAGTTAAATTGACAAGTAAGTCATTCATAAGATTTATGAATTAGAATGATCCAAGTGGCTCACCATATTTAATTTCTGCGCAACATACTGTCCTAATCCACGATCTGTTTGCCAGATATGGCTTGAGCAGCGTACATTGCGAACGTCTGATGCCATGGTAATATAATTTGTCGAACAATATATCTCGATTCGCCATAATAAAAGCTTTAGCAAGATATAACATTTGCAATTGGTCCTACATGCTTTTATCATAACTGTCGCAATTAAAAATGCACCATCAAACAGTTTTTGCAAAATAATAGCATCAAAAATGCTTATACTGCTTATAAACATGTGAATGAAAGACAATTTAATTTACCTTTAACACAGGTGCTAAAGGTAATCGCAATAGAGGCCGGTAGCTATGAAACCTCGTATGCATTTTTCGTCTATAAACTGTCCGTGTTCTATGACTGATAGCGTTCCACCACTGCTGCATTAAAAATGTTACCAATTGAAAGCGGTGCTGCACAACCAAGCGCTTCAGAGGAAAATCTTTTCGTGGGGTGATCCTTCTGGGTGCGCCTGAACCTGGTTTATGTGCTTTACCTTGATTTGAAATCCATAGGATTTATCACCGCAATACAGTCTAGGCGCAATTTCCCGGAAACTGGCACCGCCTTCATGTAGCCCAATAATCCGGCCATCTTCGAAGCGTCTTAATTGTTTATAAGGTGCACGTTCTCGTCTGCAAGGCTTCAGTCAGATTGCTTGAAACATACTGCACGCATTTCTGTACCTTTGGATATGGAACATCTGGCTCTTGGAAGTGCTGGAAACAAACTAGACTAATGCAATATGACAAACAATCGTTTAAGTTGATCTTCATAAATACATTTATAAAATTTTAACGAAACACTCCAACAATTTAGGGGTGGTACATTTTTAATTGCGGCCAGTGTATATATTTAAGCAAGGAGACTATTTCTGTAACAACAGATTTATGCGTTTCTCTCCTTATTACTGGTTAAGCTGCGTTTGTCCTATTTTCTCAGTTGCCTACGTAATTTGCCTTCGTTTCCTTCTGCATATCCGTTATTTTTTGTAAGTAAAGTCAGGTAAAAGATGAAGCACGGCTACATTCGATGTCGATTCTGGTTGCATGCACCCTGATGCACGTCACATTTCAATCAATCTCAAAGATGTGGGAGGCCAAATTGGAAGAGAAAACAGAGAAAGAATGTTTGTGATTAAATCTTGTGTAACTCTATTTTAAAATTCAGGAAAACAAATTATCTTGTAATTCTCCGAGCGTTTTATTAGGTAAAATAAAAACTATAGCCCTACATCTATCCCGGACAGATTTATTATAATTCCGCACATTTTCAAAACGTAAAGGGATTATAAACGTTTATACTTCATAAAGCATATCCAAAATAATCTACATTCTCGAACACGTACGCATGCATGTCCCTGATACGTTAAGCAGCAAAAATATATCAACGCATAGCAAATTTGTTTGAGCGGAACACCCGAAATGTATTAATTCGTTCACGCGCAAAAATTGTTTTAATTTAAAATTGAATGTATTTGGAAATTTGTTGGTAGATAACCCCTCAGCAGTATTTGCATATGAGTACGTGTTAGCTGCATTAAAAGGATTGTAGCTCTGTTCGACGATGTAGTTTAAATGCAGAAAATATGAAAAGTACTGATTGAACTACACTGAAAGTCCGATATGTTTATAATTTATTTTGTTATAGGGAATTTGTTTGAGCTAACTGTTTGTTTTGTTGCTCCAAAAAATTGGTGCGTTGGTCTGAAATGAATTATTTAGCTGTTTGGTATTTACCCGAATCACATATTTACTTGAATTAATTAAATCTATTGCTTATGCGAACAAAATATTTAATTCGGTTAAAAATAGAATTTTAACTACTTCTCACCATAAACATTGAGAGTAGACATTCAAGCTTGAGGATTGCAGGCGCTGCAAGCCAGAGCCGTGTCGTCAAACTTTTATGCAATAATAAACAAGCAATTAAATTTAAAAATGTCATGTGTATTTATGATAAAGCTGAGGTTATGGAGGGTTTGTTAATCAGATGGAATTTTGTAAACCGAATCAATGTTTTTGCTACATAAGAGTGGCTAGATCTTTACCAGATGGATTTCCAGACGCAGAGGTGGAGTTAAAAAAAAGCAGAGACGTAAATTTTCTCCATTCCGAATGTCCTAGGTTACATTTGAATGAGACCCAATTAGATCGAGCTAGTGATTACTTACTTACAAGTCTCGATATACCTGGTTTAGAAGATTTGCAACTTTCTAAGCAAAATAGTGGAATTTTTAAAACACACACAAAGAAAATTGATTTAAAGCATTACTTGTATCCAGAATTCTGCTCGAAAAAGAGCCCGACGCTTACTTATTTCGCTAAAAAGCTGTTACCGATTCACATATTCACAATAAAATAATAAACACACTTGGATCAGAAAAGTCTAGAAAACCCGATCACGTTTACTATATCTAGACGGGAGATATTGAATCTGATGAATTTTAGTCGACCTGCTCAAATTCTGAGACCTGAGAGACCTGCATTATAGTTGTTGGTTGTTTAGAATTTGCTACATCTTTTCCCATTTCTACAATATCATTTCTTCACTATCTGAGAAATGTTGCGGGTCCACGCGTCCTAGAAAAAATACAAAATGGCATTCCAACATATAACGTGCATTAGTCCCATGCATTAGCTTTCGTCCATATAATTAATATGGCCAAAATCGTCCCTCGCATTTTCGCATGCTCACAGAATTAAATGTCTACAGCCAGAGCCCAACGAAAATGTACTCCTCTGTAGTTCTGCATGTGCTGAGTGCGTAATATGGACATAGAAGCGGGAACAATTTAAATTAAATAAGTACTAAACGTCCCTAATTAAAGCAAGAGCCTTTGTAACTCTCCCTCTTTTGACGAAAACCCTCTTTTCATTAAAACCTGCTGCTACGGTACGAACTTAATGTGGAGACAAATTTCATTAGCAGATATGCCTCTTAATTTTCAGCGTTCGCAATAACTCTTGGCTACTTAACTCGTATTTTAAAGACGGTAACAAGCGACACGAGAAAGTTGTCTCGTATTAAAGAGAAAAAACTAGGGCGATAAGCTCTATAAAATCTGTAAATTCTTTCGCCAGGTATATTACTACTATGATCATCTACCTTATACAATAAAAAAGGCACCGTTTGAAATAACGACCAGTTATTTAGTTATAAATCAGATAACTGCATAGCGCGTTCGGCGAAGCCGACAGAGCGCCGCTGCTAAAATCCTTATTATTATAGATCTCGACAGATATATTTTAGTGTCGGTGATGAAACCGAGTAATCAGTTAACTAGAAACTGGCTTTTGGTTAATCGAACTGATTTTGATAAAATGAAAAGTAGGTTTTTTTGCCGCCCTTAAAACCGGTTTTTGAACCCATAAAATTGCCTGGCATGTTTCTTTAAATTTCGAATTATACAGAATGAATATTCAGACTTGAGATTTGCAAGAACTATTCTTGCCTGTTAACAATGAGATAACGAGCAGTTGCACTATAGATATAGTTATTTAGTGTAACTCAGTGATTAACATTGTGCCAGGTTCTTAGTTTCTTGTGTTTTTTGTTGTAGCAGTTTGAACGCAAATCGGTTGACATGCATCTTTTTCTGTAAAAGGAATATTTAGAGCTAATAAAGGAACAATAATATATGTAATAGTGTTTCTTTGTGTACTTGAGAAAACAAGGTATCAACAACAGGTATTTTGTCAGAACACGTTAGATTTGTTGCTAAAACAAACGGTTTTAAAGTTGGTTGGAGGTGCTCCAATTTTGTTCCATCAGTGGGAGGCTCCTTGCCTGTGTTTTGTTGACTATACTTCTATTTTGAATTACATTAACAACTGATTGCCTTTACTCTAACGGTTTATCAATTTTAGTTCCATCTGGTATTCATTGTTTGCACTAGTTTGGATTCTTTTAGCTCTAATTATTTTTGGAATTTTGATTTCTGGACTATTAATGCAGCTGATATCACACTAGAAAGCTTAACATGTCCTACAATTGCGCTGCATTTAGCTGCTATTGCTTGAATAGATACGACTTGTAACCCTTTATAGACAGACAACTGTAGTGCATGTGGAAAGAAACAAGCAATGTTCTCAACTGCCGACAAACTACTGACTGCTTGTAGGATCTTTTTGGCGTCCTATGCAATAGCTATTACCAACTGATTCCAATTAGTCGATTCTCAAATGCAGCGTTTTATTTCAGCGACACTAAAAATATCCGCTGTGAGATCTGAGAATATAATGATGCAACGGGGCTGTCAAGTCATGTTTTTGCTTTATTCACCCCAATGCAAAGATACAAAATATCTCAGAAGTTTGTACCAGCATTCAAAATCATCACAAATCAACGTTCTAGTGTATGATATCAGGTATGTAACCCTGTAATCATATCCAGGATGCTCCGTTTAAGGAAACCAAACCTGTGTCAAGCTCAGCGGTGTACACTCGGACATAATTTTATGTTATGCAGAGTTTGCCTCCGAATATTTTTTATTTAAAAAGCTTTTCCTCTAAATTGTTCAGGAAAGACATTATGTCCGTCCGGACACGCTGTACACACACTCTATACTAGAGGAGACCTCAGGAAGTTTTTAATTGGAAGATGTCAATATAAGTACGACATAAACCTAATTTACATATTTATTACCTTCTTTTTTAGCATGGAAAACGCCTAACGCGGGCTCACTTAATGGCGTACGTGGTAAACGTTTTGCAAATGATACCGTCGCTATACGTATAAGCAGTCTCTTCAAACAGAATAGATTATTTTGTTGCTTTATTTTTGACAACCCCGTGTATCTATAATCTCGTATAATTATTCCGGTGACTTTCACCTACGAATACAAGTACCTTCACGTACGCGTGCTACTTTTATCCTTTCATGCAAGCAGATCAAGTTTCGCTAATGAGGAAAATCTTGACAACAGGGGAAGCAGCGTGCTAAAGGACATACATCCTTCTTAGCGGTAAATACGCCACATCTAGGATTACCGTTGCCGACGTGGGAAATAGAAAAGTCCCGCGTACAGAAAAATCTTTTCATCATTATCGTATACTCTAAGCGAGGGCTCAGGAGATAAAATAGTCAACTTTGATGCAATCGCGAGTATTTGAAGCGATGTCTATAAAGAAATACTGGAAACGCTATTATTGTGAGGGGGACATCCTTGGACCTAGTGTTCCGCTGTATTCTCTGTAAATGTTCAAAACTGGCTTAACTGAAGATTTGCAAATCGCTAGATTGATAGACGTGGAATTTGCGCGATCGCCGAACTTGGCACGTCTCCACTTTTTCCTTTGGGGCAATTTATAATCAGTAGTTTATAAGCTTCAACTAACAGATTTGAACGAATTGCAACGAGGAATTATTAACGAGTGAGGAACAATCCACAAGGAACCTTCCAAAAAATAAAGCAAAACTTTGAGAACCGACTTTACTATTGCATAGAGACTAATGTTCATTCACTTTTGTTTCTTTATCAAATTACTGTTGTTAGAGTTATTATAAGCTTCGCGATGTAGATTGAACAATAATAATACACGATTCCATTTAAAAATGTTTGAAGCTAAAATTTTATTTTACTTTTTGTACATATTCAGTTAATAATTTTATTACGTATAAAAGATTTATTCAATCTTCACGACAAGCAAGTCAAGATTGAACAAACACGAAAGGCGCTCGGGCGGGAGTGTTTATTGGCTTCAGAAAAAAAAAGAAAAAACAAAAGCGGAGCTCACTTGATGAAACCGAGAGAAACGATTTAATGAACAAAGCGCAACGCAAAAAATGTATTATTGGATTATCGGTGGAGATGCTAGATTAAATTACGGCAAAAAGAATACACAGCGAAGAACGTAAAATATTGCTTGGCAAGATTATTGAAGGTGATTTATTCCGACAGGCTAAGAAACTGACGGAAGCAGTTCTTTGAAAATGCAATATTTTACGTAGCAAATTAAGGATTGGCGTTCGAACAAGGGAATGAATGTTTATTCTACGATCTTGCAAGACAATGTTATAATATCTGTGCTGATAGTCTTTTTTTATCTAATTAAGTGTTTTGCCCATTTTTAATTGCAATGTTCCAATAAGCGAAGCCAAAATAGGTGCAGAATAGATTAGATTTATGATGTTCTTTAGCCGATAACCCTGTGCACTTGCCACCCACCTTGAGAAAGATCTTTTGGGCGTCCCAATAGAAAATAGAAAATAATTATATTTATAAATTCTAAAAAAGTGGATTCTATTATCACCAACATAGCTCTAGCAACCTGGTTATTTCATGCAATTTTTTATTATCAACGCTTTCAAGTCTATATCTGATATGACAGAACTGTAATTGAGGGTACATTTATGATTTCCAAACAGTTCAGAATCGTTCTAAGGAGTTTTCTTCAAGAGAGCATTTTTTGGTTATGAAACTTGAATGAAAAAAAAAGGAGAAATAAAATATTTGATACCGAAGATTGGATGAAAGGATTTAAAAGTTAAAATTTATTTTTTAATAATTTTAATTCGTAAATTCTCTTCACGCCGAGTTTCATTTTTACTTTCCATTTTCCTTCAAAGTTTATTTTTAGACTCTCTACTACCTAAAACCATCGACACCCACCCATGATTAGATCCTGAATATTCATTTCTTCTTTATTTTAAGCAGAGTATCATCCCGTCTATGTTGGTTTTATTGATTTTATTTCCTGTCCCTGTTCTCGCAAAAAGTTGATTTTAATGAAATTTTATGATGCATTGTTAGCGATATACCATAAATAATTTTAATGAAATCCAGTTATAATATGTGTTATAATTTTTTTTAAATTGGGAAATAGGTTCGCGTTGATTGTGTATAGAAAAAGAGATATATTGAATGACAATGGACATTGTTGAGCTAAATAAAGCGAAATAAAATTGAAATATGTTCATACAATATAACTCCATTTTAAAATATTTTAGCAAAATCAATAATATTTTTTATATATTTTGCAACAAAATATTTAAACAATCCCACCAGAATTAAAAGCACTGTCAGATATAAAGCCTGTCATTATTATTTAATTAAAAATTTGAACTTTTTGGCAACTAAGTTCAATACGGGTAAATTTTAATTTAATATATACAATGCATATTGGCAATGTTATATAAATTTGTAAATTTTTGTAATAATTTGTAATTTAATTTTAATTAAAAAAAAAATTTTTTTTTTTTTAATTTGTCAATTCGTTATGATATTAACATAATACATACGAAACTTAAATAAGAGATATATTCAACTTAGATACTTTCGAAGAAAATATATTTTGTTAAATTTTAGAAAAGAATTTTCGTAGAACAGCAATTGAGCATTCAATATACAAATATCCTTTCCAGTTAAAACTAATAATTTTAAATATAATTTTTATTTAAAAAAGAATGTCATGGGTTTGTAGTTGAAATAATGTTTCTTATTATTAAATAAAGACGGGCTTAGTATTAATAGAAAAATGTATTTATTTATATTTGGTTAATCATCAAAATAATGCTAACATAGCTTTATTTCGGTATTGATGGGATCACCCACAGCAAAAGTAATGTGAGAAACGAAGTTACTAGACAACAGACATGTTTCTGCGTATCCGGCGTCATCAGCGTTGCCCTGAGTGCTTTCTTACTTCATACCACTAATTGCTTAGCGGTTTATGTCATTAAGCTCTAAAAACAGCAACAGATATATTTCCTGGCGCCATCTAATTCTAAGACATTCAGACCATCAAGAAGATAACGCTGCGCAATCTCGGGACTAGCAATCCAGAAATTGCTCAAAAGTTGATTTGGCATTTGTACCCGATTACAAATGTACTAATTTTTATTTATTTTCGGAAAAAATATTTAACATACTTAAAATTTTTTTCTAAAAGGTGTATCTGTTATAGCTTTCGACGTATTTATAAAAATGTAAAATTCATGCCAACGTTTGGAGGGGGTTGTACCCCCGAGACAGACAATTCAGTCGGTAAAAAAAATGTGTTGTTCTAATACCAAGGTACTCTTTCAGTCTCTAGAGTTTTATCGAAAATTGAATATCTGAATTTTCCGGTTGCCGGCGTTCCCTTGTTCGTTGTAACTGCTACGTCATCTCATATGTTGTACGAAAACGAAGAATATTCTAAAAAGGTTCAATATATTATTATATTTATTTTAAATATATCATGCATAAGCCTTAGTATCAAATTATATGTAAGGTAAACAAGAATGTTCAAAGAAACTAGTAACCGATATTTTCATTACTTATGTACGCTGCCGTTCAGTGAATTTCGGTCAAACAATAAAAATCTATTATATCACGCTGTATACAATAAAATTAGAAAAATATTGAGCATACACTCTTTTCTAAGGGATTAAAGCCATAAATTATTATGTAAAGTAGAAATATTGCGACGACCACAATAAAGTCCCTTTTATTATCATCCCAAGAATTTCTCGGAAGTACCGATCTTTTGAAACGGGTCGTTTGGGGATTATTAATGAGCAATACATTTAGGAAATATACCGCAGTATCACTCTTGTATATTTATCATAGGCGTAAAGATATAAATTTGCTTCATTTTACTGTTAAACGTGTGTTGGTGTGCATCTGTCGTTTTTGCGCGAAAGTTTTAAGAAAATTTATTTCAAAATGGCACGTGGCAAGCCTACCAGTGTAGAAAAACGTTCACGCATTATTACGCCGTTTGAAGAAGGATATTCGGGGCGACAAATTGCTGAAAAAATAAGTTAAGAGAAGTTCAACAGTAAATGACATCATAAAGCGATATCGGACAACTGGAACTATAGAAAATCGTGTTCGTCCTGGAGCATCTAGGGAAACAACAAAAGATGAAGATTTGAGAATTGTATTATTAAGCAAACGCAATAGAAAATTAACAGCGCCACAAATAGCAGCCGAAGTCAATCGCGGCCGTGAAGAATAAGTTTCGGCGAGTACGGTAAAACGTCGACTTCAACAAGCGGACCTTCATGGGCGCATAGCTATTCGAAAACCCTTATTACGTCGGCGCAACAGAGCCAAACGGCTGCAGTGGGTCTGTTTTCATCTAGATTGGTTGTTAGATGATTGGAAGCACGTGCTTTGGAGTGACGATTCAAAGTTTGAGATTTTTGGGCAAAATCGACGAGTTTATGTCCGAAGATCTAAAACCGAAAAAATGATCCCGAACTGCATTGTGCCAACAATGAAGCAAGGGCGTAGTTCTGCGTTAGTGTGGGGGTGTTTCTCCTTTGCTGGGACGGAAGATTTATGCAGAGTGCAGGGTGTAATGAGGAAGGAAAATTATCTTGCAATACTCCAGAATCGTGCAGTGCCATGAGGATTGCGTACAATGGGCCGTAACTTTACATTCATACATGACAACGACCCAAAACACACTGCGTTAGTGTGTAAGAACTAAGTAAAGGAGCAAGAAGAACAGCGCACCCTGAAAGTAATGACGTGGTCCCCACAAAGTCCAGATTTGAACCCGATAGAGTTGTTGTGGGATGAACTGGACAGGAGGATCCGAAAAATATGCGCAACTTCACAAGAACATTTATGGAATATTCTGCAACATGAATGGATTAATATTCCACAATCCGTTTTAACAAAACTTATCGAAAGAATGCCTACAATAGTTCGAGCGGTGATTAACAGCAAAGGAGATTTTTTCGATGAAAAAAAAAAAACAATGTTCAGTATGTTATATTAGGCCAGAATAACTTTTTATTTATTTATTTTTGTCTTTTTTACCTGTACATACAATAAAATTGCATTTTGTTTTTAGTTTCGTTTGTTTCTGTAACCGTTTCATGTTTTTTACTAACCGACCGAACTTCTCTGAACGGCGGTGTACGTACTTACAGCAACAAGAACAAGAAGTATACTTATCCCCAATGGTTTACGTGAGATATAATTTATACAATTAGACAGAGGTTTAAATACTTTAATCGGTATAAGTGTACTCATTCAAGCACCGATCTTGATTCGTTTAGGTATTTCCGCCAAACCGCTAAACCGCAAATACGGTCGGCTTATGAACGTTATTTGGTATTAGTGGAGACATCAATCATTAACGACAGTTCCAGCTTTTGATCGTTTGTAAATGCTAGAAGAAAGCAGAATAGGATACCCGGCTCCATGCACTTCAATACTGTTATGTTAGACGATCCGCAAGACATAGTAAATGCTTTCAGTACCCGTTTCCCGGCCGTTTGTCAATGTTCAAGTAACGAAGATGTTCCAAAAGATGTATACAGCAACTTCCTTACACTTGATATAACTTCTGTGAGTGAAAATGATATTCGCCGACGATTGTAGAAATATTTTTCTCCGGCCATTAAAAACTATATTCAATTTATTTTTCCGTACTTCCTCGTTTCCCGCGGCAAGGAAATTAAGGAAAATATGTCCAATCTTCAAATCTAGCTGTACGCAATTACAAGCCCATATACATTCTTTGCAACTTTTCGAAAGTTTATGCGGGTGTTCTGTTCAACTATCTTATCTCGCATGTAATGAGGACTATTTCTGATTGCCAACATGAAGGGGGCGTTCCACCGTCACTAACTTGATTTGATTCTCTAAATTTATCTCAGACGTGATAGATGCTCAAAGTCAGGTGGATGTGGTCTACGCTGACTTCGCAAAGGCCTAGCCTAGATTATGCCATATTACTAACTAAGCTCAATAAAGCAGGAGTCTGCGATGCACTGCTAAATTTATTACAGTCGTATTTGGAGAACCGGAAATGTTTTTTGTCTCTTATAGAGGACATTCCTCTAATTCCTCTAATAAAATCCTCGTTCCATCTGGTGTTCCCCAGAGGTCCAACCTGGGACAACTTTTATTTTTGGTGTTCATCGATGATCTGGTTGAGCTGTTAAATTGTACTTTTTGCCGATGACGTAAAGTTATTTTCCTCAAGATCTTAAAATAAATTACGTGCATGAATGGAATGTCATAAACAGATAACCTCTTAACATCTCGAAATGCAAGGCAATAACGTTTTCACGAAAGAAGAAGCTCATTGTTTATGACTACTCCCCGAAGAATAAAATTCTATCCCGACCTGAAGTTGTGACTGGACTAGGTGGTCTTGATCCTAAGTTAACATTTGTTCTTCATATTACAACAGCAGTTCCCAAAGCAAATAAAATGCTAGGCTCCCCATTACGAAGTTCCAAGCAATTCCATCATATCTCTACTATGCTTACTTTGCTCAATTCTCTTGTAAGATCTTCGATTGAGTTTGGCGTACCGGTTTGGAACCCAATTAATTTTGCTCACAGGATAAGGCTGGAGAATGTGGAAAGGAAGTTCTTGAAATATCATTCCTTTCGGCCACTGGAGTGTACCCAGTACGAGGTTATCCGCAAGATCAACTTTTAGCCACCTTTAACACTTGCTCCCTTTTAACTGGATGTTCCGTGCAGGCTCTAAAGTCTATATTTCGTGTTATCTATGGTAATATTTACTGTTCGCAAATCCTCGAGCGATTCCAGTTTCTGGTTCCAATCTGCGCGGTATCCGTTAACCTTTTACACTCCCAAAGCACGTTCAAATGTACTATTTAGATCTGCTATTAAATTTATTTGTGAGACATGTAACAGTATCAACTCTAGATGCGATATATTTTCTTATGCCTTGGACACTGTATAAGCATTCTCATTGTCTCCTTTTTCTTGTATATTTTTTGTACTTTCTTTTTCCTTAATTCGGTGTTAAGTACTGTTGGATAAATACATTATTATTATTATTATTATACCGAAATAATAATTAATAATGTCTGGTTTTTACATTAGTATTAAAATAAATACGAATAAATGAAATATACCATCATTTATTCAACAAAACCATCAATGTAAGTACTCGTGCAGTAGTCGAATACATCTGCAGCAAACATAAATCATTCCCCAAAAATCCAACCGCTTCCCAAATTATTTTAAACTTCCTAATGCATCAATTTGTTCGCAATATACGTGTATTGCGGAATAATAACGGCGTTGGGGAGCGTGTAAGTTATAACGCGCAGTGCCACGACGTTATGATGCAATTTTATGTTTTTGCCAATAAAAGTTTATCTTAAGCGTCGACGACTAAACTACATTTTAAATAAAGGAAGCTCGCAGCTAATAGTTTCCGTAATGGCTTTTTGAGTATCACGGATTTGTAAGGTGTTTCTGAGGGGCGTTACGCCGCTTTCAAGGTGAAAAAAGCACATACGTCAGGGGTAGGTGCGTTTAGCTAAAGTTCTTGCGGGAGAGAATGAAGACGTTGCAAAAAATCTCGCCCGCATGCTCAGTTCCATCGCTTAAGTAATTAGACGGTAGGAGTGCGTCTCCGTTTTATGTAAATATGTATAAACCTTGGCTGTTATTTTTTGGTACTTTGTAACTTATATTAGCTCCGCTTTGCTTGCAGGAGAAGTTTAATGTTAAATTTAATTTAGTTGTTGCTACCTTTAAGAGTTCGTCAAGTAAATATAAAATGATACGTATAAACGTCAGGCAGATTATGCCGGGTTCTTCTTTTTTTTTTAGTACACATGTGTATCGTTAAAAAGATAAAAACGCATTAGCCACATGGTAGGTAACCAGTTATACGTTTACGAGTTAACATGCGCGAAACCACAGGCGAGTCCATAGCCTGGCAAATCCGGCGTTGTCAGTGTTGCTACATTCGTAAAAGATATATTTCAATGCAAATAAAATAACTACTCTGCAAATCCGGTACTTTTAATTCAAGAGGTCTGCTGATTGTTTTTTGTCTACTAACGAATTTCTAATTTAGAGGCAGCAATTTTAGGTGTAACTAAAAGGATTTCTTTCCTTTTTTTTTAGAGTTTTCAAAAATTAAATTTAATATGAAACAATCAAAACATTCTAAAAGAAGTAATTTTTCCCGTAATCTACCGGAAAGTTCCAATAGTTCTACCGAATTAAGAAGAGTCCAAGTTATCATTAATGATTCAGTTAGGTTTTTATTAAAGAAAGTGCAACATTACAGCTTTGAATAAAGAACGTATTTCATAGCAAATTTTCAAAATATCCTCCTTGTCTTCTAAGACAATAAGGCGATTTTGAAAGCAACCCAGAATATTCCTAATAAATCCTGGGTTTATTCCATCACGCGCAGTACATATACGGTCTTTCAGTTCGTGCAAGTTACGTTTCTGCACGTTAATATAAACCTTACTTTTCAAGTAACCCCAAAGAAACTAATCGTTTGGAGACAAATCGGCTGATTTTGAGGGCCATGGTATAGAGCCAAATGTGATATTCAAAAAATTCCTGCATTAGTAGAATGTGGCGGGCAGCCATCCATTTGGAACCAAGGTTTAACGATATTTAGCATCTCAGTTGATGGAATGATGTGGTCCTGCAACAGATCCAGAAATTTTGCCGCAGCAAGGTTTTCGTCAATAAAAAGCAAGCCAATAAGTCCATCGCTTATTATTCTAATCCAAACATTGACTCTTTGAGGGTACTGCGTCCGGAGTTCTTGAGCAAGAGATTTGTACGGGACTAATAACTAAAGTTCGCCATTTTCCGTGTGCTTCACGTAATTAGCAAAGACTAGACGTGTTTCGTCTACTCTCGGAGAAATCAGTAGACTACACGAACCCATTCTCATGAGACGAATAAAGACGAATCTGTCTAGTCTTTGCTAATTTCGTGAAGCGCACGGAAAATGGCGAACTTTATTAATAACTTTTGGATTAACGGAAAAGAAATTTAGTATTTTCCAATGGATAAAAAAAAAGGATACAAACCGGAAGTTTTACTTTACGGTATATTTCTAGATTTTCCTTCAACATATTAAACATTGTTTCGAAAAAATCCGTTCTTTTTATATTAGCTTTCTCGAAGAGCTCTTAACGATTTGATGTCTTGTACAGCTTATAATTGAATTCTTTCTTTGTGTATATCTGGCTACACTTTTATTTGACATAAAATTGATTTAAGTGTGCAATGTTAGGGATCTTTCTTTAAGACAATATTAATTTGATGGGTACTTTCAAGGAAATGAAAATAAATTTAAGCGTTACAAGGACTTATATTCCATTTCGTCGACTGCAGCTAAAATAAAACGCCTTAATTAACATATCCGTTTTAAATCGATATTCAAATCTCCTTGCATACGTAGACATGTATAAGCCAGGAAAATATTTTCGCTTCCCTCCTAAAAGAACCACCTGCCTATGAGGCGAATTCATCTTCGGAAAGGCTCGTAGAGTTATACGTTCTTGTTTGCGAAATGAAAGCACGTATCATTTCTATGTCTTAAATTAAAGAAGGGTTGGTTTATAACGGACATAAAATTCGATTTCGAGTCTTTTCAGCCCTTAGATATTCGCCAATAAGAGGCTACGGGTAATTTGGAATTCGTTCGTTTTCCAGTAATAAATTTCCTTTTCGGAATGTTAGGGATTACATTCAATGCGTACATAAATCAAAATGGGATTTACTATTGACAAGTAATGCTTTCGAAGACCTGAGGAATGTGTCATGCATATGCTAGATATATGTACATATAATATTTATAATTGGATCAATGTATAGAGAAAATAAACTCAGGGAAATCTGCCATGAAGGAATTAAAGAAAATAGCTTTTACAAATCGAGCTTTCGTAAACTTCTATTTACTTCATCAGAGACTGTTGGAGACATGAAATCTTACAGTATATAGTGGCGATCTGGAATGCGCCAAGATAATCGCCTACAATTAATACAGACGAGATACTCTTCGACGTATTTCTTGAAACTAATAAAGCTGTTGACGGATTTTATTTGAAATGGCAATTTATTGTAAAAAGAGCATCCTGTATAACCCAAGATCCTTTGAAATGGAGACGTTCTGTGTTTCGGAGCCAATAGGAAAAGTTCTTGTCTCGTATTGAAATTGTGCGAGATAACGCTTAATTTGATAAAGCAGACAACCTTTAATATATATAAATCATAAAAGTTAAGAGTTTGCGTCTTTGATTTGTTTTTTTCCAAATCTTTAGAGTTCTCGAACATCCCCTATATTCACTGGATCTGGTCTCAAGTGACTTCTTTCCCTTCATCAAAGCGAAAGTGTCTTGATGAGATCTCATTTTCAATCCGTGGAAGAGGTAAAAGCAAATACGGCGAAGGCACTGGACCAATTGATAGTTAATGACTTGCAAGATTGCTATAAAGAGTGGAAGATCCATACGAAGATGTGAGCACTTTGAAGGTGATTAAGATAAGCTGCAATAAATCATATTTATCCATACCTTGTACGTGCGTAAACATACACATATATTATTCATTTCTATGTTATCTAACCTAATACTTGAATACGTTCGAACAGTTCAAGAGAAGAAACCGAATAAAAGAGATATATTAAAAAGAAACAGACACGTCTAATAAATTCTGTTCTTCCATACAACACCAGTGGAAAATGTCTTACTTTTGCATCGAAGCGTAGAACTAAGAAACAGAATATACCTATACGATTGTATATCGCAGTTCATATTTTCGCGCATATTCGATTTTTCCTACTAATCCATGCTACGTGTTGACGTTGATGTATTTTATCTTAGCGAAAACCGAGGTTCTGGAAAGGAGAATATGCAGCGATTTATTCGCCGGGATTGATATTTCATTTATTCTCCGAAGAGAGGTAAATCCTTCTGCTTTAGTATTTGTTATTCCCAGAAGGAAAACAAAACTACTACTGCAGCGATATTTATCGTTCTCTTTTTCTTTGACTTTTTTTTCTAGTCGTTATCGTCTTTCTCTTATCCTGTTGTTCTACTCTGTCTCCTCGATATTTTTTCTCTTCTTCCTTTCTTGTTTACAGTGGCATTGCGTGTCGCTATTTTCGCTCTGCAACAGTAAATAGTGATTTACGACTTCGAATTTAAGGCGGATACTAAATTGAAATTAATTTGCCCCTCTGTTCGCTTTTTTCCTCTTTACTTCCAATTTGCATATAAACAACCGGGGAGAATAGAATTCACAGAAGACAATTTAGAAGGTAATTCTTCATT
This sequence comes from Marronus borbonicus, assembly GCA_902655005.2. Taxonomy (NCBI): domain Eukaryota; kingdom Metazoa; phylum Arthropoda; class Insecta; order Coleoptera; family Scarabaeidae; genus Marronus; species Marronus borbonicus. The sequence goes on along the minus strand of LR737394.1, from coordinate 5,582,813 downwards.
CTATTTAGTAACTTTGTAATCTTGGTTATATGCTTCTGGATCTAACACAGAGGCCGGCAACCTGCGGTTCCGGTGTCGCATGCAGCTCCTGTAATACACAATTGTGGCTGCCTAAGTTACTAAATAATTAGTAAAGATTTTTTAATTTTACAAGTAAATTAAAAAGTGTAGAGAGGTAGGAATCTACTTTTGCTGCACCACATGAATGCTCGGGAATAGAAAATCTTGAAACGCTGGGTCAAGTTGTTTTTGATACTCGAAACAGTTTGCCTGACTGGTACTACATATTAAAAGCTTATGCATTTAGACTTCTGTCTTTTCGAACATGAATTTTGCTAGAAACAGTCTAAAAAATCAGCTGAAAAGTATGAGTCCAACATCCTGCTTAAAAATGAAAACTACGCGAATTTTAACAAACTTTCTCTTGTTCTTATTCTTTTTACTATTGTTATTATTAAATTAATGAAGTCCCGTTAATTCATAGGCGAGAATGTTTAAAGTCCCTTATTCTTTTACTTTCATAATTATATGTTATAATTGTAATTTTGTACGGCTATTGTAAAATTGGTAATAATTGAATTGTAGTGTGTTTTAATAGCAAATTCCCCCACTACTATATGGACGACTGAAAACGCACAGAAATTGCAGGTTGGATTAAACCTTATATTGGTAAAACACTTGAATACTTCCCTCGGTTTTAAATTTCGCCAAAAAATTCTATTTATATCTTCTAGTATGTAATTTATTTATTTAAAGTGCCCAAATACGATAGTGATAACATTAGAATACATAGAACACATCAGAAACAATAACCACTCTCGTGTTAAGCAGTCAGCGAGTTGCTCGAGGGATGGTTTGGGGAACAGTACCCGATTTATGTCGCTGCTTCCTGAACGGCAGGCATACGTTTCTTTGGCATTAGAGGGCGCCAAGAAATGTCGAGTTTGTCGTTTTGAAAGTTGTGACATTAACTGTGAGGCAACAGCGATAGAGGATAGAGATAAAAAATACTCTCGGAACCACGCTGATGACGCCGAGTAGGCAGAAACATGTCCGTGTGTTTGTATGTGTATTTTTTTGTCTCCTTTTATTGCGTTTGCCGTGAATTATTCCATCAATACCATGAGGAAGCTATCTTAGCATTATTTTTTTGGTTAGAACACATACTTGGACAACCTTTTCAAAATGCTACAAAGCTGGATATTTCAATATTTTTTTAGTGTTAATAGTCAAAAAATATATTAAAAAAAATTAAGAACACTCCCAGTTTTAGATACGTTAGATTAAATGGAAAACCGCTCTCTAAACACTGCAACAAGACTAACGTACCCACCAAATTTTATTAAAACCGCTGACTTCAAATTGAGTATAGTGTAGTACGCAGTACATTCCCCGATTGAGTTGCAAAAAAAAAATTGATTTCTCAGAAAAAATTACTCTTGATAATAAGTTTTGCTTGTCCTCAAATCCCAAAGTCCAGCATTACTTTGTGTATAGGTACTGCGTATTACGAGAAACAACGTTTTTAGCCAAGACTTGCAACTTGGCTGAAAACGTTAAGCTAAACAAAAAACATTTATTTAAGCGAAGGTTACGAAGAACGAAAAAGACATTGAAATAATAACAATAAACGCTATTCAATCAAAACAACGCCTTCATTAGCACACAGCCCAACTGCAATCTTGAACTTCTTATAGCTTTTGCGTATTTCTTGAAGAATTAATGACTGCATTGCTGGATTGAATTAAGCAATAAGCTTCAAATATCCCACGTTATGTTGCAATAGTTCAGCATAAACCAGTTGCTTAAGTCTTCTCCATAGATAAAGATCTAAAATTGACAGATCCAGACTGAATGGACTGGGATCATCCCTCCCTATCCACTTTACTTCAAAATTGGAAGTTATCCAATCTCGTATAGTTATGGAATTGTGAGCCGAACAGCCGTCATTTTGGAAATACGAGCTTTATGGTACTTCGTCAAATTTATCACTAATAAAAATTGCAGAAGTTTTAATCCATAAACAAAAATCCAAACATTTAGGACCATCACTTACTTCCAGAGTTTATCTAAACTGCTTTTTCTTCTTCTAGATGTTAGTTCTTCTAGATGCTGGATTTTGGAGTGTGAGAACAAGCAAAACTTATTATTGAGAGCGATTCTTCCTGAGAAATTTAAAATGAATTATTTGGGTCTCAAACGCGAGACATACTGTATTAAAAACGACGGATATTATAAGTTTATAACTGATTTCGACCGTAATTCAAGCCGGCGGTTAAGATATTTACGTCTTTTGCACATGCGGCATATTCCAAATTCAAGGCGAGAATTACAGTTGTCATATTAGAGTTATGCTATTATACACGTATGAGATGCTTCGGAGTCCAACTTCGTAACAAACCACGTTACTTATGTTAGTTCCGAACGGAAGTCTGTGCGAGGTAGAAGCGCACAATACAAGCTAGCGCATTAACTTTAAAATATAGGTATGCGGGCAATTGTCGCGGTGGCGTTGCAAGATTGTTAACTGAGAGTATGTGCAATTTACTTCGAGAATACAAAACGCGGACATCGTAGTGCACTTGAACGAAAAGTAGTATAATAAAGCTCGCATTGTGCAAACGGCGACGTCTAGCGGGCAAAAGGTTGCAACATTCGTTGTGCAGGGGTCGATGCGTTTAGTAACAAGAGGAGTATATGCTCGCACGCTTTCTGTGTACTATCCATTAGGGGCAGTTTCGCGGAAAAACGCCTAAGCGAAAGCTACGTGTAGACGCGAACATATATGCACCTCCTATTATCGCTGTGTAAGATTCAAACACAGTTGCAGAATTAGGTGATTAAAGCGCTTTGATGCAATATTCCTACTATGTAGTTAGGATTATAGAATATGCAATTTACCGCTCTTATTTATTCAAGGATAGCGTTTGATTGAATTAATGTTATGCGAGATACAACGGATATTGGAGAACAACATGTTGTCTTTTAATCATTGAACCTATTAGCAGCGAAACAGCATGTAAAATAAAGCTTTACTAGAAATCGTTTCAGGAACCAACAAGTAATCATGTTTTTATGGATTGATTAAGGGGGGCGGTGGAATCTTCGCGGCGGTAATTTCCTATTTAGAGCATTGATTTAAGCTTGTGATTTTCAACCTGTGAGGCGTGCCCCCTTAAGGAAGCGCGATAATGCTAAATGAGGGTCACAAGTATATAGAAAAAATTTTAATACACTAAAACAAAACATGTAAATATTGTACGTCGTGCCATCCATATATGAAGCATGGGAAGAGAATGTTGCAATATGGAGCAAAGATTATAACCTTGTGAATTTCATCACGCACTAGTACAAGCGGTTCTTCTTTGTGGCTTTTCATGGCTAAATGCGCTTCTTCTTGTAATTTTGGAAGCGTTGGGTGTGTTCCTTTTCTACACATCCATCCATTATTATATTTTCCGTCAAAGCTGGTCGCAGTGCCGTATGAATAGCAGCTGGTAGCGATTTTTTACCTCAATGCCAAGGCTCAGAGGGAAGCAGGCACCTGGTGCTATGGTAACGAAGTCACAGCTGTTTATTTATAAAACTCAGTTCGTCCTTAATTAGTTCAATTTATAGATTTGGCTTATCGTGAAAAGTGTTTGCCCGACGCGTCCAGATAACCAAAGTTCGATCGTATCTATGTGTACAATGGATCTTCATATAAAATTAAATTTAATTAATCAATAATTTAGACGACGTCATCCCGCAGACCAATCAATGTGTTGTCGAGTTTTCACGTGCAGAAACTCAGCTAAAATATTTATCACGCCAATCCCGTCTTCGCCGAAACTTTGCAACATTCCCGAACTTGTACAAGCATCTCAAATACGCGCGACAGATTGACTGACAGTTGCTTGGATAAGCACTTATGCGCCTAAAACATACGTCATGTATCGTAGTAACTAACGCCGCGCCGAGAAGTGCAACAGTTGACTGAATCGCTCTAGAGAAACAACTCCAATTAAACCATTAGCGAGAGTTAATGACAACTTACAGCCATAGACGTTCCAAGTTCTGCACAGAGTTGAAATTGAGAGAAAACTATTGGAAGTTTATAACTTTAGAGAACTAGATAAATATTACGATTATCGAACTGTGACGATAATTTGAAGGTAGACAGATAATGGGGCCGATAATATTGCGCTGTCTTTAGAAATAATAATCATTTATTTATTAAACCAATAGATTTTTGTTCAATTACAAGGCTATATCCATAGATAAGAGTAAACAAATAACATACACTGCTGCGTACTATAACCGTATCAAAAGACAAAGGAAACAATAATAAATCTAAATCTAACGTAAGACCCTGAATTAAATAATTTAATTAATAGGTTTCTTGATAATAACTGTCTAGAATTAATTGTAGAAATATAAAAATTGGTTATTCCATACGCGGCATCATTTATAATATTATGTATCATCTTATATAAATAGATAATAGCAATAATTTTTCTGTGATTACATAAGGAAACAAAGTTCAATTCGCTTAATAGATCTATATATAGTATGGTCCAGATACTGTTGACGTCTTTTATAAAACCGATAATCGATTATTCTGAATTTAAAAAAATAATAGTTTTTTGTTTATTTTTGGCCAAATGTTTAATGTTTGATACCTGTAATTTCCCAGTCTTCGAATCCAGATTACGAAAAAGATCCCCTTCAAGTATTTCAATTTTAATTTTTTTTGGGGAAATTTTGAAGAGACCTCGACGTCGAAAAAAGATGATTTATTTTTTACCTCTTTTACCTTCCATGGGAACGGTGTGCATACGTCCCCGTACGGTCTTGTCAGGTATGTTGAAACTTTGGTCGTCTTAACGATGAGGTTAATTTTGATTTTTTACATTCGAACTACATTACGCTTGTCTAAATTTGAAATGATTAAGAAATCGTCATAATAAGATATTATATCGGTCTTCAATTGGTGATAATGAAATAAGGGGTTGATTAACAAAACAAACCAACGTGTAAATATTCCTTTTTTTATACTCGGTTGTTACTATTTCGTAGTTGAACCGGGCTGGTTGGGTTCAAAGTACGGGAAGTTAGACTTTTTGAATACAACAACTTTTATTTTCTATAACAATTAACCACAATAATTCAATACAAAAAAAAAACAAGGATTAACGTATTATCCAAAATAAAAATAAAAAAAGGAAATATTTGATAATGTCTGCTGCCTTTTATGATCAAGACTGAAGAGATATCAAATTAGACCTGTCAAAACTCAATATTGATTTTTTTTTATACAAACAGTTCTAACCTTAAATACTAAATTAGATCAACAAATTTAAATTTTTAACGAAATGATTATTAATACTTTAACAAATAAGTGGGAAGAATTTTATTATTCAGTAAGTGGTAATTGTGTAGAGTAGGATAGACCAGCACTTTAATTCTTCAGGTTGCTATGAAACGGTTGATTGGGATAAGCGTTCCCAGCGGGTTTTCTCAGGAACAGTCTAGAAGGTTACCTCCGAATAATTTAGGACGTAGGGCTCGTAGGATAAATATTTAAACAAATGCAGGAGCTACTAGGTATGTTGATTGAATTCTACTGATACAATAACTTGCGTGGAAATTTTTAATAAATTCTGGCAACGTTTTATAGACAAACGCAGCACACTTCTGCCTCTGATAGTTCCAGGTCTACTAAAATTTAACGAATCATGGAGTGGCGTCCTTTTCCAAAGCGACCCCTCATTGGATTATAGCTTGCAATAAACAAAATAGCATAGGAATCTTTTTTTCAAGAAGAAGAAAACATCAGAAAAGAAATATTAATTCCTTTTTTAATTTGGAAAACAATCAAGTCTATTGAATTCAGGTAAATTTGACACCTATGCCTACCAATTTTCTCATTTTAAATCATTCTATTAATAATTCTAGTTACTGAATAGTTTTGATGCGAAGCAAATTTACTGATGATATGATACAACTCTGTATCTGATGTTTGAATATAGGGCTTTCCCATCCTTTTGTATAAGTTTTCTTTTACATTCAACTTATTTTTACTTCAGATTTGTGATATTTAGGTTTGACAGTTTTATGGGTGACGATCATGCATATTTAACTTAATTTACTTCTAAAACTGCATTTACTAAATTCTTATATACTATTTATTAACGTCCACTATCCTTGTCTTTGGTTGTTTTACACAATTTTGTTAATCTAAATGACATTATACAGTCCGGGAGAAATTGAAGAGAAGAAGTCACCAACACTGCTCCGCCTTGTAATTAAAATGAACTAATAATAAATATGTCAACTGGGAAGACTTTCCAACCTAAATAATTATAACATGACAGTATGCACAAGAGCAAAATTATAGTGCTTAAGTCCGTAAAGTCCTTAGAAGTTCTTATTTAAATGCGAAAAACTTACAACTCTTAGAGCAATTATCAACAATATGATTATTAAATGATGATTTAAGATGAAAGAGTATTCCCAAATCCCTAATAATTGTACACTTCTTCAGTTTGACGTCATTCACTACATAATCACAGCTTTACATTTAGAGATGTTCAACGTCAACATGTGAATCGAACACCATTCCGACAGAACTCAACTCAGTATAACTCCACGTCTAACATTTTCAGTTGCGAAAATACGAAAACAGTGCAAGAACATCCTTTGGTTATAAATACGATGTGACAAATATTTTTGGAACATTTTTCCGCTTCCAGTGATGCATAGACAAACTACAAATACAGTTATTTAAAAATTGGAGATAAGGAAAAAAAATTTCCGTATGCGGCAGATTTTTTTGCAGACACTGTAGATATACCAGAAGCTTAAATATAAAAATACATTTGTGTGTACCCTACGCGGGTATGGTAAAAAAAAAATGGGCTACAACGCTGCATCAAACGGTAGTCATAACCATGTGCCTCAAAATTAGTTTTGATATCGTCAAAATTAAGAGGAAGCCCATAAAATAATAATGTTTCTAAAAGAAACAAAGGTACGTATCTACAATGTTCGTGTTATTATGTTATTTAAATGCTGAATTGAAATTACTAATGATGCGTAAGAGATCTATCAGAGATCGTATCATTAACATTATTTCCGGATCGCTCTATAAACGTCCCTTGTAAATTAGAACGAATCAATAAGGATCATGTTACTGCGTCGTATTGATTGATGTTATTTTTCAAATACAAATCCGAACTGAGCGAATTCAGCTTGGTCTCCTTGGCCTCCCCTGCCAATCTTGTTGTCGCATACGTACAAACGTATATAAGTATGTAGGACCATATTTCCGTATACACAATGCATCCGCTTCCCTAGAGGCGACTGACTAATGAGGAGGTACCATTTCTAAATTGGCTCCCCAGAGGGAAGATATTTCTGTCTTCGCAGCCTTTCTCAAGTATCGGATTGTTATTGTTCTCGCGGATGCGAGCGGGCGCCAGAACTGAGGATTGCGTGGGAATTTTTAATAAGACATTAGTGGCCTGAAGCTCTTAATTATTCCGGGCTTTGCGACTTCCTTAACGCAGTATAAAATATATGTAAATACAAGTACAAGAGGATCGTGAAAGCGGGTCTAGCTAAGCAGAATAACTCTGACCTGTTGAGTTAAAACACTCCTAGATATTTAGCCTTAAGCGGAAAATTAATTATGCAGATGTAGGTAACACTGCCAAAGCTGTTTCCTTAGGCTTTCAATCTACAGGAGGATATGACTAATTTATTCTTTATCTTTCCGAAAACGCTACTATTACTTACAAAAGAATGTTAAAATATCCTTTCTTCAAGAGAATGTTTTTTAGCTTCGACTTTCCTTGTGTGGAATCCAGCGCCTTTGGCACTGCTTGACCGTCTGAATTAATAGCAACGAATCAATAATACTGACGAACAAGTTTTCTCTGAATGGATCTAATTTCAACTGATTTGCAAGTAGTAGTCAACAAATAGATTTGAATGTGTGAGCAAAATTTGGCAATTGAATCAGGAATCTATGATACATACTGTTACCAAAGCAAAGTTTTTTTAAAATTTCCTATTATATTCCCTGGATTTTCTTATAATTATTAGTATTAAATTCTAGGTAATCAAACGCTAGTACCTGTAGTAATTTCTTTGCTAATTATTAAAAACGATCTCCGTTCTGGGGAAGTTTCTAACTGTCTCTTCTGCAGCGTACAGCTTTTTCTTTTCTTTTCTTTCAATTCCACATAGTCTGAATTTTCCTGCAGAAATATGAGTTCCAGATAACGCAACAGAAGATTTCTTATCTGATTAACAAAGAAGAATTTAATCCGCGATCTGTATTTATCAAAAGAAGAGCGGAGTTATTAGGCTCTAGTTTACAGGAATGGAGCTTATTAGCCGAATCGACCAGGATATCAATCTGCCGTCATAAGAACGGTCATCCGCAAAGTATTTTTTTGTATATTTAATGCCGATGAAAGGCGTTTATTCATCGGTTCATCTGAGTCTATATCTTAAGGCGCTTTTGCTTCGTAATAGAAATTCAAAGCTCTCAAGTCCAATAGCACGTGCTGTCGACTTAAACGAATCACATGAGAACGTGGCCATGATTTTGCATTTAATTGAGTACAATGACTACAAGTGGCGTAGTCATTATATTTGGCTATCAAGCTTCATCAAATTTGTTGTTTTTCCTGCCTTTGATAGCTGCGAAACATAAAAAAGCACTACAAAAAGAAGATGTGGCGGAAAGGATAAATTATATACCAGGAACAAGTAATGCCAAATATGTGCCTCTTGTAAAAGGAAGTTTCTTTTGTCCTGTTACTTATTACGTTTTTGTTAACTCAATTGGACCAAAAAAGGATTTTTTATATTAAAAAAAAGTATTTCTAAATTTAAGCGACGTTAAACTGCAAGAAGGTATTCATATTGGTCCGCAGATAAGGATGTTAATGTGTGACACAGCATTTGAAGATACTCCCACCCCTAAAGAACTTGATGGGAGGAGGCCCGGTGCTTTTTAGGCAATAATAAATTTTGGGGCTATATACAAATTATAAATACATTTTCTTTATCCGCGTCTCGATTTTTTCCTGAGAATTTTGAAGATGTGAGTTACGGATAGAATCCATCTAAATGCAAAAGGGATGGAACCCTGATATGGCGGGGGAGAGTGGTGAATGGAGGTTCTGCAGAACCTTATAAGGGAATTAAAAGGTGTGTTATTCCGCATTCTACTATTTTCGTTCCTCTCTCGCTTGTCTATCTCAATACACTTCAAAACTGCCGCCATTTCTGTTTAGAATACTGCGGCGTTGTTGCTAAGACGATATTCTTGATTTCATCCCGTTGATTCCGCCATCGACTTCAATCTCTCTTTCTCTCACCTCAGATAGGTTCGCCTTTAATGGAAGGCAAAGTTAGTGCTAACACTCACACACAAACCCTGCTGCAGTAGATAGTAGTAGATTAGTGGTAGATAGAAGTCTTAGAGTAGGCGCAGTCCAAATATTTTAACTATGAACTTGGCAATTTATAACAGTTGGTATTTTCATATTTAAGAGTGCTCATTAGTGTTTAGTTTAGGAAATGGAAATGTCTCCATTAATCTTCTTTTCAGTTCGGATCTACTCCTTAAGCATCTTTTCATTCAGACATCGCCTAGTTATCTGCCTGTTGCGGTTCTGTTTTATATGGGATTTTTTTATAATAGTTTAACAGAAATATCTCTTTAACACAGGACATTGTTCGCTGTTTTTCTTTGACTCGACTGCTTTAAAAGATACATTCTAACGAAAGAAAATATCTTGTACTTCTGAGCAAGAATCTCAATACAACGAGCTATTTTTAAACGCTTTTACAAGGTAATGTATCTAAGTGTATTAGAATAATTAATTAATAATAATAAAAAAAGAAATTAAACATGGCGGCAGTCCCTTTAGTAAATGGATAGAATTCCTAGAAACTAACTAGGTACTCCTACAAAGAGGGAATTCATTACAAAGCGATTCCGTGTGAGTATTAGATGTAGCTTACTCCATTTGATGGAATATCTTTCTGAACTTTGCTACGTCTTTACATTACAATAACACTTTTGTGATCCATGATTTTTTGAAGTCTCTTTTCTATCGCATACAACAATTTTGTATTACCTTTGATTTCCTGGAGTATAATATTTCAATACTTCACCACGTGTAGATGACATTTCTATGGTGACCGCATCAGACGAAAAAAAAAAAGTTGTAACGTTTGGTTTGTAATCATAATACAAAAACAGCTTAATTTTTTTCTTTACCTCTCCCACGTTCCTTGGGGGTACACTGTACACGTGCAGTGAAGTTCGGCCATACAATAAAAATCTATTATACAATTGTTAATACATAAAATTAGAAAAATATTAAACGTACACTCTTTTCTAAGGGGTTAAAGCCATAAATTATTATGTAAAGTGGAAATATTGCGACAATCACAATAAAGTCCCTTTTATTATCATTCTAAGAATTTCTCGGAAGTACCGATCTTTTGAAACGGGTCGTTTGGGGATTATTAACGAACAATACATTTAGGAAATATACCGCAGCATCATTCTTGTTTATTTATCACAGGCGTAAAGATATAAATTTGCTTCATTTTACTGTTGTTTATTGTGACAGTTTACTGTAAATCTGTCGTTTTTGCGCGAAAGTTTTAAGTTTTACTTCAAAATGGCACGTGGCAAGTTTACCAGCGTAGAAAAACGTTCACGCATTATTACGCTGTTTGAAGAAGGATATTCGGGTTGACCAATTGCTGAAAAAATAAATATGAGAAGTTCAACAGTAAATGACATCATAAAACGATATCGGACAACTGGAACTATAGAAAACCGTGTTCGTCCTGGAGCATCTAGGAAAACAACAAAAGCTGATGATTTGAGAATTGTATTACTAAGCAAACGCAATAGAAAATTAACAGCGCCACAAATAGCAGCCGAAGTCAATCGCGGTCGTGAAGAACAAGTTTCGGCGAGTACGGTAAAACGTCGACTTCAACAAACACGGCTACAGTAGGCCCACTCTCATCTAGATTGGTCGTTAGATGATTGGAAACACGTGCTTTGGAGTGACAAGTCAAAGTTTGAGGTTTTTTGGGCAAAATCGACGAGTTTATGTCCGAAGATTTAAAACCGAAAAGTGATCCCGAACTGCATTGTACCCACAGTGAAGCAAGGGCGTAGTTCTATGTTAGTGTGGGGATGTTTCTCCTTTGCTGGGAGATTTATGAGAGAGTGCAGGGTGAAACGAGGAAGGAAAATTATTTTGCAATACTCCAGAATCATGCAGTGCCATCAGGATTGCGTATAATAGGCCGTAACATTACATTCATGCATGACAACGACCCAAAACACACTACGTTAGTGTGTAAGAACTATCTAAAGGAGCAAGAAGAACAGCACGCCCTGAAAGTAATGACAAGGCTCCCACAAAGCCCAGATTTGAACCCTATAGAGTTGTTGTGGGATGAACTGAACAGGAGGATCGGAAAAATATGCCCAATTTCACAAGAACATTTACGGAAAATTCTGCAACATGAATGGATTAATATTCCACAATCCGTTTTAACAAAACTTATCGAAAGAATGCCTGGAATAGTTCGAGCGGTGATTAACAGCAAAGGAGGTTTTTTCGATGAGAAGAAAATATGATGTTCAGTATGTTATATTAGGCCAGAATAACTTTTTATTTATTTATTTTTGTCTTTTTTACCTGTACATACAATAAAATTGCATTTTGTTTTTAGTTTCGTTTGTTTCTGTAACCTTTTCATGTTTTTTTACCAACCGACCGAACTTCTCTGGACGGCAGTGTACATATCAGTAACTTTATCGTACGAACTATTTAAAACTGCATACAGATATCCGCACGGACACCTGCAAATAGACCATTAAAACTTTTTCTGTTAATTTTTTTCTACGTTCAAACTTCGCCTTTGGCGATTTGAAATTAGAAGTGGTAGATACAAAAACATGGCGGTCATTTCCCTACTTCACTTTTGCGTTTTATTTCTCTAACCGACATATCGCCCTGCAGTAACTATTTCGTAAAATATTCTACGGTAGAAGCTGATTGCTTGCAGATCCGCTTTTTTGCGTTAGTCATCTTTTACATTGAATATGGTAAAAGTACATATGTGAAAACAATTTAAGTACATAATAGAGTATTTACTATTTCCGTGTTTCCACTTGCTTTGTTGTTCTTTAAAAAAGATCTACTCTATCAGGGATAGTTATTCTTCTGAGAAGAGCTGATGATGACTTTTTTGATTGGTAATGACTACAGGTTACAATCAATATGCAGATTGATAAATAGATAAGCTGGAGACGGAGTAATTATTCTTATTTAGTTCCTCCCTAATTATAAATTAAACAAAAGAAACTAACTTCTTGCAATACTATGACGTATCTCTGACAGTAACTAGCATTCCCAGCGACGCCACTAGTCCCAAATACAGCTTCGACAAGTGCTATAAAACGGTAATACCAGATAGAGAAGAGTAGAAGAAAGGCCCGCATATAAAGGCCGAATCCAGCTGGTACAGTCGGGATTTGTGGAAGTACACCTAAAATATCTAAAGTCTAATGCAAAACACCGCTGTAGCGGAAATAGTAACAGTGCTGGGGTGTATTGAAGAATTAGACTGGCAAGCAGATAACCATCGATCTGTTGCTATCTATTCAGACAGTCAAGCAGTAATAAAAGCGCTAGACTCCACACAGGCGAATTCGAAATTGGTGTGGGACTACATGAATGCACTCAATAGGCTGGGAAGGCGAACTACGGTGACCCTGGCTTGGTTACCAGGACACGAAGGACATTGAGGGAACGTGAAGGCAGACGAATTAGCCACGGCAAGCCCGCCAACTGATGAAAATCGCCCAATGCACTCGGTGGGAATGGCACATATGATAGTAAAAGCAACCATTAAACAATGGAAAGATAAGAAATCTCAAGACTGGTGGAAGTTCGTTGCAGGTCAGAGACAGGCCAAGCAATTTCTGATTCGACGCAGGCCTACATTCACAGCGGACCTACTAAGCAGAGACAGGAAGTCTGTTAGAACAATAGTGGGCCTGCTAACAGGACAGTGTATGCACTGTATCTGCCAGGTGGAGGAAGAGACTGCCGCCCATGTGCTGTGCGAATGTATAGAATAGAGGAAGGTCTAGAACAAAAGACTGCTTTTCGGATGCAGTAATAAAAAATAATTCAAAGAAAAAGCATGACTTTTATTTTATTTTTTTACTTCCATAACATGCGTCGGAACAAAACCAAAGTATTAATTAAAAGATATAGAATTTGGATGAATGTAATCAACTTATTGAAATCGTAGAATCTGGTTAAGGGGGAGCCATTTAATCCGTCCGAAAGGATCCTTATTCATCCGGGCATCCGTAGATCGTCAGTTTCAAAAACAACGCGAAAAATTGAATTAATGCTTTGTTGAGAAGTTCCAAGATCTCTTTTATATCGAAACTAGGTCAATGGGGTTGTCACAAGCAACACTTAATCTGCATTTGCAAATGAACCCGCGAAAAACTTCGCAGACTTTCGACAAAGAACTGAGGATATTAGCTTATTTTCATCCCATTCTTAGATTGTAATTCTTAAAATAGATGCTGACCCCATGACGTTGTTGGTAACAAAGCTAATTTTCTATACGACTTGTTTAGGGTGTTTCTAATCTTTCACGGTCACGCAATATCTAAGAAAAAAAAAACAATTTCTACCACGAATAGCGTGAAAAACGACTCGGTAATATTCATACCAAACAACGATTACTTGCCAGTAATAATGCATGTATACTACGTAAAACAAGTTAGTAACCCACCGGTATATTTATATACGCGGGATATTTTTGCCGGAACACAAATTAATATAGAGGTCTTTTCGCATGAATACTAATTAGAAAAGTCCCGGTATAGATCTGCGTGTTTGTAATAGTTATTTTCGTTCTATTTAAAAATATACATTTAACAATATGTTTTTTGCTTGGGGTAATTAAATTTCAAACGATGTTAACGATGTTTTAGCTTACATATGCATAAACAAGTTCTTGTACAATAACTTTAAAGAAATCACCATGTTCAATAGCAATACATGAAATCTTTTGGGTGGAACAATAAACCTTCGCGAAGACGCCAGGACTTAACCCGCAAGTTTTATCGCGTTTTTAAGTAACGCTTACACTATGGTAATTGTGTCACCAGCAAAAATGTGGGTATAATCGTGGGCTTGATTCTATATAACCTGGAAATTTTGAATATTAATAGTTATTATTTTTATGCTTGCGCCCATAGAGCATATTATGGTGTTCATCTTCAGTATTCGCCAAGTTTGGAAAACTAGGAAAAACCTTACTCTGAGAGAATGCTCGAACACCGCATAATGTGATGGGTTTACCCTGTTTTCTTAACGATTTCATATAGCTTAGCTCTAATGATGAAGCGCAAGAGTCGGATGTAGTTCAGTTAGAAAAGACCTTGTCAGACTTCCAGGAACATAAAGACGTCCAAGATTCTATAGCAGATCTAGACAGTGAACACAACAGCAAGACAGTGATTTATGATGAAAAGTGCATTATAAAAACTTATTATTAATTATTCTATTTTTTTTAAATATTCAATAAACACATGTTTATATTTTACAGTTTATTTTATAGGGCGACCTTTACTCTTTATGTACTCTATTCATACTTCTACTATTTAGCGGTATGCTGAATTGACCTCGAATCTGCCCAATCTTTGGATAAACACTGGGGAAATACCCGGAAATGTACTCAGAATTCTATTTACCGGGCCGTCACTAGTGGTGGAGTATTTCACACCCCGCTACTTTAGAACCATCTCAATTTTTGTTGTTTTGGGCTTTAAAGCAATTATTAATAATAAAATCTGAGTAAATAAAAACTTTATTAAATTCTATAACTGTAAAAACCATGTTTCCGCAATGTTCTCGGCCTTCCAAAGCTTTGCTTTTAATTCATGTAAAAAAGCTTTTGCTGCAGACTTTACGAAACTATTCTAAACATGCAAGAATAGAAGTTTCCGAAAGCTTTTTGCATATGTTCCGACCGTATTAATAGCAGGTGATCTTAATCTTAATTTTTTTTTTCGTCACATATCTTTTGTAGGTTTCGTAGTTCCCGGTTCACGAGCTCTTGTTTATGGCTCAATTCTAAGTAAGTTTTTTATAATCCTTAGCCTTTCACATACTAACAGAAATTTATCCTTTCTGACGGGGCTCACGAACGAAAATGTGATGGTAAAGATTTCCGATTAAACTATTCAGCAAAACCTCTCAGTCGACCTATATAAAATACAAAACACAGGGGAAATACAGATGTACAGGTTCTCCTATTAAAGACAGTGTAGTGTAGACAAATGAATCCTCGGCACATAAAATTCAAATATTACAATATAAGAAAGCTGTGATTCGCTTAAATAGGTGAAATTCATGGATGCTGCATCGAATAGTGAATCTCAGATATAAACAGTTTTACACTATTTAAAAAAAAATCTAATGTAGTTGCAATCGTGGGGTATTAGGACACCCCAACAGCCTTTTTTCTCAAAAGCGGTTAAAATCGGATAATGTTGGACAGTGCTATACTCAAAAAATTAACCTTGAAGAAGAATACCTAGAACCAAATAGTTTAAAATATACAAAACATATACAAATACATACAATATACAAAAAATTGATGTCTAAAGTGCAAGTGGATAAACAAGAACTTACGGCTGCTTGGACTCGTGCCACGGAGGCAGTCGATAAACAAACTTTTTGAAATTTAGAGGACTACCAAATTTACTCCTTCTTGGTATGCGTATACAGAAACAAATATCGCCAACCTCTTAAGAAGAAGACTGCTGACCCATGTCACCGCATACAGCATGTTCCCAATAGCAAGGAACTGCCCGCATGAGTTCGATACCGCAGTGGAAGGAATCGGTTGATCTCCTCTGCTTCCTATGTTAAAGAAGTTCCCTTCTCAACCTTTGATAGGTAACGGTCGACACCGATCTCTCGGAGCCTACCTCACATCTTATCTGCCGGGGTCTAGGTCGTGCGTGGCAACAATTAGCGGTACGTCGGAGCCTATGCCATTGGCAACTATCGACCAGCGACGAAAGCGGAACCGACCGCAAGGTACAATCGGTCGGCCCGTGATATAAGCCTAAACAACGGGGATGGCCGGGCCATAGCCCTACTTAATTCGCGCCGACAGGATGTTCCTTTCCCCGAAACCTGGGATTGACTCAAACCACGACGGCTAGCTCTAGGCCTTAGGGTCCAGGTAAGGAACTACTGGAATTAAGATGAATCCAAACTAGCCGGACACGGTCGGTGCAGCTGAGCTGCCTCCTCCTCTATGTGTAGATGCCCCCGCTACGCCCGTTACTCTGATACCAGAGATTGGGTAGTGAAGCTGCAGGGCTTTATAGGCAGACGCCACAGGTTAAACGCCTACCCAGATATCAGTGGAAAATCAGTATTAAGTGAAGAACTCACAAAAATTCAGGACAGACCAGAATAAAAACAACAGTAGCAAGATACTATCTCGTCCACATCTTTAATGCTTGTATTCACTCATCGATGCACGCCGTTGTGTGGAAGTCATAATTATTATGGAATATAGTTACCAGAGGGAATTTTTGTGAAAGATGAATGTCTGTAAAGATGACCCCTATTTAGACTTGGAAGAAAGAGGCGCGTAGATAGGCTGTACTAGACACATAGGCTTAATAAGCTACTAAACCTTACCAAGAGGCAAATCTATTTGAGCAACAATCAACAATACTGGAAAGCCATTTTAATCTAACGCTATATTGCTAGTTTAATTTCCTAAGTAATAATGATGTTTGATTAAGTTTAAAAATTCTACGCTAGAGGCAAATTTGAACTTTCTTTAAAATAAATTATTCATAATTATTTCCCTGAGTAAGAGGCACCGAATAAAAATTAATATGCATACATTTCCTGGTGAAATCGGTAAACGGAACTTGAAATTAATAGACCGCAAACCAATATTCAACGAGTGAGGAACTTTGTATGTACCAAATTTAAATTTTCAATGAATTTTCATTTGCAACAAAGATTAATTCCTGGGACGGCGTTATAATTTCCATTAATGGCGAAATTATGCTGTACGTATTTACGAGCAGTCGGTAAATGTTGGTTTTACGCTGTAACATTTCACACCCACAAGCCTTTACTTTTATCCACTGAAATTTGTATCAACTGTGTGTATGTGGTGCCTACATCGTCGCCAGATACATTTATTGCACTGATATACTTAGTAAATTTAGGATGTAACCTAATTTGTAACTGTATTTAAATTTATCAACTGCTCAGCTTGTGCAGTTCAATAAAGGAGTCTACTTGTTACGTCTTCGCAGAAGCTTCTACAAGAATTTATCAAACGAAATGTTGTTTCGTTGGAATAAGCAATGGTGTTAACAATTGCGACATCTTATTTAAACTGCGCCAATACGATTAGAGGTGTTTCTAGAAACAGTACAAAATGGATAAAATTGGAATTGGTGGTTGATTCAATTCTCTTTTATTTTTGAAGGGAGAACAGCGAAGGAAATTCATGAGAGGATTTTGCCTACGTTGAGTGGGTAAACTGATTTAAGCGTAGCAGAACAAGTATTAAAGCAAGTATTAAAGATGCGCCACGTGCTGAAGGAATTTAATAGTCATAATTTTTTTTTTAGTTTTATTTATCTTATTGGATACAAACGCGATAAACCCATAAACAGTACCTCAAGATACAATCTAAAATGTAGCGTAAATTACAATTACAATATCAACAAAAGAGAAAAGGGACACCAACAAGGTGTGTGCATATATTCCTACCAAAATCGAAACACATTATGACTCTATCTTTAATTTGCCTTATATTCACATAGACAACATCCAAATGCGGGCTGGGACTTTATTGAAAGTTTTACTCATTCGCACGAGAGGAGGGTTGAGCGCGATAATGAAGTAGTTTCTGCGATATATTGACAGACAAAGCGGACAACAAATCAGGACTGTCGCAAATGGATTTTAATCTTTTAATGCATTCTACGAAATCGTATGCTTCTCTTTTTTAACGAAAAGGTTTGAGTTCGGTGTAAGGCATATCATTAGGGTAACTTTCGAACATGTAATATATGATTGAAATCAAAAGAAAGATACCCTCAAAATTCAATACGGCGCCGACAAGAAATTAAAAATTTCGAGTACGCCATTGGAATAGATAGAAAATCGAAAGTGGTATGAAGAAAGTCCATTTTTATTTTGATTACTATTCTCATTTCCAACAGTTCCTTTTTTTTTGAGGTTCGTGATAAAGACAGAATTTAGCAACTTTTCCAAATTAAAACCTACTTTCTTTCTCCAATGATGACCTCTTCGGGGCTACCTTTTAATTTTGTGATCGAATTACATAACCCTCGTAACAGTAAAACAAATATCGCCAGTTCGACGGCATCGTTGTCGCAATATTAAACCTGATTAAATATTGCGATTAACTAAGGACCGACTATTGATTAGTTCACTGACTCGACGAGTTTCTCCAGTCTACTTGTTGGCTTAACATAACCATTGTATATAAATAGTTTTAAATACTGCTACTGAAGGGATTCTTTTTAAAATGGTATAACTGTAATGCGTTAGAAAACTATAAACTGGGGAAGGTCGCCAATATAAATTCACCTCACAAAATTCGCAACACTGTGCAAAAAAACAATTGAAAATCATATATGTACATGACGAAAATCTTACAATTCTACAATTATTAATGAATAGTTTAGCCAGAGTAGGAATGATATTCTTTCTATTGAAGATTTCTCAATTTTTAATATATTTTGTTTTTAGTTTCAGGTGATAGAATGCTCAGTATAATTTGCGGTTTCATCGTGCAGTGCAGTGATTAAAAGGAGGTCACTAAGAAGATAGTGACAAGCGCGAAGTGACCAGAATATCGCAGCTGCAGCGACCAGTATTAGCGATGATGAGCCAAATTTATTGATTTCAAGGCGTTGGCAATAACTGAGGTTTTCTCAGAGGTCAACTTGGAGAATTTTGCGTAAAGATAGGCCGCTATCTTTACAAAGTCGTATTGACCCAAGAGCCAACGACGATCAAAGAATGAGTGGGAGGAGGGGCTCTTGAGCACTTGGAAGATAATCCTAATTTCGATAAAAAATCATCTTCTGAGGCAAGGCGTATTTTTAGATTAATGGTGTCGTGAACAAACTGAATTGCCGTTATTGGTGCGAGAACAACATGAAAAGCCGTTGCATCCTGGAAAGCGCACTATGTGGTGCGGTTTATAGCGTGGCAGCGTCATCGGGCCTTATTTCTTCTGGAAACATGGAAAGAAGAGCTATAACCGTCGATGACGGCCGCTATAGAGCCAGGTTACTCGAATTTCTGCAGATAAATCTTGAGAACATGGATATTGAAAATGTCTGGTTCTAGAAAGACGGCGTTACGTGTCATACAGCTAATACTACGCTCGATTTGCCGGGAGATCAGTTAGATATCACGATGAGAAAATGTCGCGGTCATGTGATTAGATTATTTTCTGTGGGACCACATCAAAGCACAAGTTTCCAACATTCGTCAATCAATCGCCAAGATACAGCCGAAAATGTTGGATAGAGTGACTAACAATTGGATCGATCGAGTGCGTCAAAGTAATCAAAGCAATCATGGACATTTCAACGATATCTAATTCCAAACTTAACTGCACTATTCAAACTTCAAAATAAAACAAAAACTACATTGATACGCCAACCCGTTGTTATTCTATTTAAAATGACAATCCTGCCATTCTCAATGAAAAGCTCTTATTATCAAAAATTATAAAACGATCGACTTGGGCGTTCTTTCAGACTCAAAGCTTACTTTTTCTTCGCATGTAACAACGAATTGCTTGCTAGTCTCCAGATCTTTAAGTTTTTTATACGATCCTACAGGTATGCCGGAATTAAAGTGGTAGAATTTCTCACGTAATGTCGATGTTGGATTTTCTTTCTACATCTATAGAAGAGAAGTCATTATAAATAGCTAAATCTTGAATAAATTTAAGTTCATCCAATTTATTAATTAAGAAACTAATTGCGGCTATCTCGTGCTGTTCACAGTTGTTAAAATCTGTCATAATGTACCTATTAATGTTGGTTTCCCTTCTACAGATTTAGAAGAAAACGTGTTGATTACATGGCTACTCTTCTATAGATGTAAATCGCATCCGTAATCATTTGGGGCTTATTGGCAAACTTTATTATTTTAGGGTTATGCCCAAGTTTCCTATTTTATTATAATATTAAGGCTTTATTTGCATTTTATCGCTACTTTGATTCATTTCTTGCGTTTATTAACCGTGTTACAAGTTATTGCATTTTTATTTAATTTTCTAATTGGTTGCGATCAAAACAAATGAAACACAATATCTGCTCGAGCAATTCCTTTAACACTGCAATATTTTCTAGAACCAGGTAACAAAAGTAACTACATACTCTTACAAGCATATATTAGGCACTAGCAACATCTTGCTGCGAATAACGGAACTCGAAATCTACAGCAGACGCAAACACAACGCCTCTCGTCTACGCATACAAATTGAAAATTCGGAATTATAACGTGAGCGCCGCGTCGCGCGTGACTCGCATATGAACAAGGGAATTATTTTAATCGTATGCTTCGCCTGCTGTACAGTTCGCATCCGACGACATACACCGGTTAGCGTCGGACGCAAAATTTTCATGTGTGTATTTTTTACCGTTCGTTGCGATACCGATGCCGGTATATACCAGGCAGCCCCCGTTCGATAAATCGTACTCGAGTTGATAATTAAACATGTCTCTAGCGGCGTGTAATTTGGATTTGACGAAACAAACTAAAAACAACCCCGTATTTGTTAATAACGGAGGCTATGTTCGATAGCCGTGATGCGTGAATTAATTCCGTGGTCCCACCAGATGACAAGCTCAATCCTGCGCTCGTGTTTTGTGCAAACTCAATATTTATGTTTGCTAATGATGGCGTAATGTTTATCGGAAACTAGTTCTAAGTTGGTAGAAAAGGTTTTTTAGGCACGCTCTAAAGAAAATTTGCAATTTTCCCTATTAAAAAGAAACAAAGTGTAGCAATATTTATTGAAATTTGGGATTTTTTCTATATTCCAAAAATTTGCCCAAATTATGCAAGCTTTTTTTAATTGTACGGAAATTTTTTAAGTAAATTTTCAACATTTTTGTGTAAAATCTGAGTACTACCTTCAAATTCATAAATTTCTGCAGGAATTAGGGGAAATCCCCTGGGTGGGAATAAAATTATAACTGAACGAATGCGCATACTGGTATTGGTGTGTAGCGACCATGTTTTCATTTAGTTAGTAACTGTATTGACGAAAATTCAAAATTTCCTCCACACATGTAAGCACACATATCATTTGCAGTATAATGAATCTTTTTATATATCTCATCCAAATATAAATTGTTTTTTGAGTGAATTATAGAATTTTCAAATGGATAATTATGTTAAAATAAGGAGCTGTAGTAAGGCAAAGCAACTGTATGATAATCGTGTGTCAAAAAAGAAACCTTTCTCGAAAAAAAATTAAAAAGTTGGTTTGATTGATTGAGGAAAATATCGGTTTTAAAGATGTTGACTTCGTCATAGCAATTTCTTATCATTTTAAGTCAAAAATAGAATAATTCGTAAAACATAAATATTGACTACATTGATGACAACACACGTACTTATTGAATTATTTTTTGTTTTATGAGTTTGAGTTTTCTTGAACTGTGTTGAATGTTAACAATAGCTTAGATAGTGTATTTTTTCTTATATTTGTGAGAACTCGTTTATTTTATGATTTTATGATTACCACAACTTAACATATTTGATAACATTACACCGAAACATCACATAATCTTGCCCCAGGTGTTGGAGTTTTAAAAAGATATAAATCTGGATTAGGAAAATATACGAGCTTCCAGCTACAAGAAGCATATTCCATCATTTTTGAGAAAGCAATCCTTAAGACAGTAAATTGGAGGAGGACAATTTTGCATGAGCGGGTTCCGAAATTCGATAGTAGTTCTTTGTTTCTAAGCAGGAGCCTAAATACCAAACTTCGTCTTTCTTTTTTTATTTAATTAACAAATTACGAAACTCCCATGAGGACTTCACCTTTAATTTAATTTATTTTTCTTTCAATTTAACTAAATAGACACGTTATGAATGCACTTTCTGGAAAAAATCCTTAAAGTACTAGGTAACGTGGACATTACACAAAAATTACCAGTTAATGGAAAAGTACAAGGTGTTGCATTACAATTTGTACGTCAATTATCCCAAAAACTAGGTAGGCATCCAAACACCTAATAATAGATACACAGGTTTCTATATAAAATGCCAAACTTGTATGGTGCGTTTCGGAAATTGAACGCCTCGTATATTTCAATATAATTTTGTTTTGTGCAGCATTTGTCTTCCAATGTTTTTTATTCGAACATTTTCTCTAAATTGCTCGCATAAAACGCCAATCTCCCAAAATCTATTTTTTTTTAGCAATGTAGGAGCGATTCCTACTCGCGATTCCTGGCAAGGACACGATAAAATTCATTCAGTAACGCCTGATTTTATGCAATATGTATTAAGTATTTTCTAAAACGCCTGTTTATTGTTTAACATTATTGTACAGATTAGAGTTCAATGTTGCTGCCTTAAGCGCCAATTTTTGATTATTAGCAATACGAAGTCCGCTATAGCTTTCCAAACATGACGTAAACTTAGGTATTTTCAAGTTATTTTAAATAAATCATAGAAAATAAGTTATTTAGTTGGTTTCTTATGGGATATTTGTTAATTCTTTCAGATCATATCCCTTTTGGAACGGAACAAATATCTCATAAAATAAACTCCCCAAATTGCGGCATGTTATTAGTACAGGAGCAGTACCCACTTAAAATTATTTTCTTTTCCATAATTAAACGCAATTGATTACACATACATTGTACACTCAACACTAACCATCTCGAGAAAGTTGGCGTAGAAGGACCCTCAATTCCATTTGCGCCGCGGATGAAAAAGTCCCGAACTCTTTATGACCAACAGTGCTAGAAAGTTTGCCCACCTTAAGGTGATTAAAACTTCTAATGGCGTTTCGGTTAGACGAAACCGAAGAGTAATCCAGCCGGACTTTCCTTACCTTAATGCGTTTTCATCTGTTAAATTAAGTACAATGTTTGCCGAGAGGTAGAGTGTAGAATGTGCTCTTAAAATCACGTTATTTGGCCACAAATTCAATCAACGGATCCTAATTTTCCGGGAAACGATGTCGGTTGACTGACAAATAAATTGAATTGTAGAAATGTCTTTCGGGTGATGTCGTGTAGTTGATTTTTAACTTGACGTTTCGCTGACTATCCTGTCAGCTTCTTCAGAAGATTTCTAAAGACTGCTGTTGTTGTCTTTTGCTGCTGGTTATATATCCCATTTCTGTTCCGCTTTGCTGATCCATAACCGTTCTGCCCTGCTGATCCATAACCGTTCCGTTCCGCTGAGTTGCGTCGTTCGCTGCATGACGACCTCGCAGTGCCAACCTCCACGTGTTGCTGATCCTGTATCCATCTTCGCGATTGAAGTTGTTGGTGTTCTTCATTATTTCTATGGATTCGCGTATTATCCTCGGGTAGTAGTGGCTGGTCCTGGCTAATACCTTGACGTCGCTGTAGCTTATGCGGTGGTCTCCTTGTTGGTGCAGGTGTTCTGCTACTGCAGATTTTTCAGTATGCCTAAGGCGTGCGTCTCTCTCGTGCTCTTTTACTCTGCACTGAATACTCCGTCCTGTTTGACCGATGTAGCTTTTCCACATTGGCATTTCAGTTCGTATATGCCTTTTGCTCTTAGTTTTGGTAACACGTCCTTATTTGGAGGGAGTAGCTGGTCGATTTTGGTCACCGTGTTGAAACGTGTGGCGATGTTTTTCTCCCCTAGGATCTTTTTTAGCCTGTCGGTGACTCCGGCTATGTATGGAAGGTACGCGTATCCTGCTGGTTGTTGTTGGTCTTCGTCTTTTCTCTGCTCTCGTGGCTTCCTTATATGTCTTGTACTGTAGCCGTTTTTCTGCAGGGCGTTTTTGACGTGTTGTATTTCGTTATTCCTGTGATGTTTGTCGCTGATTTTTTTTCCGCTCTTCTTAATAAAGTGTTGATGAGGGATCTTTTCTGTTGAGGATGGTGGTGAGATGTTGCATGCAGGTATCGGTCTGTGTGGGTCTTCTTGCGGTATACACTGTGGCCTAGTTTGATGCTGTCATTGCGCTCCACTAGGACATCTAGGAATGGTAAGGTGCCGTCTTCTTCGATTTCCATGGTGAAGTTAATGTTTGCGTGTTGTCTGTTGATGTGTTGCAGGAATTCCTCTAGAGTTTTTGGTCCGTGTGGCCATATGACAAAAGTGTCATCTACATATCTGTACCAGCATTTAGGTTTCAACCTGCTGGATTCGATGGCTTCTTGTTCGAACGCTTCCATAAAGATATTGGCGATTACAGGTGACAAAGGAGATCCCATTGCAGCGCCACTCGCTTGTTCGTAGAATTCTCCGTTCCACAGGAAGTAGGTCGAAGTAAGGCAGAGTCTCGCCAAATTAATCAGATCCGGTTGTAGTCCTTTTGGTATTAGTTGTTGCCTGATGATCTCTAGTGTTTCTTCCACTGGTACATTGGTGAAGAGTGATTCGACGTCGAAAGATACCAATAAATCTTCTTTTGTTATTTCGTGTTGTTGTAGTATCTCGATGAAATGTTCGGAGTTCTTCACAAAGCTTTCGGTGTTCCCGGAGTATTGTGCTAGTTGTTTTGCGACATATTTGGCTAATTCGTAGGTAGGTGAGCCACATGTACTGACGATCGGTCTGAGAGGGTTGCCAGGTTTGTGTATCTTTGGTAGTCCGTACAGTCTTGGTGGTCGGCTTTCTGATGGTAATAGCCTTCTTTGTTCTTCCTTTGGAATTGATGATTCCTTAATAGCGTTTCTGGTTTGTTTTTCTACCTTCGTGGTTGGGTCCCTGTTTAGTTTCTTGTAGTGATCCGGGTCCAGCAGCATTTGTAACTTCATGTTGTAATCTGTGCGATCCATCACTACTGTTGCGTTGCCTTTATCAGCTCGTACGACGATTAGGTTCTCATTGCGGCGTATATCCTCAAGTGCTATCTTCTCGTCCTTGGAGATATTCCTTGCTGGTGGTTTAGCTTTCTGGAGGATGCGGCAGGTTTTATGTCGTATTTCTTCTGCTTCTTCGACTGGCAGTCTTCGGATAGCATATTCCACTTGAGTGATGATTTCTTCTTTAGGTACTCTGGTTGGTGCGACCGCAAAGTTTAATCCTTTGGCTAGCACTCTTGTTTGTTCTTGTGATAGTTGCAACGTTGACAGGTTGATGACGGTCTTACAGATGTCTAGTTCCGGTTGTGTATTGGTCTTCTTGGGTGTAAGTTTATCGAACTTCTTTACATGTTTCTTTGTCACTGTGTTGAAGTGGTGTTCTGAGTGTTCGTAGCTGATCTTGTCGATAGTTTTCCATAAATCTTCGTCCAGTAATTTGCTGAGTTCTAGATGCAGATCGAAGAGTTGTGTAGATATCTGGTCACGTCAAAAACGCCCTGCAGAAAAACGGCTACAGTACAAGACATATAAGGAAGCCACGAGAGCAGAGAAAAGACGAAGACCAACAACAACCAGCAGGATACGCGTACCTTCCATACATAGCCGGAGTCACCGACAGGCTAAAAAAGATCCTAGGGGAGAAAAACATCGCCACACGTTTCAACACGGTGACCAAAATCGACCAGCTACTCCCTCCAAATAAGGACGTGTTACCAAAACTAAGAGCAAAAGGCATATACGAACTGAAATGCCAATGTGGAAAAGCTACATCGGTCAAACAGGACGGAGTATTCAGTGCAGAGTAAAAGAGCACGAGAGAGACGCACGCCTTAGGCATACTGAAAAATCTGCAGTAGCAGAACACCTGCACCAACAAGGAGACCACCGCATAAGCTACAGCGACGTCAAGGTATTAGCCAGGACCAGCCACTACTACCCGAGGATAATACGCGAATCCATAGAAATAATGAAGAACACCAACAACTTCAATCGCGAAGATGGATACAGGATCAGCAACACGTGGAGGTTGGCACTGCGAGGTCGTCATGCAGCGAACGACGCAACTCAGCGGAACGGAACGGTTATGGATCAGCAGGGCAGAACGGTTATGGATCAGCAAAGCGGAACAGAAATGGGATATATAACGAGCAGCAAAAGACAACAACAGCAGTCTTTAGAAATCTTCTGAAGAAGCTGACAGGATAGTCAGCGAAACGTCAAGTTAAAAATCAACTACACGACATCACCCGAAAGACATTTCTACAATGGATTGCGGTCGTGAAAGCCTACACTCAAATAAATTGAAGCTCTGAAAGGAAATGGAATTTTAAATTTCTCTTTTTTTTTGACTGGTACGTGTGATTAAATTCGTTAACATTGGATCTCTGATAGAAAGCCACGTTTTTTATCAATAAAAATGATAACACGTAGAAATATTATATGCATGCGCACAAATCGAAATCTAGGCATTGGTTTCTATTCATGTTCCCATCTTCCTAATTAAAATTTCGTTATGTTAGACACTGATCCACAATCTTCTACTTTTAAGCTTGTAGAATAAGAAGATGGTAAGTAAGACCCTTAAACACAAAAAGGAAGGAACCTGGGAATTTTATTAATTTGTTAGAAGAGTTAAAACTACTTACTAAATTTGTTTTTACCACATTCAATAAAAGGAAATTGGAGATTTTCACCAGCAGAGTTACGACTTGCATTTACCCCTAATCGGTGCATAATATTTTCTTATTTATGCTTTATTACGTATATTTACCAGCTGGTGATGTAATGTAACATCATTGACTTTAGAATTGGAGTTTCTACATGCTACAAAGTTATGAAAGAGACTTGTACAAACATTAACACCAATCTATCTAGAGGTCCCAAAAAAAGGAACAATGGAAAAACATTGCAACATGGTTTTTGTAAAAATGGAATATGCCAAATTGTGTCGGGGCAGTAGGTGTCTTGATTCAAGCACCCCATCATTCGGGAAGAAACTACCTTAACTACAAGAATGTGTTCAGTATTGTATTAATGGCCTGTTGTGATGCAGACAGATTTGTTTTGGTTAATTTTGGAGCTTCTAGTGGCAATAGGGACAGTGCTGTATTTACTTAAAAAACAAAAAGCCCTAAGTGGAGGGTCTAACAGACGCCTGCGCAAATATTAAAATTCGCTATTAAGGAGATGCTGCATTTCAATCAAAGCAATCATCTGAAATGAAAAATGTATTCAAACTTTCTTGATAGAGAAATTATAGAGAGAATTTATTCATTAATGCGCTACTTAAATGATGCTTTATTGCGTTTGATAGTTCTAAGAAGCTTTCATCAACAGCATCCTGTTTTTTTTCTTCTGACCATGTATTACCAGATCCTGCCAACTCTTGAAGTAATTGGGTTACTATCTATATATAATAGTTCTGTAGAATCTTGATTTTCCACACAATTTGCAACAAATATACGTAGCTAATGGATTGTATCATACAGTTACAATTCTCGCCTGTATTAGTAGCTGGTGCTATTGTTGAAGTAGTGTTTTTTTAAATTACATTACAATGTTGTTGATACCAAAAGTTATGTGAAGCTCACTGATAGAGTAGAAATGCTAAATCTAGTCTAAGAACAACTGCTAAGCATGACTTTGTTCGAGTTTTCTAATACGTAAATGTGCTGAATCTTTCACTATACCACTCACAGAAATATTTAACTTATTTTAATTTTAATTTAATTTTAATTTAACGTATCTGATGAAACAGGAGCATCTCCAAAGTTATGGATAGTTGACAGAATTACATCAGTTTTTAAAAAGGTCGATCCAATTCAAAGCGCAAAATAGCGATCGAACTTCGCAAAGGTTTGCTTGATATGCTTCGAGGTCTCATTTTGTCATCACTTCAACGGGTAAAGCCATTAATTCAACAACGATTACGCTATTTTTCCCTGAACTTAAACGGAAACATACAAACGAATCTAAACGTTTTGATGCGCACGCAACAAAAAGAATCACCAAACAAAGACTAAAAACTACGTTTTGTGAATGAGAAAGAACGCAATGAGAGGATGCATAAATTAACTTTTTGCAAGAAAGCAAGCCTTACAGATTCTACTTTTTCAGCTTAAATCTGTAGATGATAAAACTTGCTCGTTCCGGAAATATCTTGTTTGCGACAACAAAATGCTTGAAAAATACGATATAGCGCCGAACATAATACCGAACATAAAACCAACGTATAAGAGAGTAAAGCTACCGCCTATAATTTACTAGGTTTTTCAACGCAACTCATAAATCGGATTTTCCTAATGCCCGGGGAAAAGTTAGCTCAAACGGCATTAAAGTAAACACACGGTTCCGTGTAATGCTATCCTTTAAAGAGCTCATCGGATAACCATCTTCTAGAGCAACGGTTCTCAAACTGTGGTACGCGTACCACCAGTGGTACGCGAGCCCACCAAAGGTGGTACGCGAACAAATAATAAGCGTTATTTACTTATTTGCCTTCAAATAAAATAAACATTGGCTGAAATCGGTAAGCCTGCAGTTCAGGCATTCAGGTGAACCTGCAGTTCAGGCATCTGGACACATAACAGACGTATACTCCATATAGAATTGATAGAACAGCTATAGCGCGCTTTTTAGCTGTATACATTACATGGCGGGGTCCACTGTATACATATTTTGGTCATTGGGTTATATATGTTGAATAAACTGGTTTACTAATATTCACTAAAGAGGCTTTTATTCACTTATTTTACATAAATAAATTCTCTTCTCACATTTTATACCTTTCATATTGTCAAAGGCAATAGTATTGTTGGTGTTGATTCAATGGGAAATCCCCTGCATGTTTGAAAATTGCAGAGTAATGCGTGTTTGTGCAGAGTTGTGAAAATTGTATAGTAGTGCGAACGTGTTTATTAAGTTGTGTTCAGGAACTTACACGTGAAAAATATGGATAAGTGGCTTAAAAGGGACATAAAAACATTGGAAAATGCTACTCCATCAAATTCTACTTCAGAACCAGAATATGTTGTGGGTGAATATGAAAGAAATCCTTCCAAATTACGGAAAATAGTAAGAAAATATGATGCGGAATACATTAATTTGGGATTCACGTTCACAACCGTAAACGATGAGCCTAGGCCGCACTGTGTGATCTGTTTTGAAATTCTCTCAAATCATTGCATGAAACCGTCATTATTGAAGCGGCACTTTAATACAAAACATTCTACATTAGAAAATAAAAGTAAGGATTATTTTGTCCGTAAGTTGGCTGAGATGAAAGACGGAAAGAAAACTATGTTGTCCTTTGTCGGCAGTTCTGAAAAAGCAACAATGGCATCCTTCTTAGTGAGTTTAAGAATTGCAAGATGTGGAAAAGCTCATACTATTGGTGAAGAACTGGTGCTACCTGCTGCAAAAGATATAGTTACATGTATGTTAGGTGAAACATCTGCTAGAAAGCTGGATACTGTAGCACTGTCAAATGATACCGTCCATCGCAGGATTGAACTGATGGCATCGAATGTTAAAGAACAATTATTAGTCCGCGTCAAGAATAGTGATTGTTTCGCCATACAGCTCGACGAGAGCACAGATGTAACAAATTATGCTCAGCTTATGGTTTATGTGCGGTATATATTTGAAACTAAAGTAGAAGAGGATTATTTATTTTGCAAAGCACTCCCAACACGAACTACGGCCGAAGAAGTATTCAAAATACTCAATGACTTTTTTGCGGAGAATGGGCTAGATTGGAAGAAATGCGTTGGTTTCTGTTCTGACGGTGCGTGCGCCATGACGGGAAAATACGGAGGTGTTACCAGCAAAGTGAAATCAGTTGCAGAAAATTGTACCTTTACCCATTGCTACATCCACAGAGAGGCATTAGCAGCAAAACAAATGCCAGATCAGTTTAAGAATGTTCTCCAGGAGGCAGTCAAAATAGTCAATTTTATCAAATCCCGAGCTTTAAATTCACGTTTATTTTCGAAATTGTGTTCTGAAATGGGTAGTGCTCATGTAAACTTGCTGCTGCACACGGAGGTTAGATGGCTTTCAAAGGGAAGTATGCTAAGTAGGTTGTACGAGTTGCATTCCGAAGTCCAATTGTTTCTAATGGAAACCAATTTTGAATTACAAGATCGATTAACAGACGAGTTGTGGCTAACAACAGTTGCTTACTTAGCAGATATGTTTAATCGTCTGAATGATCTGAACTTAAGTTTGCAAGGTAAAACCACAAATCGATTTTGGTAGATGATAAAATTAGGGCTTTCATCAGAAAATGTCAAATGATAAAAGACGGTATTTCAAATAAAAACCTACAATCATTTTGTAATTTGGAAAATTTTGTGACAGAAAATGCAATAAGTTTGAAGGACGACTTTATTAATAACATAAAAGAACATTGCCAAATGCTGATTAACGCGTTTGGGAAATACTTTCAAGACGACTATTCTGGATTCCTTTGGATTCGCAACCCTTTTATTTTGGAGAGCATTCCCGATTCACTGACAAACGACGAAAAAGAATCTTTTATAGACCTGTCTTGCGATGGAGGTTTAAAAATGGAGTTTGCCAAACTGCAGTTGTCCGAATTTTGGTTGAGAGTTAAAAATGAATATCCAACTTTGTCTAAAAAAGCTTTGTTGTTTTTAATTCCATTTTCAACCACCTACCTTTGTGAAACTGGGTTCTCTGCAATGTTGGAAGTTAAAAATAAATATCGAAATAGACTCGATGTTGACCCAAATGTGCGTATGAAATTGACTACAATTGAACCTAACATTGCTTCTCTCATTGCGACTATGCAGATCCATCATTCTCATTGACGTTTAAGACAAAATATTTGTAAGTCTATTGTTCTTTAATTAAACTTAACGCTTTAAAATACAAGTTGTTTCATTACAATAATAATCTGTTGAATGTTTAACGGTGTCTTATTACGCTACAAGTTTGGTGGATATGTACCACATATGGTACATTTAGTTCGGTGGTACGCGTTTGATCTACATCGCATTTGAAAGGTACGCGAAAAATAAAGTTTGAGAACCGCTGTTCTAGAGGACGTGTTAATGGCTTCTTTGCTCTTAAGTAAACAGCGTGAAATGCCTGTATTGTACTTCTATAATGGATAATTTTTATATACGTACAACTGTTTGTTCTATCTGTATATGTATGATAGATCTACTGTTCGACTAAGCACTTTTTATCTGTTAAAGTAATCAATTCTCCTATTTTTAAAACGTCACTTATTTACCATAATGTGCTATTGTTAATCTATAAATTATATATATGAGTTTTCCCAGTACATACATCGAGATATCGAAGCCTATGTGCTGGTGAATAGTCCAGAGACAGCCTGGCCAAATAACAGAGGCGGTAATGAAACTTCTGGCAAATACATACGCTGATAATGTCCAGTTGAAATGGTACGAAGCAAAACATCCAAGATAGAACAAACCCGTTGAAAAAGTTTTGTAACCGACGTCGTCAAAAACTTAGCCGAGTCCAAAGTTATCGAGGCAATAGCATAAGTGACTTTTAGCAACTCACCTGAACTCAGATTGAACTAGAACTTCTCTGAAGATGGACTAAATGAAAATAAAATAAACAGATTTTCACAAATTTGACTTACTGGCAGAAAGGCACTAATAGAATGTAAATCTTTCAAATGAGCAGGTGAAGTAATGTACCATAAAGGGACACCAAGAATGGATTTTTACTGACTGTGTTTATATTAAGGCTAATTGGGGCAATCATAATCGATTCTGAACAATCCCCAAGAGACGACTCTTGGCCTGCTTCATTACGCAGATCTTTTGTGGTCCCAGGTGCAGGTTTTCCATACGCCTTTTAGGCACACAGTCTCCTGTTAGCAAACCCACTATTGTTTTAGCAGATTTTCTATACTTGCCTTGCAGTTCAAATGTAGATTTAGGCTTGTATCCGATTAGGAATTGCTTGACCAGTCACCTGTCAAATCTAGAATATTTCTCCGCCGTTCTAGATATCTGTTTTCTTTCCATTGTTTAGTAGTTATTTTAACCAGCCTGTAGAGAACTTCGAACGAGTTTCGACGGGTCTATTCGGGATGATTTGTCTGCTTTAACGTTTGCTCTGCTGCCTTCATGCACTGATACCGATCAGAATGACTTTAGCCTCGTTACTGAGTTTACTTAGCACGTTTATCCAATTTCACATCGGATAAATATTTGTTTTGATTATATGAGAGCTATTAATAGGAGTCAGTTCTCAAGTTAGCAATCGCTCAATAAATTGTATACGTTTATTCACTTAACATGCTGCAAAGAGGAAACAGTAAGTAGCATTAACTGATGTTATTAATCTCATAAAGGTATGCAATAGTCATTGGACGTTTTCCAGTTCCAGAGTTCCCTGTACAATACTACATGTTGAAGAACATCGTTCTGAAGAGTCGGGTTCTATTAATCGATGTTCAAAATTTTATGAAGGCAATCAACAACATTTTGTTTCTAAGGAAAAGATTAAGAGCAAAGCATAGAAGTAAATGAGTCAAGCTCTAAAAGTCAATATTCCAAAATATCATCAGCTGAATTAACATTTTCCCTCCACAAGCCCTATAATCCATCATGCGCGTTATGCGCTTTTGGTCCCAAGATAATGCATAAACTCAAGTAGAGATGTCACAACTCAATATCCTCAGAAGCTAAATGCTTCGACAGGAATCCTAGAGGATCGTTATATAAAGCAGTTGAGGGCATTGCACCCTAGTCGGCTAAGTCTCCTGATTTAACTCCGAGCAACTTTTTTCTTGAGGCTACTTAACGGAGACCCTATTATACATTGGCATGGAAGATCCTGAACATTAAATGAGCTGCGAATGCGAATTATACAACTTCATAACAGTAGGTCTTGTTAATATACGTAAACAGTTTTAAGGTAGGTTGGGTTACCGTAAGGTAGAAGGTGGAGGAATTTTTTGAAAAACATTTTAAACAATTTTTAGAATTCTTTTTTATTTTCTTTAGAGTTGTTTGAACTTTTAACTTCTTGCAAATTCACTCATGTTTAAAGGTTTATATCATTACATTTATTTTTATTTTAATAGAGTTAAATTAATTTTGGGGAGCTGTATATATATGGTCACATTTCATATTTTGCTCATCACTTTCCTAATCCACACGTAAAAATTTCTAGTATTCCTACTTTACATTTTTACTTTTTTTCTCTTCTTTTGACCGTCTCGCTGGTGGACGAATTGTTGTCGTATGCGTGAAAAGATTTCTCGTCAACCGTAAGTGACTTCAAATTTCAAATGTTCCTTTATTGTTTTTAGGGAAACAAAATATATCAAAAAGCAGTAAATCATGCTAAAAAATGGTACACGTGCAACTAATTAAGAAATGTGAGGGTAACCTCATCGGACCATTCTTTTCTCAAACTTATATTCGTTCGCATCTAATTTACAGCGATCTCAACTAGAAAACGTAACGATCACTTTACTATTACCAGTTTCTTGTCATTTATAAACTAATTCACTTTAATAACTCCAGAATTATTAAAGGTATTGTTCTCCTGAGAAAAACACGGAAACTATTCGCTACACAATACAATTTATTACATTTAGTATTTCGTTTCGTTGATTAAAAGCGAACTTTGTAATATAGCATCAACTTTACCAACTTCGTAAATTGTTTTCATTCCAATGGGACACCGCAGCCGTATAAATAAAATAACAAACCGAGTCCTCCTGTTTTCAAATTATACATAAACTTACTAAATTTATAACGTGGAAACCGGAAAAGAAAATTTGCAATTCACCCGTTCGGGTTCCTTTAACACAAGACTCTTCCTCGCTGTATATTTAAGAATATACCAGGTTTCGTATGAAGTGGAATATCTAGCGGTGCGACGCTTCTGTATTCTGGGCTAACTTTAAGGTTAAAAATCGAATTTCTGTGAAACCCGAACTTTATCTGGATCCCAAGGCGGTCACATATGCATGCAAACTCATAGCGATACTTTTTCGAATATCAGTTTCCAGTAGCCCCGCAATGTAAAATGCACCACCTAGATATTGTAAAGGTATTTCAATGCTGCCTGAATAATGTTCAACTAAAGTTGGAACCATGCAGACACGACGGAAGTTAGGTATTCAATTTACGCAGAAACTCTCACTAACTTTATGATTTGCAAACATAAGTGTTGCGAGGGTACCTTATACGTGATTGTTACAACCTTTCTACGACTTCAAACTGAAGGTTGCACCAGATGCATACGAATGAATAATATTACACAAGTTTCATTATTATGTATACAGTGTGTCTCCGGATACAGACGAGAAGAGTTATTTTTTTATGAGAAATTCTGCTTTTCAAATAAATTATCATACCGCGAAGAAATACAAGATCAGATGTACAGGGTGTACAGTAAATTTAAAAAACGTAAAAATCCGTTGAGAGAGAACTGTTGTTGTTAATTATTATTTTAGATAAAATGCTTATAAAAGAAGATTGCTTATATTCCAAAATTAAACTTAAGTACAACTCCAGTAGCACAATTGGTACAACGTCGTACAGTCGATGCAATATCCGATGGTTAGCCAGGGCCGTTCGCACAAAGATCAGGTAAGTGTGCAAGAACGTTGCGAGCCAATGTTCGGCCAAAGGTGCAAAATGTTCACTCTTCCACGTAATGCCGGCATCGAGCCAAACAATCCGAAGCCAAAGTTGCGCCAACCGTCTGTGCTATTAGGGAAAATTTAAAGCCAGAATTTTAAATTTGATGTATTTATTGTTTTTACTTTAACCCATTTAGGGGAATTCCAAATATTTGCCGCTCGATATTTTCTACCTCTAACTACATTTGATCGTAGCGTCGAGCGCACATTTTTTTGGCTAACATCGCCATGTTTGTTAAAAATAGTTGTGATGATGAAGAAGTTGCGTTAATAGCCACATTGTTAACACATAAAGAAGAAAGTAAGGAGAAAAGCAAGAGGAACATGTGGAACCATCCCATAAATTAGTGGGAGTGTTTCATCATTTGTTTAATAATTTCAAAGAAGACTAGAATGTTACCTATGAATTCTGGGGAGCAAGTGTCGAAATATTGCAGAACAGACAAGCAGTCGTTAGTGTGGGCAAGTTGGTAATAGCCAAAGTGACGCCCTCACTTGGTCAGCTCAGCACGGTACGTTCCATTGTTTGCTACAGAGGATCGGAAACCGGTAATCCGTTCTGTCGACTTTTACCCTAGACCGTGCTGTGTTAGAAAAGTGGGAGGTCACTCATTCCCTTGCATTGTTTTAATTCACTGTTTTTTGACGGTATGCGCCGTTTAGTGGCGTGACACGCAAATGTGCGAATTACCTTCACGGAGTGCCCACCACAGAATCCGGCTTGCAATTTTATTAAACTGCTATGGCACCATTTAATCAGAAAATTACGAAAATCACTTCCAACTAGCAAAAAAATACCTTGAAAGTCTTGAGTGAGAACTTGGGATGCAAACGATAATAATACCAAAGCAGCTATTGCTATTAACTTCTTCCGGATTTCGCCGTGTGTCCAAACTTTAACTCGACGGGTTCTTGAGAATAACTGAACTGATTCTCTGTTGTCTGATATTCTTCAGAAGAATGTCCGAGATTCGGTTATACCGGCCGTGAAAGCCTACCCAGTGTTAATCCCAAAACAGGTTATTGAATAAGGCAATAATAAGCGTTGAAAATTATTTTGGCGAAAACCAAATATTACTTTATCTATTTTTTGTGACGAATAGTATTTGAAAACAATCTACTAGTAGCGGCAACTGAAATAAAATATTAGCAGCAATAACCCGGTTGTTTTATTTGAGATTTTGGGGTAACCGATTCAGCTTATTAGTAGCAGTCAAGGCTTTCTCTCCCCTTGCTTAAAAGCACAGCTACGCCCATATGTGGTTACTTCAATACAGAGCTAGCTTATGTTTTGCATTGTTACTATTAACTAAGCACTAAGGTAACGAATTTTATAAAGCAGAAGAACTCAGGTGTAGAGAAAAAATTACGAAATAATTGCACAGTTACCTTTAAAAATATCCATTCTAACGTTGATCTTGAACTTTCATTTTCTTAATTGGAAACCCCCCTATAAGTTAAGAACGAAAATGGATTAACGGGTAAGGTTGCGATTGTTTTACAAAATTAATGAGTTTCTTTCTCGAATTAGCCACCAACCTGCCCTAAATCTTCAGACAATGAGTGGCTTGTAATTTTACGTTTAAACTCAAAACTTTCGAACAATGAATGTATCGCGATGGTGTACGACAGACGCAAGAAGCGGCACAAAAGCATTAAAGGAATAGGTTTCACCTCTAAACAAGGACGTTTGCAAACTCGGAGAACTTTTTTCCCACTTTAAAATTTAATGGGTATCCTTTTGTCTCGAAGCGTTTAGGAAAATGCAGATTTGTTCGAGATTATCACTTCCAAAGCAATTTAAATACTCTGTATAGTTTGAGGAAGTTTCGGATGCTTATTCTACCGTATCCATATTTCGGGTCTGTCACATTATGATGTGGAAGATCTGTTTGCGTTATAATACGTATTAGATCATATTATTTAACGTCTCATTTTTTTCTTTTGATTCTTGTGATGTTTTTTAATAGGCTACAAAATTGCCTTAATTTTTATAATTGCAGAAGACAATGGTAAACTAGTATTAAGGGTATACCGTCTAGGAAGTCAAATTTTTTCAGTGCTTAACTCGTCGCAACCGCGCTGCTGTATGCGTTCCACCACGCCAGAGGTGAAACTAACTGAGCGAGAAGCAGTTGATCACGGTAGCTCAGCATGTGAACCATGCCAGAGGCGAAAATCAACTGGCGTGGTTTACATGTTAAATTACTGTGCTAACTGTGGCCTGCTAGCTTTCCCTCTCCTGAAGTAGCTCTATATGATTGTGGGCGAAACGTCGAATTTTCGATTAACAATGGCACTGTCCAAACCCGGAACGCGTTTAGTTTTGACTGACACTGACCGTGGAAAGCTGCGTTTTCAAATCAAAGTCATTTAATTTTTATTTGATTTGTATTATTTTTGTATAAATTGGTACATTTCATAACGTGTACGTATTTAATGTAAAAATGGATCCGATTTCTTATAATTTCCGCAAGTATTAGAAGATCAGGACCGTACTTTGTACACATTGCGAAGTATCCGTCGCTGAATTTTGCTTTTAGGTTCCATGTTTATTCTTAATTGGTAACAACAAGCATATATGTACATTTCGATACGCATTTCCCAGGAACGTCTTTATTCTAGAGAACTCTGCAGATTTACCAAAACAAATCTCGGCAGTTTTTGCACAATATTAAATTAATCTTCACGACGCTCGAATCCGGAACAAAATTCCGCCCGTCCTCTCAGACCCTGTGTGAACAACCATCAGGAAATATGTTCAAATATTTCCGTTTTTTTCTCATTTCTCTCATTTCTACTGCTTCGTTCCCCGCATCGTTCCGTCCCGAGGAAGTTTGGGAAAACTACTGTACTTTAGACTTAACAAAAAGTGATACAGAACGGAGCGCCGCGGAGAAGTTCCAGGGGAGAGCGATGAGTTCTCCATCCTTAAAGGCACTCGGAGAAGTGCCCAACGTATTATGCACGCACACATATACGTCGTCGGAGAATCCGTGACGAAAACGGGAAATGTTAAATTGAGTTATTAAAATGGAAAGCCCAGTCATCCTGTAGAGTTTTGTTTACGGCTGTTGAACAAATTTTATGAGTTCCCCGTTCGGAGCGGTAGTTGTACTAGTTGTAACCTGGTAGGCCACTTTAATTAATTTCTAGTGTGTTATTACGTTCCCGAATTGATTGCAGCCTTGTGGCCGATGCGACGTCCTAATGGAACTGATGTCAACGTTCAGTTTTATTATAATAATATTATGGAAGTTATGATGGTATGTTTGCAGGGGCTTTATTAATATAATCATCCTTCCGTGTCTATACGGAATGAATCAGACGCAATCTTCATAAATCATGCAACGAGTATATTTTTGAGCCTGTGATATTTAAGATTAATAAAACAATCGTTGTTAAATACGAAATATTTTGTTGAATTAAACATTTTTAAATGAGAATTGGCAATTATGTATATATAAAATCGATATTCCTAACATAAGAATAAAACAGGGGTAGACCATGCAAGAGTCCATCGTAGCGCACACTAAAAGAACATATGTTGATTCAACAAAATTTTTGTAATATTAACACGTATTTCGTATACGGCAAAAAATATTTCTTCTTATTCTTTCAGCGAAATGCAGTGTTTGAAGTATTGTCGTTGGTTAAATGATAAAACAACAACAAAAAATATTCATGTAACACCAGCTATTCTTCCAACAAAAAGCATATTGTATCAACAAGAAAAATTAAAATTAAATTTATGTTGACGTAGCTGAATTGAAATTGTTAAACTGACTAATATTGTTGCTCATTCAAGCAAAAAAATCTCAATAAAAAAGTTTTTGTTGATTTACCAAGCGACCTTCTCTGTGTGTAGTTTGCCGGAAATATGAAGGATCGCCCTTATGCTGTAAAAATTCCGCTTCCCAATCAACCTGGTAATAACTATTTTTGCCGACGATAACGCTATACAAAGCCGCTACATACATGCGCACGTATATCAATTATTGCTTCATACTTCAGTTGTTTGAAAACATTAAACTGCTGAAGACATAATATAATTTCGAAATTCCCGCACCTCGTTCCAAGTCATTCCAAGCGTTTTTGATAGTCTTTGATGCAAACGTTGGATGTAACATATGACAAAATATAGAATTAAAACTAGTGGGAGAACCGTACAGCTTATAGTATGGTACAAAAAAATATGAAAATCTAATAAAAATTTAGTATCGTGTCGAACGTGCTTTAAAAAAGTATTAGCAATATTAGACATTCAAGGTTCCCAATTTTTCCGCAGAATTTGAAATTCAGTTATCGATAAAAGCAGATTTATTTCGCAAAAGCTTTCGAATATCTTATTTTACGTAGCGAATATTTCTGATGCATGAATCGGGTTTAGGTTTTCCAGAATTTTTTATTTACCAGTTGCTCTGTTGTAGAATTTCTTGTTTTTACTTACCTGCAACTTTGCAATTGCCGAACCTATACCTGTACTGCAGTTTCATAATAAACTTCATAGTCGCGATCGTTCTTGCACGTTAGTTTAATAGCAGAGTTTACCATTACATCGCCAAAATATGCATACATTAACTGGTCTCCTTTCGTTTTCGTACGGTGTAGATGCGCTTTTGCAATTGCCAGTCCATTTAAATATCATTAACTAATAGTGCATCTTTATAAAAGTAAACATTCATATAGACGCTTATATTTATTCAACACAGCAGCCTCAAACGTCAAATCAACAGCAAGCGCAACCGTTGCCGCAAAATATTTCTCAGCAACAACATCAGCAGCAGCGGCAGCAACAACAGCAACAAGGTCTTTGGCGGTATCGGTTCACTGTTACCGAACATCCTCAAGCTCCCACTAATCCTCTGCCGCAGGCGCACTCATCATCCCATTATCCAAACCAAATCCGCCGTCGAACAATCTGCTGCGGGCCCCGATATATTAGGCGGAATCAGTTCCCTATTGTCGACACTAACGACAATTCCAATCAACAACAACAACAAATGACGCCCATTCCACCGCCACAATCCCAAAACGCATCCCAGCGACAACAGAACGTCCCAGATTATTTGGGAACCATCGGCTCGTTAATCACTAATTGCCTCCCTTCCCAAAATCAACAACGTTCGAACGTGCAAGAACAAGCTTAATATCTTATTAAACATGTAGTAACGGTCACTGAGAAAGATTGCATACAAGAGTAAGGTTGCATCAGGAATTGCAGGTCTCCTCGAGTTGTCCGCGATCTCTGGTGTAAACTTACAAAATTTACCATACAAACCTCAGAAATCTTGTACTTTCGCTATATCACAAATCGAATGCGTTGCGGTGAAATTACTATTACGTAAATACTATCGCATGTCACAAACTGCAATTAATAGTCATTATTTCCATATATTATGATCTATCCGTAAATACCACACCTGCATTGTAAGCTTATTACACAGCACGAATAAATTAACCGCCTACACGGCATAA
Source organism: Marronus borbonicus (assembly GCA_902655005.2). NCBI lineage: Eukaryota > Metazoa > Arthropoda > Insecta > Coleoptera > Scarabaeidae > Marronus > Marronus borbonicus. Next base: position 5,542,467 of record LR737394.1, on the reverse strand, counting down.
CCTAACTATAGAAGCATGAATTATTAATTTATAGTCTAAACGGTATAATTATAGCGCCTATATCCATGCGTGCAGAACGGATATATCTAAGTCGTCTACGTAAAACAACTTCTTGTGTTAAAGGTAATGCCATTTAACAATTTTTGATGCATCGTAAAAATGTCTTTCGGGTGATGTCGTGTAGTTAATATTTAACTTGACGTTTCGCTGACTATCCTGTCAGCTTCTTCAGAAGATTTCTAAAGTCTTTAGAAATTTTACACTCAACTTTTGATGCATTATTTAAGAATCAACATGTAGTTACTGCATCTGTAAAGCGAAATAGAAAAACTAACGATTTCACTAGCTATTAGAAGGCTGCGTAATTTCAGTAAAAACAACTAACCAGTTTCAGAGAAAGTCGAACGCCCTCCGTAAGTTTCGAACCCTACGGATGACGCAACAACTCCTTGCGCCAGACGACACGGTTCATGCCGATTATATTGATAGGGTTTTTGATAAGAATTTTAGCGATCGGTTGAAAGACTAAGCAACGAATCAAAGCAAAACCATTTCGCTATTGTTCGAAACTAAAGAGCAAGCGTGTCCGTCTTCTCCGATCATCAATAATGATGATGTGGTTAAGAATATCATCCATATGCCAATTTTAAATGGAAAGTCGATATTGTTAACATTGTCAAGCGTAGTAAAAGTATAAAGAAGGTGGTTCTATTATTTAATCCGAAAGAATGTGCAGCTATTCAAACAAATCAGGAAAAATGTGAAGATAGTCAATTTAAAAGTGATTTACAAATTATTCACAGCAATTACATCGGAGTAGGGCAAGCAGTAGAAAAATTACAAAATTCTTCACTGTCGTTAGAGGAATCACTGAAAATTGTGAAAGATGTACACGCACAGCTTTGTTCGGTAGAAGACGCGAAAAATGAGTGTGTTCTAATTAAGTTTGAAAGAGTTTTAGACAAAGATTCAGATTTTGCCACACTTAGACAAATTTGTGAAGGTTCGTCTACAGATGCGTTAAGTTATTTCAGAGATGTTTTTAATTATGCAAATATAACATCACAAGATGTAGAGCGATCGTTTTCTTTATACAAGAACATATTTTCCTCACGGCGGACGCGTTTTGCAGAAATAACTTTGGAAACGCACCTTATGTTAAAAATATTTAATCTCGCTTCCTCAGTTTTTCAAGTCACGGAAGACGCTTAAGACGGTAAGTTTTTTTTTTATCATCGAGTTACATACGCTCTCGATTTTCTTTTTTAGACATGACTAGAGATGGCAATTTCCCGTGTTCATTCAGTAATATCGAGATAATTTATCGAGATCGGATCATAATCAACAAAAACCAGCTTAAAAACTTTTTTGTATCTAGCAGCGTTCACGATAATATACCTTTCATACTGACTCCCTTCGCATGCAAGAGTCCATTCGTTAGCTACGCCGATGCTGCGCACCCGAATTTGCCCAGTCTACTTGTACGTGTTAGAATAATTAGTAGCTTTTGGTGAACTCTTCTTATCTTCTTTCACTACTGAAGCTAACAAATTCCAATAATTAGTAAAGCAAAACTTCCCATCTTCCTTGCAGTACAGTAAGTGCTAGAAATGGCCCATTGAAATGTTTTTGTCGTTGCTGACTAATGGATTACAGAATTGATCTTCAGCTCTTTCTAGTTTACGTAATTGGTGCTGAACGACAGCTATCTTGCTATGTTGTCTTTGGCAAGCCAGATGTGAATGCTTCCTTAGATTTTGCTAGGGTATGTTTTGATAGTACGAGGCCTTTTCATTTTCTTCGCTTATTCGCTGCTTCCTCATCTGATCGCCCTTTTCCTTTCCCTCGATTCCTTCTTGGCTTGGAACTCGCCGTAAAATATTGGTTTTATTCGCCCTAATTATCTTAAATTCTATACACATTCAATAATCTTCCGTGTAGGTTTTGAAAGTCTTTAGGGTTATCTAAGAGTTTGTTGCATTATGTACGGTCTAACTTTTAACCAGATTTGCAGAAGCCTCTTCAAGTCAAAGATGTTTTTGTTACCTCAAGCTCGGTTTCTCATTTTACACCGAAGAACTTGTTTTATAACAATTTGAAATCCTTCAATAAGTTACCCGTAGAAATAAAGGATATAAGTTCCTTCCTAAGTTATGTAATTCTAAACCATCCCATAAGAGCGAGCATGCTATAGTCACCGAATTTTTCAGAAATTCAAGAGGGAAGCCGCGTCTTGCTACGCTAGTAAATATATCAGTTACGGAATGGAGCCCATGTAGATTTGTATTCAATAATATTTCCTCGTTTCTTCTTGGAATATTTTACAATAATAATCAGGTAGAGAAATTTTTTGATTGTAGAAAGAAATATGTTATAAAAGGTTATGATCAGCCTATTTGAAAAATTACGCACTCCCTTCGAACGCAGTTCCAATACACTATTGCATATGGAACAGCGCGTTACACAATTAACGATTTTTGAATTTTGAAACGCACGTTTTTTTTTTGTCCCCGGAAACATAAAAGGGAGCTCCACAATTATAGCAACGAGATGATTTCGTTTGTGTTGCAGTGGAGTTATCGAACAGAACAATCGCTGGGCAACAACGCTTTCCAACCCAAATTGCATTTAATTGGTAAAAAATTCCTTTGTTCGGGGTTTTTAAATTTTCAGGTTTTACAATGGACAAGTGCGTAGCGTAGCGAGTAAAAAACTTGCTAATTTACTTCTGGTTAAACACAATTTTCTAATTAGTTGCTATATCGCAACATTGTTGAGCTAAGGGCTAGTGGGACTAGGGGACAGTGAAGACGGGCTGGTAAAAGCTTTAACTAATTATATTAAAATGGCTGGCACGTAATTTGTGCCTTGGGTCACTGTGTGTCCTATAGAAGGTTAATAAAATTACAAAGGCTGAATGTACTATGAAGGCCGAATAAATAAATGTTCGTGTAGTTCTATACTTTCCTCTATTTATCAGGATATGTTTCGATATATTAATCTGGATCAATTTAGGCGAACAAAATAAACCCAAATAAATATACAACAATCATTATTATTAGCCCAAAAATGAATTTCAATTTAAACAACACATAGCAATACAAAAAAAAAATATTGCTAACTCAGGGTACAGTTAAATAAATCAAATACGTGAATAATTATGGCATAATAAATAGCAAGAAAACGGAATTAATGATGTTTTGTTTTAATATAGGACTAGGAAAAACCTTAGGCTGATCATTGGATTTCCCTCAACCTTGAGCGCATCCCCAATCTATAGTAATAAAACCGCTGTTTAAACCGCGTAAATATATTAGTTACGTTAAATTTAAGGAAAGTTTCAGTTAAAAAGTAGCTTAATGAAATTTCCAGAAGTAGGTATGTACGTCAAAGTTCGCCTTTAAATTTCTTCGGATATTGACTGCTTCTCCCGAGTGATTTCCGTTAAGCCAAGAGAAAACCAATAAAAACAGATGCAGAATCTAAAATCCAAAAAAAGAAAAAACAAAAATATAGAACCAAAACCAAAACCCTTAGGGGTTTTGGTTTTGGTTCTATATTTTATTTAGATATGTTTAATATGTGTTGTTATATCAAATATTTTATATTTTATATAACAAGAACACGATTAGCGAAACGAAAATTAGGTATTAAATATCTCATTGTTTCCGCAGTGAATATATGTACATAACAAAGAATATATGTAACTACAAAATTACAAGAAAAATATTTACAAAGCGACACATACGCTAATAGCACAATGGGGGGTTCCCTACTATATAAATACAATCAAATACGTCAAAAAAACCTCCTCTCAAATTGGTTTAGAAATCGGGTCACGTGCGATTATTAATCCTACAATGGAAATGGCTTTCGTCACCAACCCATTCAATATCAATGGGTTTGATTGAACCCATCAAATTCAATAACACCAACAGACGATTTAATCCTACACGGATGATCATAAAATTCGCGAATCACCTCAATCGTTGACCGATTTACTCGACAGCGTAGGATGGGATGATAAAAATAGGAAATAGACAAAGATTTAAGTTTGAAACCTCTTTTAGTTAATAACGCTATGAGGTATATGATCAGTATCGTTACATTTGAAAAGAGTAGTATTCGAATCTTTCTTATAAGAAACGTTTTCCTTTGGTTTTAAGTATTTATTACTGCAAAATAAGTATTTTTGCCTGAATAACAATTGTGTTTGATTTATCATTCAAGTATCCAACTTCCACAACTAAAAAAAAAGTAATAATTTCTATATAAAGCTCAATTCGTTCAAATAAAAAAAAAACAGTTTCGTATATTACATTAAACCGAAGTGATCTATTAATAACATTTTGTAGTATTTGTATGGCAGCTACTGGACTGGAATTACGTAAGTATTAAAGCGATTGTTTTCTGTGTTACACGTGTTAAAATAATATTTTGTTAACGTGTTCAGCTTCTTATACAAGCAAATGTTCTCTGAATGACCCAAATCTACGCCAATGCATAATAACCAACGCAAATGCTGCCATTCCAAGATTAGTTAAAGGTGTATGTTGATATATTTTCAAGTTGGAGTAACTTACTCTAGAATATAAAAATAATAGTTTTTCTTGGTTTATGTCCTACCAAATGAAATAAGCTTAAACTCGCCTGTTTTATGGCCATTACTGTTACCAGAATGGGAACTTCTTGGACTTGATTTTACCGTGATGTTAAGCAATGTTCGTCTGGAAGGTTTAGAGGACTACAGAGTGACTGATGTCAAGTAAATAAAGGGACAGTTTAAATAAATGATTTGAAGTCACCCAAAAATATTGAGAACTATGTTCTTTTCCCGTCCACCTTTCTTGTGGGTCAAAATAATTTACATATTACAAGCCCTACTGCGTGAGTGAAGAATAACTCCTTCCTTGAGCAATCTAGACAACTTCAGACAAATTATAAATTGCTTAGGTTATGAATGTACAAAAAGAAAGTAAAAATTACATACCGTGTGAATAAGATAAATATTACAGAACAGAACGTAAGTAAGCATACTACTCTGATTTCTGCCGCCATTTCTGAGTCCACGATAACAACTTCTCGTCTGACTTTCCACCTTAACACGTTTAAATTTATCGATCTAGCATTGAAATGAGTTCCAAATTAAATGAATAACCACCTCCTGAGAATAAATTATATTACTCAAGGAATCGCTCGACTTCACAATTATCCATTATCTTAGAAACCATCTTCAAGGTTAAGTTAATGGTTCGCTAAAAGCTTTCGCTTGTGATGTTCGCGGCAGAGAAGGTAATATGCGACGAAAAAGTTGGCTTAAACAAATATTTTATGTCAAAAATAAATTTTGTATTTCGAATATTAAGCAATGACGCTGTAATTTACATATATTGTCAATTATCGTGATATTCGTTTCATTTTTGGTCCTATTTCAGCAAATTAATTCGGAGATATTCAAAGATTTTAGTGAGATATTCCAAATTGATAATTTCCATATAGACAAACTAAATTTAAGTTTTAACAAGCCACTACTGGAGCAGCAGAACTATTCCTGCAAAAGAGTAAGAACAAATTGAATTTTTAGTTAGTTGTTTGCGCTGCCAAGGTTCACAATAGTTCATACATTTCTCACTATTTACAAACAAACATCCATAAAGTTGGCAATATTATGTGAATTAGTGGGAAAACATGGCTTTGTTGCGAATAGTAACACAAAAACCTTTTATTTGTGCTTATCTTGCTCTTAATAAATAACACTCTTACAGCGTATTCCACTGGCTACCCTGGTTATATTATAAGAAAGGATACTCTGCCCCAAGGCTGTTGTAGTTCGTTTGATTCAGGTTCTTCGAAAGCTAACGCTGGTACGAATTGGATTTATTATATTATGGAATGCTGATAAAATTTGTAGTAGGCCTCGTAAGAGTGCAGAAGTAGTCCTTCATCCCTGGGTATAACTCCTACTAAAGAGTAAAAGAAAAGGTTGTGCAGCTGTTTCAATTTATAACTCCGCGTTCTAAATGATACAAACGATATCGTTTGCTTTAATAAGTAATGAAAAATCGGTTGTAATTATTTAAATCTTCATTGTAACCAGTGTAGTTCGTCCTCGCTGCATGAATTTATTAGCAGGTTCTATTCGTTGTAACATTTTTTTTTTCCATTATAGCTCTAATTTAAAAGAAGTTTTATTATATTCTATGAATTACAATATAATCCACTCAATGTGTTTTTTATACATGATTAGATTCGTGTACGTTTTTTTACTTTTTTTACCTAAGAGGGATGTTTTTTTTTTTTTCCGTTAAAGTAGACCAAGTAAACACATAAAATTTCCAGGTATTTATTTTGGAAACCAAGTCTACTTTGAAGCGAAATTCGTATAATTTGTATTTTAGAGGTGCTCAAGATACTTGATTTATTGACCGATAATGAAAAACGAATATGTGATACTAGCTATTGAGAGGGAATCCTGGCAGAAGCTGTCAAATTATTTTCAGCGGATTTTCGGGGTACTTCTTGTGGCAACTTCGGTAAATAAGGAAAGTAAATATAGAACTTCGGAACTTTACATACTGAGTCTTTCGAAGAAAAATACAGGAAATAGGTCTGGTTTAAATGGGGGAGGGGGAAAGAGGCGCATTGTTCTACATATGGTTACAATACATTGACTACGCTTGAATTTCAATTCAAAAAACTATTCCAGTCAACAGTAAAATGTAATATTTTTTCGACTACTTCGTGAACCAATGGCTTGAAAATCGAGCCATTACCAAAGATATGTGGAATGTAGTAGAAGGTAGGAATAGGCGGGCTCATAGGGAGACTCTTTAATAATCTTATACATTCAGGTTGAATGCAAGCTTAATGCCAATATTAGTAATAATGCGTCATCCATATAGGTGCAAATGCTTTGAAGTAGCTAAGATGCCGAGAAATTTGAGAATGTATTAATAACCAGTCTTTTATCTGAATTATTTGAAAAAAATTGCTTTTTATTGCTTTGAAAGTGGAAAAACTAACTTATTAATATTTAGCTTATAGCAGCTTATACCATACATTCATGGAAAAATCTTAAGTTAAAAGTTGCTTACAATCAAATGATCTACCTATAACAGAAAATTATTTTAAAGTATCCAGGATGTTTAGTTTCTAGTAATACATGGGTTATGTTCGTTATTTTAAATTGAATATCATGTATGTTATTATAATTTCAGAGACCCTAATAAAAAAAAAATAATATATTAATATTCACTTTTCAAGTGAAAAAGAATCCATTTGTAGTATTTTTTCAAAAAATCGATGGTGAATTGCCTAAAAATATTAACAACAAATGCCTTTAATAATATTTTCTTGAACCTATTTAAAAGAAGAAAGCAACAAAATGTTTGCAGTAGGGTGTAGAAAATTGGAAAATTGGCAAAAAATAGAAATTCGGAAACATTTCCCTTTCAGTTTCCAAAAATAACAAAAATAATGCAATACCTTAAGAAGTCACGTGATGATCTAAACAACATAAATACAATACTCTAAAAACAATGTTGATCCTGAGATCTAAGCTCTGACATAGGATAACTTATATTTACAAGGAATAAATGGATAATATAATAAAAAATCGTTGATCATACTGGGAAGCAATCCCTAATCACAAGTCACAAATTCTTTCAGGGTGTGTGGACTAAAATTTAAAGAATATTTTTTGGGGTCCTTCATAAATTGTTGTTTTGTAATATTTCCGAGATAATCAGGCAATCTATTACATAGCTTCTTACCCGCGTAAATAGAAAATTCAATCCTGATTATTTCCGATGCAAGTGGGACACCCATCTCATGAGACTTTCTTTAACCTAGTAGAATTATTAAATACGTATTTTACACAATGATATATAATAACGGGATATTGAATAGAATTATCAAAATTCGCTTTATATTTAGAGAATTTGAATTATTTTTAATTAGGTATCGTCCGAATTTTGGTATTTTGATCATTTACATTAACAATATAAATTAAATAAAGAAACCAACAATCGTTTATGCCGAATAATAAGTCACAGGTTATTTTTAATAATTTGCCTTTCAATATTTTTTGAGAAAGAAATAGAAGCTTTCGATAAAATTAGTTTAAAAGAAATATTTTAAATATTTTGGCGATAAAAAAGCATCAAGAGAAAAGTCTAAATCCACTTAGAAGAAAGAAAGAATAAATCCAAAAATAAATCGAATCCAAGTGGATAGAAAGTGGAGTTGAAGGAAATCGTACATCAGAGGATTAATCAAAAAAGGATCTAGAAACAAAGGGAAGTAGATTTAAGGAAGAATTAACAAATAAAAACACGCACAGACACAAGAGGGTTTAGAGCGGTAAGTAGTTTTTCAAACTTGGTTGCAAAGAGATTATTGCGAACAAAAAATACTGAAGTAATTATTTTTTAATTTTATTTTTATTTAATCGAAACATCTCAATACATAAAAAAAAAGAATCTTGATAGTACCCCATATCGATTGTATACCGCGAATATGTACATAGCCACATAGCTACATACAGTATTACATACCTGTAAACGTATTTCTAATAGGGAAATTAAAATTTGTCGCAACCCGCATAACGATACTGCAGCTCTTCAGGTGAAGGGTGCATATTAGTGAAAAACATGTTTTAAGAAGTTAATTGACTTGGCAATGGGCTACTTTGGTGGTGTTATACTGTTATTAAAAACCGCTAATGATGATACATAACACCACAGTTATACAAGCTATTCAAAGGTATTTCATGCATAAAAATATGTTCTCGGTTATGTATATTTTTATCAGAAGACATTTCTTAATTATTGCAATTTTTTGACGAATCGCCATGGAGTATGTTATTTAATAATTCGTATTGTGTAATAACTTGAATTATTTTTTTCTTTGAAAAATTTAAGTACTTTAACCATTCAACAAAAACGTTGAGTAGCTTTTACTCACCACAATTGCTTAACCAACAACCGTCGGTTACACACATTGCGTTAGTCTCAAATCACATCATTAACACCTAATTCCTAAATCTAAATAATTTCCAATAATTAATAAAAGAACACTTTTGTGTCGCGGTAGCTTATTTTATAAAGCATTTCTGGTGATAGGCAGACAGCAGCGGCCATTATAATGTTTACTTTTGAAACTGTAGACGCCATTTAGCCACGCTTAGTTTTATACAGATATGATCCATAACGTCACCAAACTGCTACATTATGTTATTTCAAACGTCTAAGTCTTGCAAATTTTCATTCTTCCGGAGAAGACTAGAGGTGCTTATCTAGCCTTTTCCAGGGTTATTTGCATGGTGCGGAATGTGGGGTGCCAGCGCTGCAATTGCTTTATGTATGATGTATTTATAAATATTGCCAAAAGAATTTACTTTCTTGCTTCTGCAAAGAAGCAAAGTCTCTATCTACAGAATCCAAGAGTGGACTTACCTATATAAGCGGTGATCAAGAGGCTAAAGAACAGAAGTAGGCGTACGCTGGAGTTCTCCATTGCTTGTATAATAGCACAACATTTAACACTAAGACGGGATAACATTTTGTTATTTTATTCTTCACTTGAAAATTTGATGCTGATATAGATCGACATTAAGCATTGGGCAACTGTTCTAGCATGGGGATGAACGAACATACCATATCTACACAATATCTAATGAATATTGATAAAAAACATTTATCGTTATATATGTGGATGTGTGTACAATATGAGGGTTGTCTAAGTATAGAATCTCGTAGAATGTACTATGCGTTGTCCTTACTCTCAGCACTAAGAATTATGTCACTCACAATTATTTGAAATCTTGAATCAATTAACTATTATATTACTTTCCTTTTATGTACGTATTTTAATCTTATGTTCACTAAACGGTAGAGATCACAGGAAAATGAGTAGAAGAAAAGGTAATACTTATTACACGCTTAATTTCGATTATTCCTATGCTTGAAGGTAACAGATTTAATTAATTAAAACGACGGGACTTCTAACTTTCAATATTATTCTATATATTATGGTACACTGATGAATATTTTTTTTTTGTTTGACACTATAACCTCCTTGCTGTCTTATTGTTTGTTCCTTTAAGTAGTTTTACTCTTCTTCTTCTTAAAATTAACACACTCAAATCTTAAATATACAAGTTTTTAAATTTAATTTTATCGTTGCTACTGTCCTATGTATGTATCTAGTTTCCCTTTATTTACTTGGGTGATAATTGCGAAAATAACGATTTTCGAAATTAGCGCCTAATTTTCACGCTTGTCGTCTGGTGGCCAGCAAATGCGCGTTATTATTACGTATCGAGTCATACCGGGGACGTAGACGTCGCGATCGCCGATTCACGAATGCCATCCCGACGCCTGAACTTCGCGTAACTCTCCGGCGCCTGCGTCTTCCCGGTCTCTCTCTCTATATAATTCGCTTATTATGATTATATGGCGAAACATTGTAGATGATAACGTGTAGATCCTAAGCCTTCGTGATGTCCGGCGGTGTACACAAGTTGATGGGATGCTTTATTGTGCATGATGCATCTATAGATCGTAATTTACATCATAACTACTGACAGGTAGCCGGTTACGGTCTCCATTTTTCTTCGCCTCTTTCGATCACGGGTAACCGTGGCTAAATTATGTATCTATCGTAAACACTAACACCAGCATAGTTGATTGATTGGGTAAGTAACTCATATTATACGATGCATTTATACAGAGGAGATACATTGAAGTCGTTTATTTCTATGTCTATAGCATTTCAAAACACTCTATATTGAAATTATTGATAGATATGAAAGTATAGTCCGTCTAGAAAGTATCCGGAATTTATCATTTTCCTTAGATTTTAATATATTTCTTTTTTGTTACATCCTAAGACAAAAGTAATGCATTAAGTAGGTTATGCCGACTGTAGGCCATGGCAAAAATCATATAACAACACCAGCTGTCAAATATTGTTGATTATTAACAGGCTTAATATTTGTGAAATAATGTCGCAAGTAGAAAAAAGAAAGTTGGTGGAATATTTGTATAGAAAAGGTGTTCAAAACGTTAAAAAATTAGTGCAATTGACTGAACTCGGAAAAAGTGCAGTATATGAGACAATAAAGAGGATAAAAAATAGGAGAGATATGAGCCATGGACCAGTTTCTGGAAGACCGCGTAAGATTAGCGAAAACAATCTAAACGCTTTAGTGATTTTAGGACGACAAAACCTTCCAAAAGTTTCCCCAGATCTTAGTCCCTTCGAAAACATATGGGGACTAATGAAAATTGAAGTAGAACGAGCAGCACCACGAAATAAAGAAGATTTGATTCGGTCAGTTTTACAAGCCTGGACCATTATCACCGAAAAGTATAGCGTTGACCTTGTTTCGGGATTACATGAACGTTTAGTTAAGTGTTTACAGTTAAATGGAGATTGTATTAGTAAATGAGATGGATTATTTGTTGTGATTTTATTATTCAAGTAATAAAAATATATACCATAACATTATAGCTGTGCTTTTTATTTTCCGGATACTTTCTAGACGGACTATATTATTGCGAACATTCAAAGGGTGAAAAGTGCTCTCAAATGAACGTCATAATGAATCGCAGTTTATACAAGGTGTTTCACATGTTCAGTTTCGCCCATAAATGAATAGCAGTTAATTCAACTAATTCAAGCGAGTTAGAACCTCCGATAAGCTTAAAAAATGCAAATCACATGATATACAAGCATCGTTTAAATGTGTCCTCATAGCATGCTAACATTCGTTCTGGCCAAAGGATAGTAAAATGCAAGGGCACTTTGAGTAGCCCTACCCGGCACATAATAATTCAATCGCGAAAGCAAATGTGGGGAAATCAATTGTATTATTTGCTATTTTATATAGCATTTTTTCTTTCTTGATTTAAGTGAGGCCATTTGAAATCTGTTCAGCATTATCGATGCCCCGAGCCGAATTTATAAGCTTAAAATTTCTTAAACGCCTTTATATATTTTTAATTACAACTAAATGAACGTTAGACGTAATGTGTAAAATTTTATTAAATGAACTACACATTTTTGTCACACACTTGATTGTCAATAGTTGCGAAAACACAACGGGTACCGCATGGTGGGAGTTGTACCAACTCCGAGCGTTTATGAGACCGAACGTACACTGTCGTTCAAAGAAGTTCGGTAGGTTGGTAAAAAACATGAAAAGGTTACAGAAACAAACGAAACTAAAAACAAACTGCAATTTTATTGTATGTACAGGTAAAAAAGACAAAAATAAATAAAAAGTTATTCTGGCCTAATATAACATACGGAACGTTATACTTTTTTTTCGTCGAAAAAACCTCCTTTGCTGTTAATCACCGCTCGAACTATTCTAGGCATTCTTTCGAAAAGTTTTGTTAAAACGGATTGTTGAATATTAGTCCATTCATGTTGCAGAATATTCCGTAAATGTTCTTGTGAAGTTGGGCATACTTTTCGGATCCTCCTGTCCAGTTCATCCCACAACAACTCTATCGGGTTCAAATCTGGGCTTTGTGGGGGCCATGTCATTACTTTCAGGGTGTGCTGTTCTTCTTGCTCCTTTCGATAGTTCTTACACACTAACGCAGTATGTTTTGGGTCGTTGTCATGCATGAATGTAAAGTTACGGCCTATTATACGCAATCCTGATGGCACTGCATGATTCTGGAGTATTGCAAAATAATGTTCCTTCCTCATTACACCCTGCACTCTGCATAAATCTCCCGTCCCAGCAAAGGAGAAACATCCCCACACTAACACAGAACTACGCCTTTGCTTCACTGTAGGCACGATGCAGTTCGGGATCACTTTTCGGTTTTAGATCTTCGGACATAAACTCGTCGATTTTGCCCAAAAACCTGAAACTTTAACTCGTCACTCCAAAGCACGTGTTTCCAATCATCTAACCACCAATCTAGATGAGAACGGGCCCACTGTAGCCCCGACGTAATAAGGCTTTTCGAATGGCAATGCGTCCATGAAGATCCGCTTGTTGAAGTCGACGTTCTACCGTACTCGCCGAAACTTGTTCTTCACGGCCGCGATTGACTTCGGCTGCTACTTGTGGCGCTGTTAATTTTCTATTGCGTTTGCTTAATAATACAATTCTCAAATTTTCAGCTTTTGTTGTTTTCCTAGATGCTCCGGGACGAACACGGTTTTCTATAGTTCCAGTTGTCCGATATCGCTTTATGATGTCATTTACTGTTGAACTTCTCATATTTATTTTTTCAGCAATTTGTCGCCCCGAATATCCTTCTTCAAACAGCGTAATAATGCGTAAACGTTTTCCTACACTGGTACGCTTGCCACGTGCCATTTTGAAGTAAATTTTCTTAAAACTTTCGCGCAAAAACGACAGATTTACACCAACACACGTTTAACAGTAAAATGAAACAAATTTACCAGGTGTGTCGGTAATTCCTTTCCGGTTTTTCCGGCAGATGTCACTGGCCATAAGTATGAAATGTTATGATTTGATACATATGTAATTTTATTCTACTGACATTAACCTTAAAACTACACAAGTTACGTTCCGCCAAAATAACAGCGTTATAGATTTATAATTTTTTGAAAATGTCGAGTTTTGTGCCTGAAAACGTGCATTTGCGGCACGCATTACTTTTCTTGTTTCATCAAAAGAAAAAAGCCGCTGAAAGTCATCGTTTGCTAGTAGAGACTTACGGTGAGCATGCTCCAACCATAAGAACATGTGAAACGTGGTTTCGACAATTCAAATGTGGTGATTTCAACGTTCCAGATAAAGAACGTCCTGGTAGGCCGAAAACGTTTGAAGACGCGGAATTGCAGGAGCTATTGGATGAAGACTCAACACAAACTCAAAAACAATTAGCAGAAAAGTTGAATGTGGGCCGAGTAGCAATTTGTGAACGATTACAAGCTATGGGAAAGATCCAAAAGATGGGGAGATGGGTGCCACATGAATTGAATGACAGACAAATGGAAAATCGAAAAATCGTTAGTGAAATTCTGCTTCAAAGGTATGAAAGGAAGTCATTTCTGCATCGAATAGTAACGGGTGATGAAAAATGGATTTATTTCGAAAATCCCAAGCGAAAAAAATCATGGTTATCACCTGGCGAAGCTGGCCCATCGACTGCAAGGCCAAATCGCTTTGGTCGCAAGACCATGCTCTGTGTCTGGTGGGACCAGATTGGTGTCGTATATTATGAACTGTTGAAACCGGGAGAAACAGTTAATAGTGATCGCTACCGACAACAAATGATCAATTTGAACTGTGCATTGATCGAAAAACGTCCACAATACGCTGAAAGACATGATAAAGTGATTTTGCAACATGACAACGCGCCGTCTCATACAGCAAAACCAGTCAAAGAAATGTTGAAATCACTTGGATGGGAAGTTTTATCGCACCCGCCGTACTCTCCAGACCTGGCTCCATCCGACTACCACCTTTTCGCATCGATGGGGCACGCGCTTGCAGAGCAGCACTTCGCCGATTTCGAAGAAGTTAAAAAATGGCTCGATGAATGGTTTAGCTCAAAGGAGGAACTGTTCTTTTGGAATGGCATTCATAAATTGCCTGAGAGATGGACAAAATGTATAGAATCAAATGGCCAATACTTTGAATAAATAAATTTTAACTATCCATTCTAAGTAACGTGTTTTCTTTAGCGAAAAAACCGGAAAAGAATTACCGACACACCTGGTATATCTTTACGCCTGTGATAAATAAACAAGAGTGATACTGCGCTGTATGTTTCCTAAATGTATTGTTCGTTAATAATCCCCAAACGACCCATTTCAAAAGATCGGTACTTCCGAGAAATTCTTGGAATGATAATAAAAGGGACTTTATTGTGGTTGTCGCAATATTTCTACTTTACATAATAATTTATGGCTTTAATCCCTTAGAAAAGAGTGTATGCTTAATATTTTTCTAATTTTATGTATTAATAATTGTGTACAGTGTGATATAATAGGTTTTTTATTGTATAACCGAACTTCACTGAACGGCAGTGTACATAGTGGGCTGGCGCTCGATGAGGAGTTAGATATATGGTATATCGTGTTTCCGTTCAGCTGTAACCTGATGGTTACAAAGAACGGTCAATTTGAAAATTAGTACCCCGGACAATAAAACGCTTGCTATATGTCAACCAAGGCAGAACAAACGATGACAACGATTGCAACTTACGACACCCTCGACCTTCACCCTAATCATCATTGGCGCTGATGCTGACAGTGTTGTCGGGTCAAAGACACATTGATGAGATTAGGGCTGGGATCAATGTCACTGAGGAAGTTCTAGAATCTCAACCAATCCTCTGATAGTCAGTACTGTATCCCTGCGGCATTCCATTCGTAACCTCAGCTGTCTGTACGACCCAAAAGATAATCGCGAAATCTCAATTTCAATTTCGTCTTGCGCATATCCATAAACATAACGGCTACCTGGCCACCGTCATCAATTGCATCTAACACAAACTAATCGAGAGTAGAAACGGTAAGCCTATCGCCTGTAGTGCGCCCTGAAATCTTTACGAAATCGCACAATATTGATATTGGTCTATAACTGGAAGCAACCGACGCGTCTCCACCTTTCAGCACAGGACATATTCTCGCGGTGTTCCACATTTGCGGAAATGAGGATGTTTTAATAACTAGAATAAAAAGTGCCGAGGGGGACTTAGCGAATACCGCAGCGCAATCCGTCACCAAAAGAATCAGCATTGAATCCCGCCGTAAACTGATTTTTCAATTTTCTTACATATATCGTACAACTTCACTTTCAGATCTCGTGGGTATACTATAAAGCCCTGATCAGAACATGAGCATGGTGCGACGAAATCACCCGACGTGGACGGCAAGTACACGTAAACGCGAGATCACAATTGGGACAGCATAAAAAAAGAATAGCGCGATATATTGGTACCAAATATCTTCAAAATACGTCGAATTGCAACTATTTATAGCCGAAAACGCTTTTTTTATGCACTCCAAACACACACGCGCTAATTGTAATAAGTAATGAAATTCACAATTAAATCAACAAAGTTAAAAAAATATATATGATATGTTGTTTAGATTTTACCACGATCCTTTAGATTAAACTACGCATACCTCCTCGTTTCCTAGTTTAGTTTAGTTTAGACTTTCGTTAAAGCTCGATGTTGCTAGAATTAGATTGATTTACAATTATTTACCTTATTTGCGAGTTTATACCTCCTTCCCTTCGAGATTTTGTGTCCTTAGATGTTAATTTTCCCATTTGTTTTAATACGTTGGTTGCATATTTAAGCGATTGATGTAGCGTCGGTAGTTAAGCTCAATGTTATTGGCACAGTGCTCAGATGAAGTTGGCGGTCGAGGTTTGCTGCTTTTAATTGCTCTCTAATTTATTTACTAAATAGACGAGTTTTGCTAAATTCACTGCACTGATTAATTTTCTAATTTAGTTATGTTACAAATTCAATTAATTCTAGCTTCAAATCTCTTTCCAATTTTACAAAATTTTCACTTATAGTCACTTCACTTATCTTAGAATGTCTAATATCTGGTTATTAGTTTGTTGAAGGACCGTTTTGCGTGGATCGCTAATTTCTGAAGATCTGTACGTTTTGTGGATATAGGTAGCCTACGTGTGCCTGTGAGCTGTATCCTATTGTGTGAGAGATTTATTTGGATTTTATAAGCTACAGGTAGCAAACTTATGTTAATTCAGGATTTATTAGCGGCGTCGTTTCGGCCATTCTGGCTTTGTACACGTGGGCAAATGGGAAATTGGTTGCGATTTCGGTCGCATTTGGTTGTAACCACGTATTATTGAGATTCCTAATGCTAGGGCTGGAGCTTATTGTTAGGTTGGAGCTACTTATTGCCTTTTTAAGCTTAAATGAGGAGTTCTTCCGAAACTTCGGAGCGTAACTTCATTCTGGAAGTTGTATTGGGAGACATTCTAGTTAATGTAATTTTGGATTTAACTGGATTAATCCCGAAATTTTATCGCACAGTTCAAAATTTGCTTATCAATGAATCTCTTAAATTGCGTCTTTAACCATACTGGGTATTTATTGATTACAGCAACAAATATTTTACTGAATTTCAAGTTTAGTGAAGCCTCACTTCAAATTAACTATTTAATTAATCCTTCAGATAAATTTCGACTAACTTCTTTTGGCCTACTTGTAAAATTGGTTCTCTATTATTTTTTTTTTTTGGTTTCTGATATTTTTCTTTTTATTCTTCATTTCTTTGCACTAAAGTGACGAACACCCAGTATATTAAAGTACAACTATTATCACTACATTTGAAAGCGTAGGTAGATCTGTACTAAGATATTTCAGAGTTTAGTTCACTTATTCCAAGTGGTACAACCGTGTTGGAGCACTAAAATTAGTGGGGAAAATATTTTAGAATAACTAGAGAATAGTTATATATCGAGAATGCAACAAAAAAAAACACTTGAATATATACGTTCCTACAATTTCGCATAAGTGTTTGTAGTGAGGGAAATACTTCACTAAGATACAGCGTCTATAAAAAAATAGTCATACTTGCCAGGATAAACGCATTATATACATTCGCCATGAGAACCCAATCATTTGTAAGATCCTTTATTGTATCTTATACCTACAGTCCGGAGATGTTTTCTTTAACATCAGCGCTATTCGCGCCATCTATACTGAAATGCTCCACTGATCAGGAAACAAAGAAAACAATAAAAACTGATACAACTGAACGGATGCCGAACTGTACCCGGGCAGCCGCCAGAGGAAGCAAAGCGCGGAAGAAGGAAGACCCAGGCACGCAACTTAGGGGAGAAGAGGCACTTTTTTTAAGGACAGTGCCGAGAGAAGTGTTTCGGCCGCAACATTTGGTTCGAATTTTGATGGCGATCGTAAAACGCGAACGTTTATTTCGCAATATACGATACAGATCGACCAGAAACACCCCGACGGTCGACGTGAGGCGGGGGTCCGGCCCCTCTCATCTCTATATAGTCGGCAACTTCGGGCTAGTGCGTCCGTCTCCCTTTCAGAAGCACGAACTGTGGAAAAAATGATTTGTGGCAGGCGTACTTTATGATCTGGAAAAATAATAAGTACGGGTCCTAATATGATTGCCTTTACGACCGTTGTAATGACGTGTTATTCCACCAATATAGCCGCTGATGCTGCCAGCCAGCGCCGTCGCTACCGGCCTACCTACAGTGCATCGTGGCGCCTCGGACAGGGGAAAAACGGACATCACGTATATATACGGCGAGGCGAGAGTTTTATAATAGGAATACACAAACGAAGGGTATGCCTATTTGTTATCTGCGGTTCAGGTTAATATACCTGCTAATATGGTCGTATCCCTCATTTTATCTCTCCACCTGTCCGTCTCTATATGTGTATACTGTTTGCCATCGCGTTTACAACCAGGCACGTGTTATTTATTTGTGAACCTTCAATTAAATTAAGGGGTATATTGTTCGTATTAATATTTTTAGTTTTTTGCTTTGCCATTTACTATTTCCCATGTTGTGGTCTGCAGGGTTCCTTTTTTGCCCCATTGTTTTTTGTTCTTCCGACGCCTAAATCTGTTTTCACCGCTTATTATGTTGATGAATGTTCCTATTCACCAATCAGCAGAAAACCAAATAACTAATGCATAATTTTACATATTCATGTATGATGGAAATCAAATAGCTATTTCAGTTCTTGCAGTAAACATTTAGTTATTTAAGTTGATCTTGCGCTTTGAGTGAGTACAAGTAACGAAAATGCTACAAAATTTGGCCTCCTCTAATTAACCATTTTCTCTGTGGACTATTTGAAGTGTTGCAAAAAGTAGTTTTCATCCCTCTTTAGTTTGAAATCTTCTGATTTTCCGTCCATTTCCGAAAATTTTAAATACCCAAATCTTCTAAGCCGTTAGAGGTAGCGGGCTGAATTTTTTGCGGAACATATACGGCCACAGGGCCATCGATTAGCACCGTTAGATCGGCGGAATTTCGAACTTTTTTTTTTGCCTTTCAAAAATTCCATCACTTTGGGCTCAAATTTTTACGGCTTGTCAAGATCTCGGCAACTGAACGAGCTACGAGGATAAGTTCGGGCTCGTTCGAAAGGTCTCGACGGCCGCTTTAAGCGAGGGAAATCTCAACTCTGTAGCTCTAACCGTTCGGACGCTACGGCAGTCTATAACACGCAAAAGAGTCCTAGAAAAGTGTACGTCTCTTTTACACAACGAAAACACTTTGCACAGCAACACTCTTGCCCCAAAAAATAATACTGTAGGAGAGGGGTGACTGAACATACGCCTGGGAGTTTGACATAGCTGCTTCTTGCCATGGTGGACGAGATCACTCTGAGAGCATAGCCAAAAATGCCAAGTTTGTTCGCCAAAATCTAGGTGTGGGGCAATTTCAAATGATTAATGCAACGAAAGCAAAGAAAGCAGGTTGCCTCAAAATACGCAATTTTCTGGTTTTTAGAAGGCAAGTCGCGGGGTTCTTTGTAGTAAACAGCAATATTTTTGTTTTGTCAACGTATTGTTTCAGACTGCTTTGCGACAATCATATATCCATCCTGTCGAGAGTCTCTAGATGCATTCGACACTCGGATAACTAAGGACGTATCGCCAGCTCATGAATTCCAGGTAAGTCATTACCTTAAATAAAAATAGAACCCAGAATCGACCTCTGTGGTATGCCTTGTATGTTTTCAGACCTAATCTACCAAATTTTCAAATTTCTGCGAATTATATTTTTCCAAATATCAATAATTACAACTCCCGGTGGGACATACTGTACACATCCATATATCTCCTCTTTTTTCTATTTTTCTATTTATCTATGTTTATTTTTCGTCTAGCTATGTAACTGGCTAGTGTTGGTATATCCTTTCTTTCCACCTCGTATTCATACACGCATACGTACCAGTGATAGTAGTGTAATGCGGGGAAGAATCCCATTTGATTTATGATCAAACCGTTATACCGAAATCTGCCTCTCAAAACAGATGGCGCTGGTTCGTGCCGGCTAATTCGAAATTTACGTGCGTTATTATTTATTTTTATTGGAAGGTGGGTGGACGTAATGATGGCGGTTGGCGATTTAATTAGCGTTATAAATGCGATAATCGGGACTGACCCGGCGCACTTTAATGGTTTTTACTCATTTAATTCGCCGACATCGGGCAGCGTATGACTCAATAATTATATACCGTAGGCGTACTTTATTACTTAGCTTAATTTGAAGGTAACGTATAATCCAGATGAGCGATTAGATGACTGTATTTCTTTCTACACATATGCGTACCTCGTCGTATCAATCGTTTTCTGTATGTGTCGCCGTGATTAAGCCATAGCGTACACTGGAAACGTGTTTAATAAATAACGTATCTGCTATCTCTCGTCGCACGTCATATATAAATTAAGTTTTTTACTTCGAATTACTTCCTAACAGCGTATATATAATAAAGTTTTATACCAGGTGTTGCAACCCTCCGGAATTTGAAAAATTGTACCTATTGTAGGTTAAGCTTTTTAACCAAAAACTAAATCTTCAGTGCTTACAAGTCCTACATTACACGTTTAGAAATTTGTTTGCGGACGCTATCTCGTGGTAAGCAATCCAAGAACTGCTCGAGGGATGGCTTGGGAAATGGTGTCGCTGCTTTCTAAGCGGCATGTATTCCTTGGCACTGGCGGGCGCCAAGAAATGTCTAGCTCATCGTTTCGAAATGTGGCATGAACTGCGATACAATGGAGAGTTAAAATAGTCTCAGAACCACGCTGATAACGCCGGATAAGCAGAAATATGTCCGTGCGGAGTGTATTTTTTCTCTCCTTGCATTGCATGCTTCCTGATCCGATTGTTTTTACGAATGTCGATAAGCAGTTTTCTTTTGAGCAGAAAAATCAGTTTTATTCGGGCTTTGTGGGGAACAATAAATTTCTTAATCCGTATGTTAATAGGAGCAATTTGATTGAATTTGAAGTAGAGTTGGATATGATCGATGTTCTTATGTTTAGCAAGCAGCCTTTAATAGATCATTTATGAGTATCGTGGGGTTGTGACAATTGGCATCTTTAAAGAGCGTCATTATCTACGTCTTGGTGCAACCGAGGGTGACACACACATGTTTTAGTAAAATTGGACCCACTGGTTATATTTTCCCAATTTTTTCAATACTTTAATAATTGTCTGAAATTTGCATTTCCCGCTGAAACATCCGGGCTGATTTAAAGTAGAGGATCAAAATGTTGAATGGAATCGATTATTTGAAACTGTTGCTCAATCCTTCAATACAACGAGATTGATTTTAAGGTGCATTTGCAGATTGGTTAATATTTTTTAATATATTTGTATATCGTATATTGTATAATAGGTATACAAGTATTAGTTCAAATTCCTTTATTTATCGCATCATTTCCAAAATTATTCATTTGCAATCACTGGATTCACAAAAAGTAAAACAAAAACGCACACAATAAGACATTTCAGTTTATACATTGTCCCTAAGCCTGAGTAACTTGTCAAGTGGACTGAGTTTTTGTCGATATTTCTTGTGTGTTGTCTGATGTAGGAAAAATATTGTCTTTCCATTTCGTTACGTATCTGTTTTTTATGATGCTGTTGCATTGAATGTCCGGAGGATAAGCGGTTTCTTGTCCGCAGCATGATACTTATCCACCCAGGTTCTTTTTTCGCATCAAGCTTGACTGGTGGCTTTTGTTTTCCCCCATTTCAAAGATTTGCTATGTAATCAATAACCATCTTCCTTCCACTAGTTTATAGAATAATAAAAGATACGTTTGCGAAAATGCCACGAATGGGCTTACAATACAGTACAATGGTTTCCAATTCTCTCACTACGTTTATCAATCTACTCTCTAGCGTATAGAAATTTAAGTTGAATTGAGAAATTTATTTATTTCGGTACAAACTGGGTAGGTATTTGAAAACTATGTAATGGATCGGAATGTCATCAAAATTAGAGGTGAGCATTTTTTAAATTCTTTAACTTTATTAAATTAAAAAATTTTAAAACAAATAAAACTTGTTAACCATAAATGAGCAACAGATTAAATAATCATCTAGGACCAAAAAGAATAAATGAGAAAGTGCAACGCGCATATTGAAGAATTTCCAAAATACACTGGCTGCAATTAAAGATACACCGCCAAAAAATTGCACTTCAAAGGAAACACGCTGACCACTTACCAAATTGAGAATGTAGAATTCTCAATATGTGAAATATAGAGAAAAAAAAAGATCATTCTATTGAAAGAGCAGATAACTTCAATGAGATGTAAAAAGGGAAATAAAAATAGATGTCACTCAATGCCAGTATGATAACTAGATGGGAGCCAACATTTCTCAGGATTATGAGGATTATTTACTGCACAATTTTGTTTGATCACGTGTTACTTGGTTAGAGGTTGGGATCATCATACATAAACCCAAAATTTTAGCCATGGCTGAATTACTTACTTGCTCTAAATTACTTGCAAGCTCGAGCAACACTTACGCATCCCAAAGGCTATTTTCAAATAAATAGTGGCAATGTTATTAAATTTACGGATTTTCATGAAACCTGTTGTTCAATATTATTACTGATGCAGACCATGGCACTTACGCTTGCAGCCACCTTAACTGACGTAGATCTAGTGGAGCAGTACCTCTAATGTAAACTAGAAGAGAGAGACTTTTAATGATACTTAACACTAAGTCTTTCTCCATCAGTTTAGCAGGTATTAAAAGTAGTCTGCTGAGGTGTCGTCGCTTGTGACAGACGACAATGTGTAAAGTTTGAAAAATGATTCTCTCAGAGCTTTTTTACTCACAAAACATGTTTAAATTAAATTTTGGTTAAACTTATTCCGGGCCCTTCTGAATTCAATGGCGTAGTCAGATTTTGAATAAAATTTTTTGCCTTTTTCGAACTCGGAAAATAATCATAGCGTGGTTGGAAAATGAATTTGTTTCATTTTAGTGCAAAATGCAGGTTTTGGAAGGGTGCTTCCAGTGGGCCGCATATATCTAGATCTGTGTACAATTCATTTGGCGAATACTTTGTGTTACGTGGAAGTCCATGGTTTGTACATTTGTTTACATTGTTTCATTAAATTCCACGTAATCTGGAACGAAATATGTATTATTATTATTATATGTTATATGCACCCATTTGTTATACCTAATGTTCTTTATTTTATTGAAAATCAATGTCTTGCGTATTTACCTACTAGATTTCGACATTCTCCCTTCTACAAAAATTATCGAATGTTGGAAACAGTAACGTTGCTTATAAATTGATTACCGTAACGTCGAATACAATTTAAATTGTCTTCGCAGCCTTCATAAATTATTCGCCGGCTAAAAGTTGAAACCTTCACTCAATGCTTACGAAATTTTCTTCGTTCTTTGAGCTGTGTTAAAGCAGTTGCTCAAATTGAAAGTTACGCAATATTCCCCTTGTGAACAATAAGAAGAATATGGCGTTGTTGCTTTTTCGGTAGAGTATACGTGAGAAAATTAGGTTGGTTTCGTTAGAGTGTAGCAACTATGTCTATATATAGAGTATTACTAATCAATTCTAAGGCGTCTATAGTATTAAACGGATTAAACTGATCCAACATCGGCATCGATTTTCGCTATAATATTAAATCTGGGGTTCTAGACAAAGACGCGGCCATTAAAATAATGAGATTACGTCCTCTTTTGTTAGCCTCTCAAAAAAGAGATTCGATTTGTATTTCGTGAGGAGATTTCGGTGCACTTTGAGGTATTACATAGCAATTACAATGTTATACAATGTTATGGTGTTGCATGATATGTTCATCAGGTTGATTAATGCAGGTTTAACTGCTTCACAAAAAACAGAAACTTTAATTGGTAAATTGTAAAGAAGAAGAAGTTGCAAGAAAATATGTACGTAATCGGAAAGATTCAATGCAAAAGGCACATAAATAAAAAGAAATGATTTTTGAAAAATCCAGTTGGTCATTCTAATACATTTCGAAATTACTTATTTTGAAAAACATGCAGGTCGGTTCGTGCTAGCAAACGAGACGGGCCGGCCCGATATAATTCTCAAAATGCACATCGTAATAAGATCTCTAGATCGTTAGTATTGGATTACTATGGAACGAAATATACTCTTGTATCCTTGTTTGGAGCCATTCGTATCTATGGTGATGAGCAGCTTTCCAGGTTGTGTATTAGAAAGGCCATAGTTGACGGGACGGAGTTCCACGAAATCGTTCCTTAATGAATGAAAAGTCGGTCATATTGTTCGCATTTCTTTCCTCCTATAAAACCTCGTTAGTCGCTATAGCGCGACGTCTACGAACATGAATCAAGGTAATAAGAAAATCGTAATACAATTTAATTAGGAGTAAGTATATTTCGAGACACATTTCCTGTAATTAGCATGAAGGAACGATAAAGTGAGGATTCGGGAAGTATTGAGCGGAAGCGCTACGTTCTACATTCTTCCTTCCTCTTTTAAAAGGTGTTATTAAGTTTCTAGAAAATTTTAATAGCCGATCTGTTTTCTTTTGTGTTGATTGCAATTTATAGTTTTATCGGTACAGCACTTATAAGGGTGATTGGAAATTTTATGGGTTTTCCTGAAAATGCATAAATATTAAATGATAGATATTAAATGACTACAAAATTTGTCAGCCCAACTAAAATTGCTTTTTCTATTGTTTATAGCTGAAATTGATGCTATAGGCTTGTATTATTTCAAGTGCAAATATGTCTCAAGTTCGGTTTTTTTTTAAGAAGGCGGGGTTTTTACATGACGCCCTAGCATAGGGAGGGCGCGCAAACGTCATAGCTTTAGTTAGGTTCGTTTCTTCCGTAATGAATTCATGTTCTGCAAACGTTATTTTAATTTACCCATTTAAGCACCCGAAATACCATCTAGCTGACACTCTCAAATCTAGAAATTCAAAATTATAGTTTCAGTTGCCTTATACGGTTTAAATCCATATGCAGCTTTTTATAATATAACCACAATCCTAAGCCTTCAAACTAGTTTACTAGCAACTTACATAATCTTGTCTACGTGGAGTAGGGGAAGCCGAACACGAACTTCGGGCGGTCCATTGCACTCAAAATACGTTATTTAAACGACTAAAATTCAAGTACGACTGCTTTCCGCAAAATTAAAATTCACAGTGGTTCGTTCGCTGTTTATAAAACCGGTTTGCGTAATGTCTGTAGTTTGTGGTGGAGGCGATGGCGGGGTGTAAAAAGAAACTTTGCTCCGCCATCCTTCCCTTGTACGTATCGATTTATTCGGACTTCTTCGAGGATATCGAGTCGAAACTTCTAAATTCCGGCGGAACTTATAGAAAAAGACGAGAGGGTTTATGAAAGAATTTAGTACATTCTCGGCAGCTTTTTGCTTGTTAACATAGAATGGCGCTTTAGTTAAGCGGTAAAATCAGGAAATAGCTAATGCGAAATATCTTGTGGATTAACCTACCGGTTTATGCTTCGAAGAATATAGATAAAACTTTGTGTAAGTTGGAAGCTTGGCGAAATAAAAATGGACTTATGTTCTTCTAGGTTATTCGGAATTGAAGTTGTAAGTGCAACACAGAAACATATACAGTTAGCTATTAAAAAGGGATCTCCAATTTTCACCCGCCGACCGATTTACGTGTGCCTGCTGCTGTGCGACCATGAAAAGAAATGTTTCAGTTAGTTTTTGATAAAATTGAGGAAATGCGCGATATCCTAAACGAGCTATATGTTGGCACGGCGATTCATATTTTATTTGATTGAGTGTTCCGGTAAAACAAGATGGCGATCGAAATCGTTACCATGTTTGGCTGAATGCTATTTCAATACTTTTAAATGGAACAGCCGTCTAAATACTGTTCCGGAATCTGATAACCTAACAGGTGTTCTTGTTTGTTAAATTAAATACGAGGCAAGGCAGATAAGTTTTGTGTTAAAATGCGTAGAGTGCTGTTACGAAATACCACAGATTTTTGTTTTTGTAATGATTAATCCGCAGAAACTTTAGTGCGAAAAAAGTTGTATTATGTTAAAACTAGTATTTAGTGGAACGTTTTTTTGTGCGGAGATTAGTGTGGACGAAGTGACGTATCTTCAACACTATTTTTTTGAACATCGCTTGCGGCGATGAAATAATAAAAAAGAATGGGATGCGAAGCCGTAGAAGTAGCCATAACAGCTTTAGCAACCAAGAAGATCAGAATCAACAACTTGACAACAAGACGCTGATCTTCCTCCTGAACACATTAACTATACAAAACACAAAACAAAAGTAAGCAATACAATCTGGAGTTAATGAATATCTAAACAAGTAAGAAAAGAAACGTTACCGTACCCACAACCAATATAACAAAAACATAAGATCACCAACCAGAAGCTAGTCATTACGAAGGCGCTTACGGAGCTGACGGGAAAATAAAAGAACGCAGTTCAGACGGAATAGTATTATAGAAGTTTGCCATATTATAACTGAAGGGCCTTTCAAATGTTTCAAGGGTGAGGAACTGGAAGAGTTAAAAGACCTTTGTATCTAATATTATTTTTTAAACAAAATTTTCTCATAAAGATAGCTAGGCTTTCTATAAAAAAAAAATATTATGGAAAAAAGAACATTAGAGTGAAATTTCACCCAATAATAAATAAACCTTAAACAGGCGTTCTGTATTCGCTGAATTCTGGTTCTATCCATACCATCCAGGCAATGGTAGTAGACACCCATACAAAACCTAAATCCAGAGGATCCTAAGGATGGAACGTTCCCTAAGTTAACATTCACAGCAGTCTCTACATATGAAACCTTCAAATCACTGTGTCCTATCCTAAGTAGGCGAGAAACATGATCTTTTAAACGAAGTTTTGTGTTCAAACACCGGCTTAAACTAAGAGCACTTTCGGATATCATCATTTATTTTTATTACAATGTCCTTGTCCAATGACAGCAGCTCGAGTTTTTGTACACCCAAACACTAGAACAGAAGTTTCCTTACTACTAATTCGAAGACAATGCTTCGCGGAAACATCGCCAAGCGCTTCAAGACCATTATTTATACGAGACACAGCATCGTGAAGAATTTCCGAAGAAAAAGAATATGGAGAGAGAATGGAGTAACGGACAAAGGATACTACCTTGCGTTACACCAGAGACATCTGGTAGTGGAAGGGACAAATGGTTATTATATGAGGCCTGTTGCAATATAAATCGAGGAACCTCACTTAATCATGACTAAAATCAACATAATTAAGAATGGCAAGCAATAAGGTTATAATTGATTGTATCAAAGGGTTTGCAATTGCTTCACCAAAAATAGGCAATCATATAACTGATTACTGTAAAGTTTCTTTGAGCAGAAGGAAATTTTTGTTAAAATAAATTTGTCTTCGTTGGGTTATTAAACCTCTGCTTTTTCTTCCACACTCCAACTTTGCATTGATATCAAGCAAAGTACACACCGGCGGTCCAGTGCTGTATATTTAAACATTGCGGAAGAAATGCGCAACTTGTTTCTTATTTAATACCACTCCGACTAACGGCATTTGTTGCTAATGAGACCACGGCTATTAAGTTTCCTCAAACGCGTTTCGCAATTCCAAACTTGCGCAACAAATTTGATGCAAAACAAGACACACGCTAAAAAGTCAGTGTTTGTATTCGTAAGTTCCAGATGGAACATCAACGGCAGATATTTAATTAAAACGTCCTTGTTTGTTTTTTCCACTTACTTCTACGACTGCCGAGTTGAAAATCATGCTTGCTTTCGTAAGAGAAACGCGGACGGGTAAGAACACAAAAGCTTCGTAATTATAACGTAATGCATTAATGATCGACGCTATAAATTTTGTATTAATTGCAAATGTACAATATTCAGAGATTCAAATTAAACAGTATGTTTTGCTTCCTCGTTTAACGCTGCAATTTCGGTTTTATTATGTATTACATCGCTCCGATCTCGATGACAAGGTTGTTTATTCTTTCTGGTCTCATAACATCCTTGTTTAACTTTCATTGCGCCCAAGCTTAATCACTCTA
This sequence comes from Marronus borbonicus, assembly GCA_902655005.2. Classification (NCBI taxonomy): domain Eukaryota; kingdom Metazoa; phylum Arthropoda; class Insecta; order Coleoptera; family Scarabaeidae; genus Marronus; species Marronus borbonicus. The sequence goes on along the minus strand of LR737394.1, from coordinate 5,514,403 downwards.
AGGAACCCTGAATTACTGGAACCATTAGGCTTATGCAGTGGGAAAGAGATAAGGCTTTTCGTGGTATACCTCACAAATGATGCTACTAAAAGAGAAAAGAAAGCGTACTTAGACGTCCGACTAGGGTGGTCTAATCCTCAGACCTTGTGGAAGCATCTGGAGGATTTAGACATTATTAACAAAGGAAGGCATCCCTGTTTACCTACCAATGAGAACAATGTCTTCAATCTAAATAACCATTTCCATGCCTTGGTTAGTATTGACACGGGGACGGATTCTGAGTTGGATTAAACTACTTTAAAGATGGATGCTGGAAGTGGTCGTCCAAAATTCACCATCAGGATGGCTACAGAAGATTACATTCTGAATATGCCAGGTTCCGATGCTTTGCCGTCCTCACATATTGCCTTTGCATGAACATACTTTGAATACGCGCATAAGAAAAAAAATTCCACTGCTTGGAAAACTTCTAATGTGTTACCAGTGCCTAAAAAGAGACCTCCTTTTTTCTAGATTGCAGTAATGTACTTCTACTCCATTAATCCGGATTTCTTCCAAGACTTAGTTGTGCCATTGCCGTGGCCGGCGTGATCGATGATATTTTTCGTGCTTGTGATGCTCTGCTTGGGTCTATTAAATTTTTCACGTGCCTTCGATACAATCATTCGCAAAATATTTGTCTTCCATTGGCTTTGCTTGTGATTCTGTTTCTCCGATCGCTGACTATTTGTCTAGAGGGAATCAGCGGGTATGTGAGGATGGTGTGGCTTCTTCTATTTTATCGGTTCAGAGTGGAGTTCCTCGGGGAACTACTCTTGAACTAATTCTTTTCACAATTTACACTAGTTGTCTACATACTGTCTTGCTCCGTCGGATTCCTTGGTCCTCTCACATTTTAACTTTCGTGACAAAAAAATCCCACCCTATCTTTACTGCAGGATAACATCTACATCGGATGTTCGCAATATTAATATAAGATATCCTCATTTTATAGTTCCACCACTATGTTCGTGCGAGCTTTCTCTTATAATATATCTCGTTATTTTAATGAACATCCGCAACGCTGTATTTCCTTGGCCTGTTTAGAGCACGTGTATATGAGAGCGGTGTTAATGAGTTGGCAAATCTAGATTTACTTTTTGTTTTCTTTTCCGCTGAGGAAAAATTGTTTCGTACGTATCATTTTTTGTTACCTTCACATTAATTTTGATTTGCACGTCTGCTAATTTGCATTGTTTACGAGTGGATTGAGAAACAGGTCTCTCCACTTTCTCTAGAGAAACCGAATCCCCTTTTTAATATATCTCCTTGTTTACTTCAATTATTTTGTAATTTTCCTTTTAAAGTAAAGTGTTATGATTACTACTATTAAAGGTGCCCTCCCGAATTATCTGTGAGGCGAAGTGCGCCAATATACTAGTGTTTACCATGTCCTTGCTGCGTAAAGTACGAGTCGCTTAAGTAAGCCACTTAAATTATCGGAATGTTCAAATTATAACCTAACTTCTTCGAATAATAATCTACTGCAATGTCCATACTTGCGGGCAGAGACAAGTAATTAACATTGGTGTAGTCCCAGCTTTACACCGAAACATGTCTGGAAGAGCCCTTGGTTGCATGTATGTATGTGACGCTTATAGCAGACGTTGACGTTATGTTATACCCGCGATATTAAATACCGCCTACGCTGTTTAATACATTAATCATTGCAGTACAATACCTACAGTATTCGTTCTCTGTGCACATCCACTAACCCAGAGATGCTCCGTGCATTCTCATGGAACACCGTAGGCACCGTAACAAAATTTCATACATGCGAAAATATTTTTATTTCCACGTTCTTTAATAATAAATTATACCGGGCCAGAGACGGGGAAGAATTATGATTTATCATATTTACGTCGGTGCTAATTTAATTTCTAGCTGTTCCACACCATATCTCTGATATTCAATTTTTTTGCTTCTCATGTTCATACGCATCCAGTATTTAATTATATAGACGCGTTAGCGCTAAAGTCAACATATCATACGCTAGTGAATGCTCGTTACAGATTCACTAATTACTTATTTACTTAGTTTTATATGATTTCAAGGTTCCACTGTGCTTGGATCCGTTAATTAAGTACATAGATACCTACAATTATTAACTCTATCAAGTGTAGAGATTTACATACATGTCAGAACTTTGTTTACACTAAATAAAGAAGCCAACGCCAAAAAGATGTTTACCTTCAGCTGTACCAGAATAAGGATAAAACAGGATTCAACTTTGTCATTTCTAACTGTTGGTTAATAACTGATTGTAGAATATCTTTAATCTGGATCATGTGGATGCCGCTCTTGTATATTTAAACATATGAAGATGTGTATAAGAAGGACTACGACTTCATTTGTTTGTGTTTATTTTCATTAAATCTTGCCTATGTTTTTTCAATGTCTATTTGACATCTTTTAAAGAATTTGGGTTATACGCTGTACATTCTTCGTACAGTAGGGACGCAACATTCAGCAGCCTAGAAGAAGCTCCATGCAATTGAGAGCGAAACGTCGGCATTTTTTCATGTAATTACGACGCGGTTTCATTCTTTAAGAGAAAACAACGACCGCGGAAGTCTACAACAACCTATTTGACATGTTCCGTCACTGATGCTCACAAACACTACGCTACACGGATAACTGTCAACGGAGTCGGATCTAACACCATCTGGTTGTTCCCTCGTGTCCTTTTGCACAGGTAGTTAGAATGGACGGAGTTAAAATTTTGATTTTAATTTTAAATAATTGGTAAGTGGAGTTGAGTAGGAGCAAAAACTTTCAATGTTACTATGTTCCGCTTTGGTGAAAACTTTCTGCGTTTCGGTGGAAGCCCTTTCCGGTTTAGCGAAAAATTTCTTTTTTTCGGTGAAGAAATTCTCCGTTTTGGTGTAAATATTTTCTTCTGTAGTGAAAGAAACCAGCAATGGTGTGAACATTAGCTCGTTTCGGTGATACAAACTTTCCTTCGCGGTGCAACAATCCTCCCGCATCGGTGTTATTTCTCCACAGTGAAAGAATTCTCCGATTCGGAGTTAGAACATTTACTCCAACGATGAAGAATTTCTCGGTTTGGGCTCAGCTCAGTGAGGAAAATCTCAGAACCGGTGTTAGGAATGAAAAATTTCCCTTTTTCGGGTTTATTGTTTTCCTCTGCGGACTAGAACTTATCCGGTTCGATGCTTCACCCACACTGAAAGATGTCTAGTCAGATATTAAAATTTGCCGATAAATTCTCCAGTTTGGTTGTAAATGTTTCAGCTGCAGTAGAAAAACTCTCAATTTCGAAATCATTCTTCGAATATTTTTGCTTTTAAGAAGCCAATCAATCTCGATATGGAGACCGAAGGTCGCCATCGAAAGAAAAACGGACTAAATACGAAAATCCAAACAATAAGAGGTGTAAATGCGTTGTTAAAAAGAAAATCCGTTGGATAGTAAAAAAAAATTCACAACTCCCTGTTATATTAATTACGTACGGCATTGACTTCTCGGTCAGGTATCTCAATCCATTTCTTCCTATTTTGATGCTTTATTCTGATAAATAAAAGTTGCTCAGCAATCTCACCTCGTTGATGCACATTGCCCATCAGTACTGAACAGAAACTACAAACTATCCTATTGTACATAATTTTCAATATAAAAGTAACATTACTTAGGCCTTTCCATCTTTTTTTGCCTTTTTAATTGGTGGAGTCCTTTGGCGGAGATACATTTAGCAATTCCCTAATATTCCGCTGCTTCTGAAGGAATGTTATGGTACTAAGTAATAAACCCAATAAAAGCAACAAGAAACCGGATTTATTAACTCCGATGTAAAAAAGGTTTGAATATGATAATTCTCCATATATCGCGAAAGAATGTCGCCGATTTTTAAATTTCACATTATTATATCGATAAAAAAGTTGTTGCATGCTTTTTGCAGAGATAACCTTTCTGCGCAATATCCTTTTTAAGCGCAGATGTTATTTCAGTAGAACTTAAGTTAAGGTTAAGGTCCATCGTGCTTCTTTTTCTAGCTTTACAAAGAGAGAGAATTTAAAAATTTCAAACAGTTGTCGTGATGACGTAAGAGGAAATCTTCGTGAATGATGGTAAATCCTTACACTGTTGCTCCACATGTTGTACTTCTAATTCTGGGGCAATGTGATGGGCCTAGGTTCTATCCATCATTACAAATCTTTCCCAAAGCTTTTTCGGTTTAAGTTAATTGCAATGTGTCCATCATTAAATTTCTTCAAAAACGTTTTCAACTCTTTTAATAGATTATGGTCATTAATCTTGCTTATAAAATTGCAAGCAGTAGCACTTCAATTTAATTTAAAGTAATAACAAGAGGGTTACGTTCTAGCTTACTTTGATATGTAATTAGTACGACACATCGATCGCAGTATCCAATAGCTTCAATCTGCCCCGAGTCTAAACCCTCTAATGAAGCTATACGTCGCGTTTTACAACATGAAGCTAAACAGCACAAAAAAGCCAATACAAAGTAAATTAGTCGCAGCAGCTGTATGCAATACTTGTTTTTCGCATAAATTAATTTTATATAAGTAGAGGGGGTCGTACACTACATTTCTTAATTAAAATTTCCTGAAGGTAGCTGCAGTACCGAAAGGAGTTAGGATTCTTCGCATGGCGACTGTAACGTTGGTAGAACCTAATTTCAGTGACGTAGATGTATACGGCAGCTGCACGAACACTAGTAATTAATGATGTCACGGTCATGACGGTTTATCAGAAGTATCAATCTTTTACAGTCGATCGATAAAAGAGTGAACGAGAGAATCGTATTTGCATAGTATAATGATGGTCGCGTACAAGGTGCTTTGTATTAGAAAGATGATAAGACTTCATATTAGTAGCAACTGTGATTTTTATTTACTCATTTATGCTGAGGTATAATCGAAATTCGTGTACTTATTTTCGTTATTTATTACTTATATGTGCTTGATCTGCTCGATGATACCCAAAGCCGTATGAAACTTGTGGTTTATGGGTAATGAAACTCTGGCTCATCACCGTCTAATCAAGGATCTCAACGTGGCGCGTTGTCACTGTGAGGGGCGCATCGTATTGCTTAGGGTTCACAGAAAGAATTCTAATATTTGACCCAGTTCTTCATTTATTCTTAAAAACTCATAACCGTCTTTACACTGGAAGCAGAGGTGATTTACATCACCCTAACAAGATATTCAGAAACTTGTTGATATGCATCAGGCACGAGAATTCCACTAAATAAAAATTAGAATCGTGTTAGATACTTTGGTTATTTTTATGGTATTAGAATTCAATTATTTTTTTAATAACGTAGGACAACTAATAAACTCGCAGCACCCAGCCGTTAGATTCACCATGGAGAAAGAAAATAATGGAAATCTGCCCTTCCTGGATGTAATGTTGAAAAGAACGGAAGAGGGAATACTACAACACGCAGTATTTAGAAAGAAGACGCACACCGATACATGCGAGATCTCACCATCATCCGATGCAGAAGAGGACAATTAAAACCTTACTATCCAAAACTGAAACCATCATTGAGCTAAACCTAGCCAGTGAGAAGATACATCTGGAGAAAGCACTGAAGAAGAATGGTTACACTGACATTGACATAAGAGGAGACACTAGGAAGAAGTTGCCTCTAAAGGCGACTACAGAACCACAGAGACGGCTGACGTGTTTACCATACGTAGCAGGAGTCGCCAAAAAAGTAGGACGAATCCTGAAGAAACACGACATACAAGCATGTTTCGGGACTGCAAAGTCATTCCAGCAGCATATAGCGACCGCTAAGGACAGGACAGATAAAACTTGCGCAGAAGATAGCATGTCAATGCGGGCAGTGCTGCGTCGGACAAACAGAAAGAAGAAAGAGCTATCGCGGTAAGAATAAAGGAACACGAAAGGGACGCAAGATTTAAAAGAATCGAGCAATCAGCAGTGGGAGAACATATACACGAGACTGGACATAAAATGGACTTCAACAACGTAAAAGTGATAACCATCACCAGGAACTACGGAAAAAGACTCATCAGGGAACCCATAGAAATAGAAAGGAACAAAACCGCCAACAGAGAAGAAGGGTACCACCTTAGTAACATGTGGAAGAGTCTACTACGCAGAACCATCGCGCTCGGTGGAGCGGAAACTTCACGGTTGAATGCACCAACTGTGTATTTAAGAAGAATATCGGACAACAGAGACTCAGTTATCCTTCAGTTTCTTTTTAAGAAGAGGGCGACCCAGAGAAAATATAATTTTTTCTGGGCCACGAGTGTAAAAAGAATGTATTTTTTTGTATTGCAATTATCACCATTGATTTCCACTCTTTTCATGACCGTTAGAGCCATGCGATTACCAATTAAATACGTACGTACGTGTATTTAAATCGGTGAATAGATATGCAAGGTTTTACCATTCTGTAAATGCTTATAGGGAATATAATGAAAATAAAATAGGTTATGATTATGGTATCTGGAAGAGTGGACGAAACGGCCATTTCAATACTTACAATTAGGTGTCGCATACCTCATGTTAGCTGCTTACCACAAACTTGAGGATTTAAATATTGAATAAAATTCTTAGTTTTTAGAAACTCAAATTATTAATAGTGGAGTGTAGGCTTTCACGACCGTAATCCATTGTAGAAATGTCTTTCGGGTGATGTCGTGTAGTTGATATTTAAACTTGACGTTTCGCTGACTGTCCTGTCAGCTTCTTCAGAAGGTCTGAAGGAACGACGACAGAAGAAACAGCAGTCTTTAGAAATCTTCTGAAGAAGCTGACAGGATAGTCAGCGAAACGTCAAGTTTAAATATCAACTACACGACATCACCCGAAAGACATTTTTACAATCAAATTATTAACAACAATATAAAGTAGACACCTTAAAATTATGTGAAACACACATCTTCTACATATTATAATTTTTTTTTTAATTTTCAATTTGTTGCACACATTCACATCATTAAGTTAATGTTACCAATAACCGCGCCGGTATTATTTTTTGAATCATCAGGTGTCTATGGATTATTTGCGCAGACTTGGTACCAGAGAAAAAAGTCTAGTGATATTTAATCGCGTCATATTTAGGGCCAACCAATGCCACCATTTCATTCAATTATTTCAATTTCTCGTGCAATAAATTTACAGTTTCCCTGACAGTGCGGCAAGCAGTGCCACCTTGTTTTAAGAATGAGCTCCATGTCTTCCAGAAGAGCCCATAAAAGTTAGTCAACCTCTGACAATATCGTTTACCATTAACAGTTACTGGATGATTCACTTATTAATAGCGAATCGAGTTCGATTAAACCTTTCCGTTCTGCCTTTCTGGTGATTATGACTCGCGCAGTATAAAACGCTTGAGCAATTTAATGCGTTCGTGGAGCATGAATACAGAAGCTCTATTAAATTTGTTATTAAAGAGGAAGATGACCCATATTTCACTCGAATCAATAAATTGTTAACATTCAATTTATCTTTGTAATTTGACTTTCGATTTCTTTAATATAGCAAACGTCAGATTAAATTATTAACTTTGATAGTGATTGTATTCAAAATACGTTGCTTAATTATTATTCACCGTCTCCTATAAAATAATATAACCTTTCCTAGCTTTAAGAAGAAGTAATACGGAGGATAAAAGTTCAGTAGTTCAGCAGTGTAATATATTCCCCTCGGATCCGCTGCAATAAGTTGCAAATCAGGGACAACTTCTAGACCGTAGGGGATAGAAAGGTAAAAGTTTCGAAGCGGTTCCAATAAAGAAGGAAAAGAAGTTAAAGGAGAATATTCCATAAAATGAAATTCTATTTTCTCCTAGTTAAGGAAAAAATTCTAAAGCAACCTAGTACTTAGAATGATTAACTGTCTATTTAAAACGCGAGAGGAAGTCTCTTGTATCTTGACACTTTTTAATTAAACAGTCTACCATTTTTATTTAGCGCTGTCCGTACAAAATTGATAAATTTCCATCTGATCTAATAGCTGCATCCGTTCGACCTCTTCCTAAAAGAGGTGATCGCACTAAAATGATCTTTTTAAAAAACTTTTTCCAAATCAATAGAGAAAATCGTGTATGGCCAAACTTATACTCTCCACAAGAACCAACTTGGCTTTACAAGACAAACGCGCTTTATTTGATTGTCTGGAGCACATTTATAGAGAATTGTATGTTAAAAATTATGTTGTCGGTGTACCTTTCGATGTATCACATACCTTTAATGGTCAATCAGTTGCAGTGTAAAGGGTACCGTTGAGCAACACTTTCTATGCGGTCCGCAAACTGACAAAGTTTCATTAAAATCGGCGACTAACACTTCCGGTAGGTACCCCTCTACTTCGCGCCGCTATTTGCTTCTTGATATGCATCGCTAATCTCCGAACTAACATCCAGTATATCTCCCAGCGCCATCTAGTGCCAAGTGATACGAGCCACCTGGAAAGCAGCGATAAGAAGCTGGGCCAACTCTCGAGCTGCTAGTTCCAAGGTAGCATATATGTTCCTTTTTCGAAGTAAGAACATATGTGGATTAGAAAAGCACTTAACTAATCGATGTTCTTGATCAAGCTCTGTATACTTGTTTTACAAAAAAGGGCAATTTCAGTAAAGTGAGTCATCTCAGACGGCTTATGAATAACTTTTCGTACCTTGGCGGTGAAATAAGAAACGCTAAGCGTTATACTCGTCTATAAAATTTTAATGGCCCTGTTTACAGACGGTGAACTTTATTAAAACATCCGAAACTACTTAAATAAAGCAGTAGAACATCACGCTACACAACGACGGATTTGAACACGTGACACAATTAAGTGCTCCCGGAATGAATTATTAAGTTACGTCTCTTCAGTATTCCGGTTTATCAACATTTCCATACATTTATTTCTCCTTTAATGGCACCGCGCGCTTTCGGTACTTTCCCGGGGACCCCGGCGACGAGGACGCCTCCCGCTCATCTGGTCCTTTTCGGACTACATTAAATTCTACGCTTACCTGGTAAACATTCAGAGTGAGATACTGCTTAATTCCCAGAATTAAATTCAACAAATTACTTATCCCGTATGTATAATGTGCGTGTGCTTTCAGGATTTAGTCAAGCCGTAATTTATTGTAGAAAATGCTTTCAGATTATTATCTTGTCAAAAGGGAGTGGCGCTTTGTTAAAAACATTACGCTTGTATCTATTCCTTTATTCTGCTAAATGTCCTGTAAATTTTCTGAAATGGTCTTAGTTGCTGTTTTGAACGATAGGCTCCGTATATTGAACCTCTTTTGAAATAGAGAACTAACTTACTAAAGGAATAATAATCGTCAGAGGAATATAGAAAAAATTAAAGTAACATGGGAAATAAAAGTGAATGGGCAAAGAAGTCTAAGTACAAAATGCTCAGCTGAACAGAAACAAAATAAGGCCAGCATACGGAAGAGAAGCGAACAATTACCAACCAGTAGAAAAGGCCTTGACGTAAGTCAGTGGTCGGCAAATTTTAGATGCTAAAGGGCCAATTTCGCCCTAAGGGGCGTCTGGAAAAAAGTTTAAAAGGGCGTTAATTGTACTTCAACATATTTTACATTCTTGAGACTCTGGTTTTTTAATAAAATTGATATCTCAGGGTCTTTCTTTTAATTAGCAAAATGTGACACGAGAAACGAATTTAACAATTTTTTTTAATAAAAATAGAACGATGATATGTTAAGATAACTACAAGACTACACGACATTTTAAGATTAAATAAATCGATATGAGATGACCATTTGACATATTCGTTAAAGACGAGGAAGTTCAAAACTCTACAAAATTATTATTTAAAATGACACCAGCAGCTTTCCAATTATTGCAAAAAATAATGCATTTTGTTGTTCTTGTTCTCTCAAAAGTACTATCAGTTCTAACTGTAGATTCTGAAAAAGTAGGGCCATCAATAATAAGATTTATGTTATTAGCATTTAAAGATGTAGAAATAGAAGGGTCGATGTGGTTGATCAACTCATTAATAAATATTAAAAATAACGTAGGATCGATCTGTGCGGAATGCTAACATTAACAACTTTGTTAGTCCGAACTAACATCATAACAAAGAACTTTTTGCCTCCTATCTTGAGGGTGAGATTGGAACCAATCATTTATAGTTCCGTGAATCCCATAACGATCCAATTTGTAAAGTAAAAGCTTACGGTTTTCTGTTTATTACAGTTTGAAAGATTTTAGCAAATGAAAACCAGTACATTATGCTGTCCACCTCTGAATAGAAGTCTAATTACAGCAACTTTTAGAGCAGATAGAAAACACCAATAAGAATAAGGAAATTTAATAGTTAAAGCAGTGCTTGTAAAATGTTAGAAAAGCAGTTTTCAAGAAAAAAAAAGGAGAAATATCTCCATCTTAACATGGAAACGAGCCGTTGAGCTTGGAAACAGCCAGTGTAATATCAGATCCCGTAATATTTAAAAGAAAAAACGAATTATTCATTGGTTTAGTAAGTGTATCTGTGAGGCTAAAATCAATATTATTTGAGTTGTTTTAGATCAGGTACGAGGTTAGTAAAAAAAAATGGAATGTGTCATGTTCAAATGAATCAAAGCCAGGTGACTTGACTTCCTTCAAAGAACTATTAGATTCCTTGTTAATTAAGTCCCAGACTTAATATTGTTAATATTGTCTGATTGTATAATATGGATAAATCACCATGTTCCTTTTCTAATAATAAAATTAAATTTCAAAAGTTTCCTCTTTAATACTAACAATCGTTCATCCTTCATAATTGATAGTAGGATAAAATCAACTTCAATAGACAAACGAGAATTTACAAGTTCATAAATTTCAAGTATTCTTACCCTACACATAAAGTCGCTATCTACTTTTGAGTATCTACTTTTCCAAAGATTTTTCCCGTCTCTATTTTCAGTACTCGACGCAGAAAATTGTGTCTCTTTGAAGTGAGCACGAAGAGCTTTATCAATATTTGAAGCTAATAAATGAAAAGCTTTCGGAAAGTGACAGTCGAGTAACGGCAGGTTGGCGGAACACGTTGGCGACGAGACGAAAATGAGTTTTCCCTGTCGAAATCTTCATTAGCCGCCGCTTTAATAAACAGAATATGCTATTAAGAGCAATTTTGCGTGTGAGAGTTTTAGCCGTATTCGTCAAGAATTTAATTTTACATTCAGATGCTGTCGCTATAAGTAACAGCTATTCATTAAGTAGCTTGCTAATAGCTAATAGCTATTAGCTAATAGCTTGCATTTTATAAAGGATAAACGTTATACTTTATATGGCCGTTATAAAAAATAATTTTTAATCCTTAATTGTTAGTAGTGATCGATGGCATTTACATATTTTGTTCGGATTTACTTCTAGGGCGGCCCCGCGTAATAGCCGCTAGCAGTGTTGTTAAACGTATTAAAATTTCAAATTCCGTTCTGATAATGGTCGAGGTAACGCAACCGCAATGTGGTTAAATAAAGAAGCTACGTCGATCCATTTTTCTTTTGTTGGCGTTTACAACTATTTCCTTTTGGCGTTAAAATATGTTTAAACGTAAAAAGCGGTCGTTCAACGACTGTACTGCTCAGAGAAGGACGGTGGAAATGCTTTTTAAATTCATTTTATTTCTCTTGGACAGTATCATTATCTTCCTTTCTCGTTGTTAATTTTCGCAATATTGGGAAATGCGGATTCTTGGGATTTTTGTGATTTCTTTGCCTTAGACGATTTCCTATTTAACTCTATTTAAAATAGTACTTCGTCTATTTTCAGCATAGCTTGATCTAAAGTAGTATTTTATGATTGAACAATGAAATTAAAGAACGTTTTTTTTATCTATAAAGCTTTTTAACATCGTACGGATCAAAACAAGCTACAAAACGGTTTTTAATAGAAAAACAGTTTTGAAGAATCTTTAGAATGTTCTTGCAATACTTGAATTCTTGTAATACAAAATCTTCATTTGAAGCAATCGATTCATGCAGCTTCGCCATTTAGAAAATTCATGAATTAGCATTACGCATACATACAATCGCCCTGGTTGGCACCTGGACACTAGCTACTCTGTGTACAAGAAATTGCATCTGCCATGTCCACAAAGCCACGATACTGAACGTCCTGCCGGTGGCCGTGGTGTTACGCGTGACATGTCTTGGGGCATTAGCTACCCTCATCTTTCGTGCTTAATGCGCCGAGGTGACCTCCTAAATAAGGACTCGCAAGATTAAGGCGTCCTATTCAATTATAATCCTTGACCTAGTCCTGTGCACGTGTATAAGTGCGTCAATGTGTACACGACCGGCGCACTTGTGCCCGTGGTACGTCTTTAATAGTTGATATGTATAAGCGGACCCCTATCATGTGCTACGCGTATCTTCAATATTTACTTAGTCCCTGCGTAATTACGGCAATCAAGATAAGATGCGCGGATTTAATCTTCGGTTAAAGCAGTGATAAATATTTAGATACGTTTTATGTAAACAAACAACCCGGAGCTAGTAATTTCTCCGGAACTGCGTCCATTGGAAGTACGCGCAGCGGATCTATTTATAGGCTGAGCTATCGCATAATTTAAAAAATAGATAGTTGGAAACTATCGAATAAAACAACAATAGACCAAGGTGCTTTGTTGAAGGTATATAGATAGGGATGACCAAAGCAGGTAAAATTATTACTTTTTTGCAACGACTAGACAGACTCGTGTCTATTCGTCTCATAAGCAAGGGTTCGTCGACGAAACACGAGTCTGTCTAGTCGCTGCAAAAAAGTAATAATTTCACCTACCTTTGCCATCTCTGCTGATTACGGTACACCGATTTTTAAGAGCTTATCGACAAAAAATGTTACGTGTGTTTGGAAATTCCTTGCCACTAAAGGGAACGCTTTATTTCAGCAGTAAAGCAAGCCTTAATCAGATCTCTAATTATATAGCCTTTTGCCTCTACCTCACGAGAGTTAAAAATTTCGCAAATTGCTGCTTGCCTTTACACTTTATTAGCACCAAAAGGTTATCAAAACCTCAGTAATGGTAAATAAATTGAATGGGAATGAGACGTTTAATCTTTACAGCTTATCAGCTTTATACTTACGTACACACAAACACCTGTCATGTCACACTGACTCCCGAACGAAATTTTAGCTCGCTTCGAGCTACTGTCGAGAGCGCGTACAAGGCTATGTTTGAAGAGCGAAGAGGATAAATAATACTTTGATGTCAAGACATGCGAGAGGGCAGAAGCAATAGTGGAAAACGTTCCTGTCTGTTTCGTTTCTCTTGAGAGCGTGTGTGTCTATGTGTTCCCCCTATCCACGTTAACGTAAGTGTGTGTAGCTGTAACTTTTACTGGAATTAAGTTTGACGTCTAAACTCTGGGGGGTAAGTGAACTCATCACGACTGCGATAGTTTGGCAATGGTCCACGCTTTACTGGCACGACGCTACGATCGATAACTCTCTCTCGCTGTTAGCCATGCCGAGCCATCCGAAATCAAATAGCGGGACATATAATTCTGTTTCGGTACCTATGCGTTCCTTTTTAGCAACTAACGCATGTATGTAGCTGTGCTTTGCTTTCATTTTTCGGTGATCCGGTAATAAGAGGAAATATCTTTGCGAGAAAACTGCATATAATGAAACCTACACATTTTTGATCCATCAATACCGTGTCATATTATGTACTGGTACCACACGGAAATGCGTATTAAAGTCTTTTTTGCAGTTCCGTTTTCATCTATAGACACGTATTATCTGCCTCTAAAAGAACCAGACTATTTACAGTTTAAGCTCCTCCAACGGACACTTTTCTGGATGCGAACTTCTGCATCACACGGCGAAACAAATCTCTGTTTATTCCCGTGATTTCTTTTCGAATGCGGACTTTTAGCTTCTAGAATGTTGCAGCATCTTTGCCTTCAAGTAGCCCCACACGAAAAATCGGGCCTCGTCATCGTAGGGGGCCAATTTTCAAATGATGGGGCTGTTAAAAAATTCTTATGGCTGTGTGAGCTGTTGCTCCATCTTGTTGGAATATCAGGCCATTGTAGTATATTTATGTAGCGCTCGAAATTTACTGTTACGCAGCGGTTATGATACCAAGTGATCCTACATTACACCAGACAACGACTTTTGGACCATGAAGATTTTTTGTAAGCAATTCGCGAGGTTTTTCAGCTCCTCAATATCTAAAATTCAACGCCATCCAAATGAAAATTTGCTTCGTATTGATTCTTAATCCAGGATCTAAAAATTCTTGACGAAATGATGACATCCTAAATCGGAAGTAAATGCTCAAAAGGGTTAGAGCACAGAGAAAAAATGCTCCCCTTAAGTACCTAGTTTTAAAAAACAAATATATTTAAAAACCAGTCTCCCTAACTACAAGAACATTGGCTAATCAAATCCTATGTCCAATGAATTCACAGACACTACTTAATTTCTTATAAAGAGATTGCATAGAGAAACGACGTTCTTTATTAAATATAAGCGGCGTAAACCGTGTATGTACCACGTTTAGTGAACAGCGTATGCACTTTAGCAAATTTCATTCTCTTGTCGGTTTAATGTTTAATGTGGAAATTTTAATTCATGGTCTCCTCGCTTGGGATCCGAGTGATTGTGTCTTTACAAAATGCAACGCGGTTCAGCATTAGAGCGGCGCTTGCTAGTTGACCCTAACGAGATGTGATTCGTGCATTTAAAAGCGAAATTTTAGTCACTCACTTCAATGCACACTGTACGTGGATTAGTTTACACCGAGCAATTGTAAGTTTCTCTTTAATAATGAAATGGTAATACAAATGGTCCTTTTTTCTGCATTTTATAAATGAGTTTCATTAAAGGAATGATTACTCTTCATATTCTTCATACGTACACTGCCGTTCAGAAAAGTTCGATCGGTTAGTAAAAAACATGAAAAGGTTACAGAAACAAACGAAACTAAAAACAAAATGCAATTTTATTGTATGTGCAGGTAAAAAAGACAAAAATAAATAAATAAAAAGTTATTCTGGCCTAATATAACACACTGAACATTATTTTTTTTTCATCGAAAAAACCTCCTTTGCTGTTAATCACCGCTCGAACTATTCTAGGCATTCTTTCGAAAAGTTTTGTTAAAACGGATTGTGGAATATTAATCCATTCATGTTGCAGAATATTTCATAAATGTTCTTGTGAAGTTGGGCATATTTTTCGGATCTTCCTGTCCAGTTCATCCCACAACAGCTCTATAGGGTTCAAATCTGGGCTTTGTGGGGGCCATGTCATTACTTTCAGGGTGTGCTGTTCTGCTTGCTCCTTTAGATAGTTCTTACACACTAACGCAGTGTGTTTTGGGTCGTTGTCATGTATGAATGTAAAGTTACGGCCTATTATACGCAATCCTGATGGCACTGCATGATTCTGGAGTATTGCAAAATAATCTTCCTTCCTCATTACACCCCGCACTCTGCATAAATCTCCCGTCCCAGCAAAGGAGAAACATCCCCACACTAACACAGAACTACGCACTTGCTGCACTGTAGGCACAATGCAGTCCGGGATCATTTTTTCGGTTTTAGATCTTCGGACATAAACTCGTCGGTTTTGCCCAAAAACCTCAAACTTTGACTCGTCACTCCAAAGCACGTGTTTCCAATCATCTAACCACCAATCTAGATGAGAACGGGACCACTGTAGCCATTTTGCTCTGTTGCCCCGACGTAATTAGGGTTTCTGAATGGCAATGCACCCATGAAGGTCCGCTTGCTTTACCGTACTCGCCGAAACTTGTTCTTCACGGCCGCGATTGACTTCGGCTGCTATTTGTGGCGCTGTTAATTTTTTGTTGCGTTTGCTTAATAATACAATTCTCAAATATTCAGCTTTTGTTGTTTTCCTAGATGCTCCAGGACGAACACGATTTTCTATAGTTCCAGTTGTCCGATATCGCGTTATGATGTCATTTACTGTTGAACTTCTCATATTTATTTTTTCAGCAATTTGTCGCCCCCAATATCCTTCTTCAAACAGCGTAATAATGCGTGAACGTTTTTCTACACTGGTAGGCTTGCCACGTGCCATTTTGAAGTAAATTTTCTTAAAACTTTCGCGCAAAAACGACAAATGCACACCAACACACGTTTAACAGTAAAATGAAGCAAATTTATATCTTTACGCGTGTGATAAATAAACAAGAGTGATACTGCGGTATATTTCCTAAATGTATTGTTCGTTAATAAGCCCCAAACGACCCGTTTCAAAAGATCGGTACTTCCGAGAAATTCTTGGAATGATAATAAAACGGACTTTATTGTGGTTGTCGCAATATTTCTACTTTACATAATAATTTATGGCTTTAATCCCTTAGAAAAGAGTGTATGCTTAATATTTTTCTAATTTTATGTATTAATAATTGTATACAATCTGATATAATAGATTTTTATTGTATGACCGAACTTCACTGAACGGCAGTGTAGGTCACAAGAAGTTGCCAGATAATTTTTCCAACGTGTCTGAATTATGCTTTCAGTGATAATTTTTTTAATTTTGCTAGTAGTATTGTTTCGATCAGTAATTATTCCTCTGTTGATTTTAGTTTTATTAATGCTAATTTAAAACATTCCATTTTTAAACACCCTGTAGTTGAGAGTGATATCTTCGAAGCAATCTTGAAATTCATTCGTTCATCGTATAGTGCTGGAGATGATGAAGTCGATTCTTTCATTGTGAAAAGCTCAGCTGAGTACATTGTGTGTCCGTTAACCTACTTGGTTAATTTTTCTTTCAGAACAGGAATTTTTCCGTCTTGTTCGAAAACTGCGAATATACAACCGATTTTTAAGAAGGAAGATAGTAATAACTTAAATAACTATCGAGCGATAAGTATCATATCACCTTTTTCAAAGATAATTGAAACAATCACGAATAAAAATATTATATCTAATTTACATGAGTTTAACCTACCATCAAGAAACCAACACGGCTTTATACCTAATCGATCAACTAATACTGCTCTATTTAATTTAAATAGTAGCATTCATAAATCGCTTGATTCTGGGACGCCTTGTGCGGCAATACTCATCGATCTGTCGAAAGCTTTCGACTGTATTAATCATTCCATTTTGTTGTATAAGTTAGAAAAGTATGGTGTCAATGGAATATGCTGAAAGTGGTTTAAATCATATTTAACTGATCGCCAGCAGAGAGTCGTTTGTGATGGTGTTCGTTTGGACAGATGTAGTGTTGCCAGGGGGGTGCCTCAAGGATCTATTCTCGGACCAACTTTATTTGTGATCTATATGAATGGTTTACTAACTTCATTAGGCCTGGATTTAAATTTAATTCTTTATGCAGACGATATTAGCATCGCTGTCACTTCAAGTAATCTCAGTGAGCTGTTGCAACAAGTAAATAGCATTTTTATCACTGTTCAATTAAATTCGAGAAGGAGATATAATATATCCGGTTTTCCCTTAAATAACCAACTTACCCAGTTTACTCAGTCGGCAAAATTACTCGGCGTATTGGTCGATGAATGTATTAGTTGGGCGAACCATGTGGATGCTTTATGTAACGAGTTGTCACGAGCTTGTTATGCCTTGCATAATTTGCGGAGGAGTTGTAGTTTTGATATCTTAACAAGTTTCTACTATTCTAACTTTTATTCTTGAATGACTTATGCAGTTATTCATTGGGGAATGATCACTAATGCCTCTAGAGTCTTTATTTTACGAAAGAGATCACTTCTCAGAGATATTTGAACTTCACGGGATGCAAGTTTAGTAGTGCAGTATTAGTTAAACGAAATATTAGAATATATAAGCACTTGTCTAGCATGTTACAGTCTCCTAATTTTTTCATCTATTGTTTACGTGCAAAAGTGTTGATATGTTTGCAGGATTCAATTTATTTTGCAAGTCCGCCTTCACTAAAGTGACTTCGAAAAACACCCATTCATAAGGACCATTAGCCACTGACAAACATCATCATCATCGCCTTTGCAAACTTAGCAAGCAAATCTTATTTTAATTTGCTATCTAAGTTTGCTATTAATTTTTTCTATATTATTTGGGCAGTTAGTTTGTGGCTGTTTGTTGTCTTTTTTAGTAAGTTCACTGCTACTCCAATAAAAAGAAGTTATACCTACTCACCGATATATACCATGAGGGTTACCACTTCTAAGCATGCCTACAATTTACCTATATATGAAATACCACATATCAAGCATTTGCTGCGATGTTCGCAGAAACAATTAGAAGGTACGTTTTAAACGAATCTCAAAAGCTGTGAAATTAAAAATATTCGTCGAGGGAATATACTTTTCCTGTTGTAAACGCGTCCGGATCATCATCCGTAACTACCCGAGGAGATCTCAAGACACTTTCGTACGACGACGGCGAATGGCAGCATCAGAAATATAACCGAAAAACACGGGCATAATTCCGAGAAAATTGAAATCTTGGATATCTTTATGCAAGCAGAGAAACGCGGTAAGCGGGCGCGATAAGAATTAGGGGATAAAGGAGGAGACACCGCCACACCAAACCGAAACGAAAGGGAAAGAGATGGAACGCAAAAGGAAGGTAGTACGGAGCGGTACCAGGAAATAAAAAAGACGGCAGCGTTTCTTGAGGGGTGAAGTCGGGAATAACGCGATAACGCGAAGGAAGTGGGAGCATGTCGTTGCTTACACACCAGAAGCGAAATTCCAGCTGCAATTATGAGCTCCAGTGAAGAGTAAGATCTTTATAGTTAGTTGCCGCTCTATTTGCGACCCGATTGATCGTTGCTTTTTTTCTATAGTTTGATTTATTGTTCTGGGGAGAGGCAGTAATGATATTTATCTATTCTCCGGATAAATAAAAACGCCGCTGAATGTTTGCCTTAAAAAGAATACTAATAACAACATTGCTAATTAATTTGCAGAAACCCATAAAATGACTACTTACTTTAATCACTTTGATATTAAGCTCATGCTCGATTTAATTTAATTTCGATGTAAATTTGAGTAAGGAGATTTGATACGCAGTTCAGGAATTGAATTATTTGTTTGCTAACACAGTAAAGCCCTATATTTGTCATGTACTCCGTATATTGGAACGAACAGAACAAGAGAAGAGAAACGGGGAATTTACAGCAATGAAAACGGATTGTACCAATGGTTATCACTTGCTATCACCAAATATAATCTACCAGGTTTAAATCATCTGGACCAACAACTGCCACAGTTACGATCCTACAAAAGGTTCCAGGAAGTAGATTTCTTTTGGTGAAGCTACCAGCGCAAAGAAACGTGACAACGATGTTAAACCGATCGCATCTGATACCAACACTAATGAAGCCGATTTTTTTTAATGTGCAAACTAAGAATATAAATGATAGCCTAGTTCCATTGCAATCACCACTTCTTTACCGCTGCAATTCATACGTATACCACAACCAATTGAGATGCTCATTTTTACATATCCTGCACCAACCTTAATTCTCTTTTCAATACCTATTCCGATGTTCGTTTCCTTTACAAAGAATTCATTTTATTCTAAAAGCTACCACATCGTCCTGGAAGCCCGGATTATAATGTATACTATATTGTAGCTTATTCAATAAAACCTTTCAATACAATTACGTTCCTAGCGGAGGTTTGTTCATTTGTTTGAAATTTAATTTTTTCTGCATCAAATCACAATTAAATGCACAAAAAATTATTGCTGCAATTCATTCGATGCAGAAACAAATAAATCAACTGGAACCAACCATTTGAAATTTTTTTTGCGATGTCTACCTGTGCAAATATTTATGGGTAAAGATCAACTCTAGTTAGCACCGATTAACTACTATTACGCACCATTTATGTCCACATCAAAATGATAACGTAATTCTACAATAACTTACATTTAAACTACTCTACTTAAAATAATGAACACTTATTTTCATCTCGATAACCTTTTTAGTTGTAATAAAACAGATAAAAATAAATTTGAAAAATAGAACTAAATTTGTGACATAACAGTGACGATAGCAAGTATCCTGCTTGTATAAATTAAAGTTGTTTCGAAGAGTTGCCGGTCCTTTCATTCTGCGATTAAGAATTTTTTTAGCTGTTGGAGAGTTTGAGGTGGGTCTTGGCGCCGCCGAATACGCCTACAAAACAAATACGAAAGATATTTAATTGGTTTTATAGCGATCTGGGGCCTAACGTTAACTTGCATTAATACAAAATTTGAGCCTGTTCCATAAGCGACTGTTATTGCACAATCCTCCAGAATAAGATCAACATATCGCCGAGCGATTTCCCTAAAACCATCACAAGATCTGTTCCTTCATCAAAACTATTTCCTCCCCGAATCATAACAAACCCATCACCACATTTTTTACACTTCTTTTAGGATAACTGCGGAATCGCGATCATATGGGCAACGAGCATACACGTATTCAACCGTCACGATAAGATTGAGACAAATATTGGCCTTAATTGGCCTCCATTGTCGAAGCTGCAATACTACGCATTCACAAGCGAATTTAAACAACACACAACTTGCGTGGTTCGAAGTTTAAGCAGGTTTCCGCACGGATCTTCTTGGTCTCAGCTATTTTCAATCCATTCCTAGTTATTTGGTCGGAAATCTTCAATCCATGAATCCTTTTGGACCCGATTTTAAGATATTTTGCTGTGAATGTGCTAGAACCCAAGGAGGAGCATTGGACTAAGAATCTGCCTTGTATTCGACTTGTTTTTCTGTTAGAACCAATACGTCTTTTATATTCTTGAGTTTCTAGATAACCTTTCCACATACTATAGATAGCAGAAGGGCTAACATTAAATTCTTTCATACTTCTCGAATATTAGTACCCTTTTCAATAGGGACATGTATAACATCTAACTTGTTTCGACATAAATATTGTCCAGCTCGACACTTTATGATGAACTGCCGACATTTGCCATCATTGTACATTATACTAAATTTTTTATCTAAATTTTGATTGTTTGATTGTCTTTATTTCTTGTAGTTTCTTTAGGTTGGTATTGTTATCTCAAAAATGATATTAAAAAATGTTATTATGTTTTTGCAAATTTATTTGAACAAAGTGCGAGTTTTTAAAATAAGCTTAATAAGAAATTTATTATTTTAAACGGTGTATTAGGCAGTTAGAACTTTAATTTTTGTTAAATAAAAATAAAATTAGCTGCAATTTAGGAAGAGAAACTAATTAAAAGCGTACTTAGAAAACGTAGCGAGATTTCCCAGACGCAAAAAATACCTATTTTTTTTCTCATACCTACCAATGAACGTATCTATGTAATAACTGTGTTAGCGCTGCATTTCATCTAGTAATTCCCGGCAAAAAAAGAAACATCCGCTGGGCCATAATCTAATCTTTTTTAAACTACTGACCAGCGCGTTTTAATGTAATTACTTGCCGCTGTTGGTGGATATTCTGGAGAAACTACGGGTAAGCAAAAACTCGTTAGTGCATCTGCGACTCCGATATAATCCCAGAATATTAAGCATATCAGCTATTCGTGCCTTTCAAGTATCCTTTCGGTAAAGTAATCGGAACCACTAAGCGAAAGGTAACCGTATCGCGAAACTGTCCTAATTAATCGGTTTTCCAAAGCTTTCTATTGAAACTCCTAGATTGGTAAGCATGGTTTGGATTATAGTCGCAACCTCTTCTTGATTTGTAATCGCTCCGAGAGCTCTGCAAGGATCCTTGGAGGATTCACACGTCCTATTCATATTATTCAATAAATGCTCAATAGAAAGTTGGAATCTAGCCCTTTTATGAGCTGCAATTGAAGTGCGATAAGTCTATATCTCTTCAAACCTACGCTTTTAATCTTCTTTTTATAATATTCGCGCTGACTATGTCACGGATAACAATTTGAAGATCTTCTTTTAATTAAAAGAAGAATGCAAAACCTTTCCCTTTTAGCAGTTAAGCGTATAAAACGGTCTTCAGTGAGGCGAAATGTATATATTTTTTTTTTTAGTTTTTCTTCAAATTGCTCAAGGAAAGAGTTATATTCCGTCCATGAGGTGGACACGTTCAACCAAGGTTTTCACTAAAGCCTAATTTTCGAGTTTCTATTTTCTTTGGGTTTTTAAGTCTCTGCTAAGGAAAACAAAAAACTTCTTTTCTTTAGATCTATTTTATTTTAACTTTGAGTTAGACTGCCGACGAAAATGGTACGACGAGACGTGGCAAAATAAGATAAACATTTTATTTTCTTTACCAAAGACCTAAAAACCCAAAGAAAATAAAACTCTGGAAAATTACGGCTTTGAGGTAAAAGAAAATTAAGCCTAAGATGTTAATGTTTTCGTACGCTTTTCTAAAAACGATGACTTCCCGTAGAACCTTTCAAATTTTTAAAAGTGCCGATTAGACATATTCTTAAATGTCTGTGATTTTAATATAGGCAAGAAAACTCAATAGAAAGATAATTATTTATTAATAGCATAATTTATGTAACGCACAATTTTCACATTATTACCCCCAGACATATGTATGCGCCGTTGTTATCAACAAAATATATAAAAGTTTCCATTGCGAAGAGTATAGCAAGAAGACATTTGCGACACTGAAAGCATCCACCAGGAAGAGACGACGTACTTAGTCGCAGCGAATGGAAAGGGTACGGCAAGGTGTAAGGGCACCAGACAGAATGTGTGCATCGTGGCTCTGGCTCTTGTTATGACCACGCTAGGAAGAGAGAGAAAGACGTTCAAACGTTCAGGTTGTTCACCAAACGTTTAACTGAGCCGCAACAAAGACTTCAGATTATGGCGATATGCCGTGACCGCGTGTCCCGCTCCGTTGCCCCCTTTTTGCGGTGCTGGGGAGAACTGTCGGAACAGACTCAGACGACGCAAAAACCGGTCGCAAACAATGAGAACCGCCGTCGCACAGAGCCTCGTAATGATATCACGCCATTACTTTTAATGTCGTGAGCGTCGTCGTCGCCGTCGGTAACCGCCCTCTCGCGGAGATGATCCGTAACTCGGATCATACGGCGGAAATGTATCCATTTCGAGATAGAAGCAAAACGTACGGACAATGCGGAGGGATAATGTTTTGAATTCGGGTGAACTTATTGAAAAAAGTTGATATGTGGCTTTGCACGTCTGATACGAGATCTTAAAGCTTTCCAGAAGGATGGGATAAATATATTATATGCACAGAAACATATATAAAAAGTTGTAATAGTTATTGGAAATACTTTAAGATTCATCTTTCCTTAATGGATTTCTTTACCTTTGGGCTAAACTTGCTGTTTCAATCCTTGCTTAATGGTTCATTACATTTTTCAAAAGTTATGGTTTGTCCCAACATGTGGTTGTTAAAACTCGTTACAATAATAATATATCTCTTGACATCCTCAACATGCTTCGCCGTAGAGCGTCTTAAGATGTTCCCCATCAGAATTCGCCAAATTTGAAGTAAGGAAAACTGCAGAAAGTCTTATTCTGAACCCGGTAATCTGTGAGGTTTTATTTATTTTAACAACAGGCTATTATTTTTTTCATTACAGGGTTGCAACTGGCAAATCATTAAAATCGCTGTGTTGTTTACGAGAAATACTAGCTTCCGTCATTCAAAAGATAGCAAATGAGAAGATACTTTTGGACCTCATTAAGTAATATTTTTAAAACGTAAACACACTTTACTTAGTTTTAGCACACTTCATACACCTACTTAGGTAAATTAGAATTATTAAAAGAAAAGATGCAACCACACCGCGTTTAAATTTAGTTTTGCAAGCAACTATATACTTTTATCTAACTGCCCAAAACACTATTTTCGCTATAAACCTACCATGTCCGTAAATTAACGAGCATCGGCTGTAGGTAACTTTAATAAATGTCGTACTTTCACGGCACTCGTTGTAACATTGTGAACAATGCGCTCACATTTGCAGCGCGAAATTGGTATCATTGCCAATAACTGCACTGATAATCGGCAGATTGCGCCGGCGCGGCACTTACCTCGATTGAATTTTTGATAAAGCGATGACGTAAATGCCACTACGCGCCACGTTAGAACAGGTAATATGTAGCACTGTTACTGTTACTCTTTAATGTATCCTATTTGCCCAATGCGGATTAGCGATTTTATTTAAAATGTAGCCTGTAGCTACAACTACAATTCCATGTTCGCATTAATCTAATTTAGTTTTTACTACTATAGTCGGCACACGCAACTGGGGCCTATAAGTTACAAATTTTGGAAATTCACTACACTTAGTTACTAAAAATTTATGGGCATCCTCGTTGCTTGGTCTATACAGGTTAATTTCCTTTCTATCCTCACCAGACAAATCTTATTATTAGAGATAGAGGATTCAAATTCGGAGAAGTTGCTAAATTTTGCGTTTTTCTTTTTTTTTTGAGTACCCCATTAAATACAAGGTCGAAAGTGGCCCCGAGGACATGTTTTTAGTTTTCTTCGTAAAGACAGATGAAGATGCTAGAAGAAATGAGATAAAAAAAATAATTGAAATTGGTATACATACACTACCGCTCATAATTATTTCGGCACCCTAAATTTGTGATATAAATCATAGAAAAATAAGACAGAATTGTACATAAATGTATTTATTTCGTAGTCTTATGCAATACACGTCAAAGAGAAAGAAAAATGTTTACAAATTTTAAACTTTTGTTTTGTCAGTGTGACCTTTGGATTTTGTTACTGCAGCGCAAAGGCGCGGCATTCTTGTAGTTTTGCGAGCGTGTCTGGGGTTATTTTCACCTAAGCTGATTGTAGTGCGTTCCACATACTACCAACGGACGTTGGAGCTGATTGACGTGCGTGTCGGTCAAGTTCTTCCCACAGCAGCTCAATTGGATTCAAGTCAGGGCTCTGGGGTGGCCATTCCATAATCTTTAAAACTCCTTCTGTCTCCAAACGCTGCAAACATTCCTTGCATAATTTGGACGTGTGTTTTGGGTCATTATCCCGTTGAAAGATAAAATTCTGACCCAGAATTCGTGTTGCTGAAGGTATCGCATGCTGCTGTAAGATGTCCCGGTAACCTTCTTTTTTTAATGTACCTTCAATTTTGACGATGTCGCCAACAGTTGTGCCACCAAAGCAGCCCCAAATCATTACAGATCCACCCCCATGCTTCACTGTGGGGACAATACAGTGCTCACTTGCACGTTCGGCCACCGATCGTCTCACAAATGTTCGCCTTCGAGATCCGGAAATTTCGAATTTGGACTCATCGGTCCAAAGCATCTTACTCCAGTTCACGGGCCCATTGGAGTCGTTTTCGTTTGTTAAGTTTCCGCAGCAACGGCTTTTTCATAGCAATTCGCCCATGAAGACCGGCTCGCTGTAGGCGATGTTTCACTGTAGCCACGCTAATCGGATTCTCGCGATGTTCATTTACTTCTGCGGTGATTTCCGGAGCGGTTTTTTGCCTATTTCTCTTGCTGGTGACTACAATTTCGCGATCTTCTGCAACTGTTGTCGCGTTTGGCCTTCCACTTCGTGGTTTATTAGAAATACTGCCACTTGCCTTATATTTTTTAATGTTATAATCGACAGTTGCAGAGTGTACTTTTAATTCTCGGGCAATTTGTTTATTAGTTTTGCCACTCTTATGTTAGGCAACTAAAAGCGAACGTGTTTCAGTACTTAGTTCCTTTTTTTTCGGTATTTTAAACAATCGTCACTCTGTATTTCGCACACGATCTTACCACCATGAATACTACAAAACAACTGATCCTAATTTGGAAATTTTACCTTAAGGCTTACACAAAATTAGTATAAAATCATTACGTATACTATAATAAACGGATAAATCTTTCCGGGAATTCCTACGCCCTCTTATTGTATTTGCATATTAATGGGGCTTTTATGATAATAATCCTATTTCAGGTAATAGTTTATTTTAAATAGCTTTGTCGAATAGATTTTTGCGTATTATAATTCTATTTCAAATAAGTATTCATTTGTGGAAGAATAGTTTTTAAAAACAGAATATTGTATAAATAATGTAAGAAGACGTGGGTGCCTAAATAATTATGAGCGGTAGTATATGTCTTTTAATCTTGAACGTCATTTGTTATAGATCCATTTGCTTCTCGAGTTCATAACAAACACTTTGCCAAATTTGAAAGTTCTTCTATCTTGCGGATGATTCCACGTGTTTAAAACTGATACTGCTTAAATACACTGTTCACACTTAAGATTTCTTAGTAAACAGCTCATTTCTAAATAAGTCTACCTATCACGGTGACTTGTAGTAGATTTGGTGTGTCACGTCACCTCGAAGTGTCACCGTTGCGTGTCTATAGTTTTCGCATGTGTACGTTCCCTTGCCTGATTAAATGGTTAGAAAAGATTATTTTATGCAAATTATAATTAATCTATCCTCGTTTTGTCGATGAGATCACTTTAAATTTGAAAACTAAAAACCAGAAGAATATAGGGCGAAGATGGCTTCGCCGGGATCGTCCTCGACTATAAATTTATTTACTAAGTAAAAATCCTGGAACAAGCAGAAGAAACTAAAAAAAAAAGCCCGACTTGACTAACCGATGAAGCGTTACATCCGTAAAGCGAGTATCGTTCTAGCAGATGTCACGTGCGAACATACCCGAATGCACGTGGCTGAACAGCGCTAGACGCAGCGATTATACTATAACGCTACAGAATACAACATGGCTTAATGCACGAGCAAAAATCATATAACGCACGCGTATGAACAGGTTGTGCTCAAATGAAATAAAATTAAAGTAGCGCTGAACAAAATTTAAATCAATGTACCGAATTAGTGACAAATATTTACATTAGTAAATCATCAATTCCGTGCAGCAATTGAGTACACTCGCCCATTTAATACATTATTGGTGAACTAGGCGTTGAAACATCGGCGGGCGTTTCATTATCGTTACGAGTCAATTACGCGAATATTCGTTCAAATACATCACTATGCACACATTTTGTTTTAATAGTTTGAAGCGATAAACTTCGAATTGTACACTGTTTTTGCAACTGCGTTGATTCCAATATTGATTCAATGGCTGCTTTGATCTAATCAGATGCTATTATAGGCATACTAGTTGCGTTCTCGATATCTGCGTGTACCATACATATGGCACTGAAAGCAAGATATTATCTTCTATTTGCCACTTTGACTTTGATCCGTACGGGTCTGGTGAAGTAGCGAACTGAGAGCTACAATTTCGAATGTGCTTGTACGAGGGATATTTTGAAATGGATTTTCTGCATAGTTTCCATTTTTGTTCAAAGATTTTTCATACCTTTCAACAAGTTTCCGATGACAAAGAAATCTGCCGGTTGTGAAGAAGCCCAAACTATGACTGCGGTTTTCACTTCTTCATCATCGTCGAACCGCTGACCAACAAAGAACTTCTTCAAGTGAAAATTACTGGGTGCAAGGTCTGGACTATAAGGCGGATGATCAAGTTATTCAGAAAGCAGATAAGGTAGACAGGGCGTGGTTCATCATGCACATTAAGTCGCCCATCCTTGAACATTCTCTTCCACCTTCGAACTTTGTTATCACTGATAGCATTATCACCGAAAACTTCACAAATTTGAATTTCTGCTGCTGTCAAGTTTCTCGCACCCAGGAATCGAAACACAGATCGTAACTTGCAGTGGGCGAGCGACTCAAGTTTCTTAATTCTTCATATCAGCACAAAGGCAAACGATACGGCTGCAAATCGCGTCTAAATGCGCGTAAAACTTGTTGGAAGTAGCGGCGATTGCGCGTCATTCTCACTCTCATTCAAAAACAGACCTTGCATCAGAAATTCTTCCTTCTCGTGTGCGTGAATGCAATCAAATTCTCATTTGGTCGATGGTCCAGATTTCAATAGATCATTTTAATAATGATTCACCCTTAACTGTGGTTTATAGTTGATTAGATCTTTGAATTTGTTTTTGTCCCGCTCAACAGGTTTACCAATCCAACGCCTTGAATTCATTTTGAATTATTGCTTAAGTATGGCAACGGCCCAACAAAGTATATAAGCTTTGAAGCCTTAATACATAGTCTTGTATTTGTGAAGTATAGCTTTTGTGGCTCTCATCACTTCACCGTAAGTAGGGAAGTGCGGTTAATTATTTCGCAACATGCTGCACTGAATAATAACTCAACATTGCCAATTAGGATCGGGGCCTTCTTATCTCTGGCCCACAGAGCTCTCTTAATTTAAAAAATAAAACTGCGGTAGTAATTTGTGCTTACTGGAAATTCTATTTGGCGCAACAAATTATTTAAAGAATGGGATTTTCCGGAATTGTCGAAATTTTTTAAAACTTAACCAAGATGTTAACGAAATTTTTTTATTGCGTTAATTTTAACTACCTGATCAATCTGATAGAAGAAGGAGAGAAAATGTAACTTCGGCAAAATTTGATTTTTTTTTTGATATTTCAAAAATTTCACGTACCAAAACTTAATTCTAAAATTATTCTTTTTATATGAAAGCTTTAGAGTTATTAACTATAAAAAATATATTGAAATGGTTAATTATTTCTCTAGTCTTGTTTAACGAAAATTAATATTTTTACATACCTTTACGAAGACCTTAAACATATTATCTTAGAGTTGCCTAAATAGTTGTTTTTTTTTAATTTTTAATCAGGTTAGGTCCAAATTATGTTTAAGTTAGACAGTTCGTTTTAACTATTAGAGTAAAATCCTTTCTATTTTCCGATTATTTCGAAATGTAATTAACTAAAATTTGAATAAAATGGAGGCCCGTCAAGTTAATATCTGGCGTGTAATTTTTTATAACCAAAATAATTAAGCCATCTCCTTCCGACAGCTCTAATTCTGAGAGGTACATGCATTTTCTCCAGAATCATGATGAAGGATATACCACGTGTGTAGGAAAATGTATTTGCAATAAGATGATGCACTGAGAAGAAAAATTGGTTAACTCAACTAACTTTGTCAAATATACTTCATACCGTTTAAAACAGTATACGCTTGGTTGAACCTTTTGTATTGGATAAACTTTTAAAATTAATGTTCAACCAACCTGCAAAAGAATGTTGATGGAATTAAATTAAAAAAAAAAGTCCGCAGACGCTACGTAGGTATTTGCCGTCAGTGCGCGAGAAGTTTGAGAATTATGTGAAAACTGCGGTAAAAAACTAACTATAGATGAAACTATAGACATCCGTAGTATCGATTGTAGCACGGACAATGACCTTGAAAGGATCGCCACACCCTTATTTGCTAGCCTGTAAAAGGCAGCAAAGATGTATTGCCGAAGCTGTTCATAACGTATTAGTTAGAACACTAGACAACTTTGAAATTTCATCAAAGCATGTGCTAATGATGGTTACCGATGACGCCGCGGTTATGCTTCGCACAGGTCAATTATACATACGCACATAACATGTCTGCTTCATACTTTACACCTTGTAGCAGACACTATATGAAAATGTTATCCCGATGTGGATCAACTAATAGCACAGACGAAAGCGGTTTTTCTTAAATCACCGAAACGTATTCGGCTATTTCGTTCACAGTGTCCTGACATACCGGAACCGCCGCAGCCAATTCTTACACGATGGAGTACATGGTTAGAAGCTGCATTCTATTATTTTTAACATTTTGAAAAGATCAAATTAGCGATTTTACAATTGGACGCTGAAGAAGCAGCTGCAATGTAGCTGAGCCAAATGCAATTCCAAAATCCTCAAGTTGCAGCAGATTTCAAAACTATTAAGGACAATTACGTTTCAGTAGCCGACATAATAAAAAAAATTACAAAACACTTCCTTGTCCTTACGGAATTCGTATGAAATTGTTGACCACGTACAAACAGTGCTACATATTTCAGATGACGAAGAAAGTGTTTCAGTCAGAGACAAATTTAATACTATATTACGTAAAAGTGTCGATTTTTCTAGATTACGCCATCTTTTTAACAATAGTGTTGCGGAAAATCCATTATACAAATTCAAAGGCCACTTTAAGTACGCGAATATTACGTCGCTAGATGTAGAACGATCTTTTTTGCCTATAAGCAAATATATACGCCGCAACGGAGGGGTCTCAAAGAGACTACTGTAGAAACGTACGCTATGATCCAGGTGTTGAAGGCCTCACTTCCGGATTTCTCTTCAGCCATCTAAGCATCGTTTACTATATGTTCCCGTTTTCATAAATTCTCTTATTGTTTTTTGTTCTGAATAACGCGCACGTTTATTTCTGTTAACCTAACGCAGTGACGCTACTGCTAGGCAATCGACTTGTTGCCCTAATAATGTCTTTATTTGAAACATCAATTGGGGCGGCCATTCAAACCTTTCTTGTTAATTATCATATTTGACAGTTATAAAAATTGTTGTTCAATTAAACCGAATGATTCAAATTTCACGGCTTTAAACATTTCAAAACACTTTTTGATACTTTCTTAAAGTAACACCAAAAAATACTTGCTAATTTTTGATTTAGATAAGGAATCACAGTCTGAGTAACTGCTTTTGGTAAAATTTATTCTATTGTAGCTAATAAATCCAGTTTCTTTTTTGTCTCATGAGATATAAAGTTTTATAGGTAACGAAAATACTATAAATATTTTTTTTCCATTTGATATCCTGCTCTTAAAACATCGTAAAGGGAATCTTCGGTAAAGTACATGCAAATGATGTCATTATCGTAAGAGGCTCGGCTGGGAAACAACTAAGCATTGCTACTACAATCATCAAGATAAACGTGAAATAAATAAACGAATGCGCGCGATTAAAAGTTTCACATACCTCTTCTCATATTCTTCTTTTTTATAGCATAGCATACTAAAGGATTTCTAAATTTAGAGCAGTGACAGTTTTCTTATCCATATAAAATTATTTATAGCGACCGTTAGTAAATATACAACAAAACTTTTCTTAGTGCACTTATAACTTCCTCCTTCCTGAAAGTTACAAAGTTATAGCGATTAAATTTGCTCCACTTACCTACTTTTAATGTGGATCCTTTATGCCGTCTCTTCGGAGAGATTTTATTTCGGAGTACCTTCAACAAACTGAAAATATATCAACTTTTATGCATGCTATTCTTCAGCCGCACACACTTAAAGAAGATATCTCTCTCCCTCTCAATTTCGGCGGTAATGGACGTGTTCTTTTCAAAACCCCTCCCGCTACTATCGTTTTGATATCTTTTTTACGACTTTTAGATTTTATTCCGGCATAAATTTTGATGCAACGCGAAATCCAGCGAAAGTGTCTCCAACGACTAAATCATCGATGTTCCTCGTGTCTCGTCGTCGTTCCGATTCTTGCTTTTATGGAATCTCCCCTCGTACTTCACCGGTAATTCTTCACCATTATGGTAGTAGGAGCAGTATATTCTCCATCAAATTTATACTGTTTGTCAGTTGTCAGTTACAAAACAAATGTATTTTTACAAACATACGCAGAAATAATATGAAATAGAAAACAATCAGATTAGATAAAGTAAAATATTGTAAAGTAAACAAAAAAATTGTGATTTTGTTCAGGTAAGAAACGAATATTTTGACTTACCAGCCGAAGGAGAGACTTAGTGATCTACGGCTGTGTCGGGAATAACCTGCCGCACAACCAAATATTCGAATTGTTAACATTTCGTCTACTTCTGTTATTGCTACTTGATTTTGCGTAAAACTGAGGAAAGCTTTCACGGAAACGTTTGAAACTTGGAAGCAAGCGTACGTAGATGATGCCCTAGATCATGCACAATCCCTTGTAGCACAGATGATCTGATAACGGATAGCTTGACTCGACGTGGCAACGATGTCGGCGTTACACGAAAGTGTGAACATTTTTATATTTTTGGCCGAACATTAGCTCGCGTACTTACCTGACCTTTGGCGTGCACCAACATTTAATGAACATTCTCTAAAAATTGGCTTACTATTGTCTGCCGACCATGACGTCACATGTTTACAACGTTTTGCAACTGATTTTCAACCGACGTTTCACCGACTGAATTTATTCAACATCGACTTGCTTACGTCACTCAAGTTTTACTGCCAAGCATCATTTCCTGATTGTCGATCAACGTTTAGTCGATTTTGGCGACCTAGAACCACTCGATAGCTAATGTTAAAAAAGTATCAATGGTTTTGTATGCCTGACACGTGCTAATAGGGATGTTACGAATAGTTCAATAGAATCAATTGAAGGTGGTTGATCAGGAAAGCCATGAACTTCAACTGAAGATGTCCACGGCCAGACCATCGCGTCCGCGTCATTTGAATGTCAGAGAACTTGCATAAGAAGCTAGTGGTGTGTCATGAGATTTTGACCAAAAAACTGGAAGTAGTTTGTTCGTGACTTACTCATTAAACAGCAGAAAGGAAATCGAGTGGCCGATTGGCGTCAACTTCTTAAATAAGCTAACGACGAAGTATCAATCATGTAAAAGATCATAACGAGAGACGAAAGCTGGGGTTACGGCCATGACTTTGCGACAAAACTTCAATTATTGTAATAGGGTTTACGGTCCATCCTTATGCAACGTGTGCAAAACTTTTGTCTTGGACTAATTTTTTTGAATTAGAAAGTATCAGATGCTAATTGGCCAAATATGAAAAATAGATTCTTTTCCATGCTGTTGTCTTTTACAGTAAGATTATTGTTAACAGGCAGCCTCAGTACACGTGATTAGAAAGATCAAATACAGAACGGACGTACATACATGCATTTAATCTGCGGTTTAGGGACTTGCTAATTTCACCAATCATCAAACTGAACTGTGTAACAGATTATAGACTTATCAAATAACCTCGATATATAACAAAATGCTAAATATCTTCAGTTTACCAACTAGTAGCACGATTAGTGCATGGAAAATCGATCGATATGTTTTCCGTTATTTTCATCTTCAAACATTGTATTATATTTTGTTATATTTTCTTTTATTCACTACATGTTAAGGGTTAAGTGAAAAAGCAGAACCGCTATTGGTATTTGTTACAGATCTAGGCCGCCGGTTTAAGAACCCTAGGACTATTCAACATTACGTCTTCTCCATACAAATAAATTGTAGAAAATTATCTCAAAATGGGGAGCGGACTAGTTGTAAATATAATTTAATCTTTCGGCATGTCCTAATGGAGAACCCTTAACGAATTAGAGCGGAAACTCGACGGTTATGTTTAATTCTAGCGAGTTAGCGACTTCGATCTATTCTAGAAAAACACCGGTGCAAACATGGCTCGTAGTGCGAACAATACCAAAGCAGAATGTTTATTACATAAAATTTTATATTTTCGTCGTTATCGACATCTTTTAGAATAAATTGAGCAAGAAGCTACTTTATATTAGTCTCATAACCGTTTAAACAAACACAAAACTAGCGTAAATATTACTTTTGGCTGCATTTCGTGATATTCTCTGCTTTGCTGCAACATGTAATAATATCGAAATCACAGCTTCCATAATCGCATAAAATAAATTTGGCGGGTTGTCAATTTGCAGATATTGTTTTGATTACACTATTCATGAAATTATCATGTCCTACACATGTTTAACTCTAGCAAGTGAAAATGCGATTTTGTTAATTTTACGCAGTAATGAGTTATGTATAGAAAGAGATGGCTTTTATTTTTATATTTAGGCACGGGGGTCCCCAGAGCTCTCCTAACATTATTTTATTAAATCTATTAATTGCTGTGTTTTGTTGAAGAATGCGCCACTTTTGTTTTCTACAACATTGTTTAATTAATCATAAACTGCGTTTGTTTTCCACGTTTCAGGTTTCATTATACCATTATTTTTCCTGTTGTTTAATATATCTACACATACTCAAATAAATCTGCCTTGTATGCGTTTCGTTGGTGCCGGAGAAATAAAAAGAACTAATAGTTCTTTAGTGAGAGGCTAACAAGAACGTAGGTACCTGTTTGAGTATGCTAAGTCGGAATCACTGGTGAAAAGAACACCCGTCGTATAGAAGTATTAAAAAAAATTCATTTTACACGAGATACCAACTACTGTTTCCAACTCTCAATTGGGTTTTGTATAAATTTTAAATTGGAATTTACGATCCCGGTAATCTCCTAAAGAAGGTCTGCGTATGATAGACTTTCCCTAAACTCATAAAACAGGTTCGTAACAATTGTAACTTAATAAATAATTAAATAAGTTAATTAAGTTATCCAGTACTTAAACTTCGTAAGCGGATAAATGTCGTTTAAGTATAATTCGTTATACGAAAACTGGTATTCTATTTCACTCTCTACAGTTTTCAATAAGTAATATACGAATGTATCTTCGATCTCCTTTAGGCGGCAACCATGTTGAATTTGTTGTGGTTGACATTTATTCTTATCTTCTTCAGTCTACCATTTCATTTTTAAATTTTTTATTTAAAAAAATCACGTTCAGTCGCGGTTACCTCAAGCGCATTGACTTCCGTTCTCGGTCGTTATAATCTTCCAAATCGAAGAACGATAACGTTCCCGTGCCAGTGAGGTAAAGGAAAGCAAGGAGCGAAAAGAATATTTCAGAGTGACCGTGAAGATCTGAATGTGCCAACTCCTCGGCGATCCCAGCCACTGGACATTGTGGTGGCGAATTTTGCGAAAAGATCGTACAAGGTTGCTGTAACTCGAGAATTTAAACCAAGCGATTGCGTCGCAGCTTCAGAAGAACTTGAAAATGATCCCCGTCTGCATAAAAAAATCATCCATGGCAACGAAGCTCACTTTTGGTTTGGAAGTTTCGTGAATAAGCAAAATTGTCAGCAGTGGTCTGAAAATCAACCGGAAAGAATATATGAAAAAGCATTATATTCTCTTAAAGTGACTTAAGTGTTAAATGCACATTTCATGGTGGGGGAACGATTTTTTGTTGACGATGCGACATGTAATTTCAAATTCTTGTCACACCGCCGATGAAATGTGATTCGATAATTTCCAGAAGTGGTCCAGTCAATTATTCTCCTTGCTCGTGTAACTTAACATCCCTAGATCTCTTGTTGTGGAGTTATATTAAGTCGATTGCTTACGATAACAGACTGGCAACATTAAACGTGGAATATCTTATACACGGTCAGATTCATATGAAAAGACCATGGAAAATTAGAAATTGCACAGGACGTCACAGGCCAGAACTGATTGTCTCTGGCCCTTTTTTTTTTAATGAGGCTGTTCGATATAGCTATTTTTTCTAAAATTAAAACAAAGCAAGCGCACCATTAGCAGCCAGACACTGACCGAGACTGGCACTGAATTCAGGAATTAAATTTCTGAGTATATTCTATAATCGATCATTCCGGTTTTACAATATTCTTAAGACAGTTGCGGTAAGAAGTGTTTTTTAAGTGTGTAGAGCACATTTGGAATGATTTTTTGACACAATAAATAAATGGTCAACGCATAAATGAATTTTAAAGTAAAAATTAGAAAAGTTCTAAAAAAGACAAGTATCTCTGTCATATCTCATACATCGTCTTGTGTTATCCGTTTCTTGATTTTAAACGGACTTAAATATCCTATTTAGGGGGTATTTGTTGTTACGAGAATGGCCGTTATTAAAGGAAATTAAGTTGATAACAACGTTATAGTAAGCGATTAATTTTTAGATTCGATGTACAGACACCTTCATTACCGGCACTTTGTATGCGATAGCAGTCAGGATTCTGTCGTCAATGGTCCCAAAACGTGTGTTAATTTGTGACAGAGAGCCGGATTCAATTACGTCATTAGTTCACTGGTCCGTAGTGGAAGCCGGCGGGTCTCAAAGTTATAACAC
This sequence comes from Marronus borbonicus, assembly GCA_902655005.2. Classification (NCBI taxonomy): domain Eukaryota; kingdom Metazoa; phylum Arthropoda; class Insecta; order Coleoptera; family Scarabaeidae; genus Marronus; species Marronus borbonicus. The sequence goes on along the minus strand of LR737394.1, from coordinate 5,478,665 downwards.
TCCCATAGCTCAACACTTATTAAGTGTATCATATATTAATACCTGTTGGACAATAAGCCGATGACAAGGGTTGGGATGATTGTTTATTGGTGGCGCTCGGCGGCGTCGATGTCGGGTCCCTCGCTTCCTGTGCACGTTCATACCTACCTCTACCGGAGCAATATTGATCCGGTCTGAATCTCAAGACCGCAGTCCGCGCGGTCACCTGCAGGTATATTGCTTTCATGATTTATTATCGCTATTAAAGACGTATCGGTTCACGGGCGGTGCAAGAGAGACGTCGGTCGTTGGAAAGCCGAAGAAGGATGCTGAATAATAGAGGAAACGGAAGTGACGTGCTTTGCTACGCTTCTTTCGCTACTTTCTTTTTGGGTCCGCGGGTGCACGGCATGCCGTGTTTATGGAAAATACATACTTGCAAAAATATTGCGCGAAATTGTTGGTTTTGTTAGATATGCGATATGTAATAGCGTTTGTTGTCGAACGGTAGCGTTCATACTCCAAATATATCTCTCGTACGTATTCGGTAGCACGTTTCGAAGTAACGCTACAATGAGTACAACAAAAATAACGGTAAATCACGAAAAGGACTCAAATTTTAGCGCAGAAATAGTCTATCCGGTTAAAAAGGTGGATTTTATTAAATTAAATTAAAAACAGAAGTCTAGGTTCAGTGCAATATGTAGATGCACGTTACATTAGTGCATTATAAGAAGTTTCTACTTGTTCAATGAAAACCTAATTGATGCTTATCTTTTAGCTTTATACTAACAAAATAACCATCTACTACAATACTTCGAAAAAGGAATAGTAAAGACGAAAAGAAAAAGAAAAGCAGAGGGAAGAATCATTTTAAACAATGAGCAGACTTTCTACCAGGTAGATACGAAAAAAAAATTACGTAATAGCTAAGTTGTTCTGAAGAAGCTACGAGAATCACTAACAAAATGTGAACCAGAAATTTTGACACAGTAAATACTGGAAAAAATCACCCGCACGGCCCTGAAAGTTTAATGTTGCCAGTCTGTCATCGTAAGCAATCGACTTAATATAACTCCACAACAAGAGATCTAGGGATGTTAAGTCACGCGAGCAAGGAGAGTAATTAACTGGACCACTTCTGGAAATTATCGAATCACATTTCATCGGCGGTGTGACAAGAATTTGAAATTACATGTCGCATCGTCAACAAAAAATGGTTCCCCCAACACGAAATCTGCATTAAACAGTCACTTTAAGAGAATATAATGCTTTTTCATATATTGTTTCTGGTTGATTTTCAGACCACAGCTGGCAGTTTTGCTTATTCACCAACTTCCAAACCAGAAGTGAGCTTCGTTGCCATGGATGATTTTTTTACGCAGACGGGGATCATTTTGAGGTTTCTCTGAAGCTGCGACGCAATCGTTTGGTTTAAATTCCAGAGTTACAGCAATCTTGTACGATCTTTTCGCAAAATTCGCCACCACAATGTCCAGTGGCTGGGATCGTCGAGGAGTTGGCCCATTTGGATCTTCACGGTCACTCTGAAATATTCTTTTCGCTCCTTGCTTTCCTTTATCTCACTGGCACGGGAACGTTATTGTTCTTCGATTTGGCAGATTATAACGACCGAGAACGGAAGTCAATGCGCTTGAAGTAACCGCGACTGAACGTGATTTTTTTAAATAAAAAATGTAAAAATGAAATGGTAGACTGAAGAAGATACATTAACGCTTGATTTCTACAGGCCTAATATTGGCTACGTTTAAGTCCCTGCTTTATGACAACATCATACTATACTTGCTATAGACATTTCCAAGGTTCTCCTTCCTATTCTTCGCTGTAAAACCCACCCATCTACCCAAGATAAATGCGTAAAGATAGATTATTTCATTAATTTCGTACTGCCAAATATTTACGGCATTCAGACTCATGCTACGTACGCGCCTGTATAACACGCATTAGTGCCACTGCGTAACTGTTGTTTGTCAAAAGCGCGTCCTAGATATCTAAAACGATGCTTTGCCTGTTGGTATTTCGAGGATGTTACACAATGTCTACGTATACATTGTTGTATTGTTTTGCGTACAACAAATATGTTTAATTACCTAGATGTAATGGCAACATAATTTGCCGCTGTTGATGGAGGGCGGGCTTATTCGCTAAAATTAAAATGGATAGGGAGATAATACGGATTAATATGGATTTGCATTTGCATTGGCAACTGCATGCGTTAGTTTAATCATGTTGTTTGTTTCAGAAATTTACATATGAAGAGGCAAAAACGTGGAATTGGACAGCCTCTGATGTACATTAGCTTAAAAATTGAACGCAACTTTTCTACCTCTTACAATACGGATAATTGTATCTCTGCGGGATGAAATAAAAGTATTTTTAAGTGAACAATTTTTCTACCTGCTGTAAAAGCTTCCCAAGAGCTAAAATTATAACAACCAAATTTTTTGTTTCGAAATAAGTTTATGGTTGGACACCGACAGAAATGAAGTTTTAAGAAGTTTTATCAAGTAGCTCCGTCTTACGGTGTATTCATTTGCGAGTTGGCGGAATTTAAGGTTAAATATATATTACCCTGTTCATAAGTTCTGAAACACGTTACATCTATCTCATTTTCGCACTATTTTATTGTTCTTTGCGTGAAAACTATAAGTGCGTCTACCTTTGTAAAACTTTGAAAAATAAGGAAATTGACTAAGAACATGTTGGCGATCCCACCCTCTTCTTCACATCCTTATAAACGAAATCCTCCAACTTGACCGAGATACGGGAAAAATACTGACCCGCAATCGAAGCCACCATCCTCATGCTTCCGTTCAGTAGCGTCCTATGCAACAATCGGGGCGGAAGAGGATTAATTTCCTTCGAACACCTGCACGCCAAAGTTACAGCATCGACCGCAGTGCAGATTTTTCAAGCTCAGGATCCATTGCTGGATCTTGTGCGGCACCGCAAGGATGTTTGAGGAGGTTTAGTAACTGAATTTACTATGGCATAATGGAGATCTAGCAACCTGACACTCTCTACCTCTTCTTTATCTTTTCGCTGATGCAGTCCTCAGGGACCACACATAAAAGGCTTTGCACGGGTTATACTTTAAACATCTAAACGATCATGATTTATCAGAAGCCTTGACGTTTTCATCCCTCCAGTCTTCATCGCTATATTCGGAGACTACATAGTTACATAGTGGAGGAACCCAACGTCCTCGGTTTACATCTAGATGACATCCGCTGTAGAGCATGCAAAACAATAGATGAAACCACAATGCACTTACTATCAGCATGCCCAAAATATGCTCCAAACTTGTATATTTCTCGTTACGACATGGCCCTAAAAAGTTTTATACTTCCGACTACGCCACCTCTAGGGTATTGACCATCAGTTGCTGCCGCCGTTCCAGGAGTTGGACTTGTCTGTAATGGCTTCCAACGAGAACTGCAAGATATTTTTGGATTTCCCCTTCCACACCACAGCGCGAGTGCCCCCCAATAAGCCGAATATATGGTGATCCGGGATTTACAGGGAGGTGACTGAAAAGGAGACGGACCTAATATACCAACTACGACGTACCTACGAACGCTTCCAAATCCACTTCGTTCCCGTTATTGTCGACTCTCTGGGCGATGTCCACATTACGATATTGGAACATCTAAAAAAAATTGAGACCTTGCAAATACTTACCTGTGAGATCCAAAAGCAAGTCATCCTCGGGATCCTACGAGCCCATGGGGCTAGTCCAGGGTTAGACCAACCACTCGCTGATCGCCTATTGGCGAAGCGGGTGGAGAACCTTCGGTGACGAGGCGTATTCGCGAAGTGCGCCGAGTTCAGCGGTACCCTTGCCCCGGAGAGGTAAAAGACAAATAATTAGCAGCAATAAGGGGGGCAAGGGTGGAGGGGGTTGGCGGACGGCGTTCTTGCGGTATTCAACATGGATGTCACTTGCATGTCCTCCGCATGAGGTCCCCGGGGAACGGATGCAGACCTTGTGCCCGCAGCCGTTTTCTGGGCCAGGTGTGGGCGAAGGAAAGAAAAAAAAATAATAATATAAATAATGACGTCACTATTTGCAACCAGATCTAATCTAATCTAGAAGTACACTGTCAAATTTAAAAGCAATAATAAATACATTCAAGTTATAGAGTAAGTTACAGAGATTATTACAAGCCTCAAACATCCCGTGGATCCATCACATCACGTAAAACAATAAAAAATGGATATGAAATTTTATTATTTAAAACCATTAATTATCATCTATAAAAATTAAAAATCTAAAAAATTAGTTAATTTCATCAATTCAACAGCCTACTTCACAAGTTTTCGAAATAAAATTTAATATATTTTAGGGGCTCGCATTTACTAAAATTCGTTTGTATTTTATTTCTTTAGGCGTAAAAGGTACTATTTACCAAGATTTAAAAATGAATTAAGGAGAGGTTCCGGAAGATTTGAAATGCGGATTCCCGTATGTGTTAGACAACAAAGAAATCTCTGGCAGTTTGTTGTAATAAATCATGCGGATTTGAGACGGAGACTTAAGCGAAAAAACATCCTTACTTATTTCATATTCAGATAATGCCGGAGCAGTTTAGTAGGATTTTAGTCAAAATAGGTTTTTCCTCGGTGCTCTTTCTGCGTTACTGATTTATTCTTCTTGGCCGGGTAGGCACGTATTTAAATGGAAGCGAAATAACTTATATTCATTCAATCATACTAATAAATTCGTCAACGACATGCTTTAATGTTCTAAAATTTAAACGAATTATCAACTCTTATAAATCCATAGAATGGCTAATACGAGGGTGCTTTAACAATAAAAATAAATGGATGAATTGCCGCTTTGTTTTCTGCTTTACACAATTACAATTACAATTAATATCTAAATAAAAAAAAAAATATCTAAAGCGTTTTAAATTTTTCACCTTTGTGAGATATTGCTCAATCAGCTTTTCAACTAGAGCTAGCAGATTTAGAAATCGAAAAAACGCAGATTAACGTACATTGACTGCAAGATCATCAACAATTATAGGGAAACCAAGATCGCGTATCTGTAAGGGAAACATTATACAACATGTTAACTACTTTAACGCTCTTATGTATGCCTGTTCCTAAACTCCTTTTATAACATGTGCGCTTGAAGGCGGCGGTTAGTAGCACTGACATTAACATCTAAACATTTGATTTGCATACACGTTACTGTACCTTAACGTTAATTAGTCCCAAGTTATAACAATTAGTAAGAACAACAGCAGCAACAGGAACGTTAAAGCAACGAATGCATGCACTTGGCGTCCGTACAAGTTTATTATTATTCCTATTCGTTTTAGCTGTCACACATAAGCTCCTGCAAACTTAAATATCTTTAGTCTTTAGAGGAAGGGCCCTTTCCCAATTTAACGGTAATGGAAAACGTTGAATGTAAGCTTGAAGCTGAGAACTTGTACTTACAGTAATTGACTTGTAGGAAGTGCTCGTCAAACTGCGAAATGAAACGATGTAGCCGTATTCAAATGTGAAACCGTAATATGACCAACGTGATGTTCAAAAATTATAGAACCGTACCTAGCACAATTATTTATCTTCCGTCTACTTCTTTATATACCTATTTCTAGAAAATAAGGGTTTTCATGCGACGAATAACGAAAACGAAGCATTATAACGTTCCGCTTTACTTTTGCGGAGTTCTAATTTTTACTTGATTGCTTTATGATATCGGTTGACTAGGTTCCGACTTTGTACTACGAGAGTTCCACCATCGGTAAATCTAGCATAGCGCTGATCGATATCGCTCAACACTTGATTTCCTCGATCCCTTAGTATGACGAAATTCTGTTCAGGGTACTGTTCAGGAATATGTTCGAACTGTCCAGGAACTGCGGATTTGTTGAATTTATTGAACAGCTCCCTAGACAATTCTTTGGATAGCTTCAACAGCTCTGTGAATAGTTCCTTGAAAAGCTTGAACAGCTCCCTAGACAGCTTGAACAGCTTCCTGAACAGTTCGAACAATTTCCTGGACAGCTTGAACAACTTCCTGAACAGCTTGAACAGTTCCCTGAAGCACGCTTATTTCTCGGAATTCCCCGCCAATTCTTGGAATTTCCTTATCTACTTTTATCTATCTATCTAGCGGTTTTTCTTCCATACCCAATCGTCCGTTAGAGTGCGTTAGAGATCGGTCGTACACAGTTTCGCGTATTATTCCTACATTTCTTAGTGAGCTGAAATTGAGGTTGTTTCAAGTGAAGCTAAGTTTAAGTAATTAGGTTTCCCGCACTCCATTAGGGAAGATTTTGAAGTGTATGTCGCTTTCCCTTCCTTCATAAAGTATTTTAGGTCGTACCGAATAAAATTAATAAAGCAAAAAATATAATAAATACGATCCAATCGACATCGATTTAACATTCACATCAGATTCAAGCTTATGTTTTAAAGGCTAAGTCGTTAGCCGAAATAATAGGTTAACCTATCCATAATTATTCTCATTTCCGTCAGCGAAGTGCTGGATGGCAAGCCCGCGGTTAGAATTTACTGTCAGGAAAACAAGTTAAATCGGTGGTTTTAAAACATACTACACAGGACAGGGCGCGCCGTTCGGAAGCGCCGTAATATATATGAGGTAGTTAAGTCTTAAAATTGCAACGCCTCGATCGCAATTTATATTGAAAAAGCTGTTCCCGTTCACGACGTATTTCTCCACTTAGACGACGCAAGTACTGAACTTCAAGTAAGTAGATTAATGCATTGATTTGAATATAAGGCGCAGTTAAAGATAAATGACGTGAGCATTTTTTATGTGCTATGGATGTGCGATGCAATCTAGAGGAAGTGATATAACATGCGCAAATAAAAAACTTTAAGCAAACTAATTTGTTTAACTGCTTGCGCTTTTTCTTGAATTAAGAGCTGATTCACGCTAAGTAACCTAATTACATCTTATATTAACTAAAGAATATAATGTACAGTGATTGCAAGAAGAGGTTTCTAGCCTAAGACAGAAACAAGCACTTTTTTGCCAAATTTACAACACAGTTGGTCCTATCTCTTTAATCCGTCCAAATAATAGTTGGCATCTTGTTCTGCGAAATATACGATTGCGAATGTGATGGCCTCCTCATTCCATAAAAATCTCTGTCCTTCAAGCAAAGCTTTGAGGCCAGGATACAAAAAAACATTCTGGGGACTAGATCTGGTGAATTGGCTTCAGGAGTGTACTGGTGTATCAAGTTTCATCTACAGTTATTAATCAGCGCCAAAACCCCGACTTATTTTTTTTTTCACGCCCAAATCTTCAGTAGGACGATTTGGTAAACTTTCCTGATGTTAGTAGTTGCAGTTTCTATCCATTTCGAACGTTCATCAAATTCAGTTATCCGAAATGTCACTGTGGTAAATGATGGAATAGATTTCCCGTAAACATCCTCCAAATTGGTTTTAATTAACGTAAGCTAGATGCAAAAATTTAATGGCAGCTTGATATTTGTTTTTTTTTCCATTTTTTACAGAAACACTAACATCGACTGAACAAACGCCTGTTAAGCAACAACTGAGCGACCAACGTTGCTGAGATTTTCAAAAGTATCTTTCAACGAAAGCAATTATATTACGAGAATATTTTCAACGAGTAACGCCATTTTCATGCTGAGGTTTTACACCTTTGAAACCACCCTCTTATAGACTTATCAATAATGTACTAGACTATTGTTGTATTGACATGATTACGTTGTTATTTGGATGTTTCCAGACTTTTCTCACGCACTGTATGTTATATTTCTTTTTCACCAATTGGAAAGGCAAAAGCCTAATTCATATAAATGCCTTTATTTCTAACACCAACATTTTTCGAGTGGATTTCCACTTTTCATCGCCCTTTCCACCCTGATGAAGAATGGAAATCGCTTCAACAATTGTACAGCCACCTTCATTCATCAAAAAGTCAACAAGATATTAAACTTTCACTCTCTCGTCTCTCGTTTACTTGTTCGATTTTGGTCTTTAAATAATCACTTCAAAGGTTCCGTAGAAACAATTTCACCGGGTAACACTTTATTCGGGAACATTATTCCTTTTTACCTTAGATTTACGTCTTAAAAAATTTAGTTCCTAAGAACCGTCGGAGAACTAGTCTCGAAGGATTTGTGTTGAAACGGCATCGGGTTTAAGAGAGACAGTAAAACTGAAAGGATGATGAGGGTTGCAGACGGATTACAAGGAGGAAAGCACACGTATAGGCCGCAAGTCCAAATGTATCAATCAATCAATCAATAATACTGCCTTTTCGGGTACATTAATCAAATTTGGCGTTGCGCTGAGCAAGAAAAGATAAACTCCAACGTCTCTCCGCTCCATTCGAAGCCGTTCACCGAATATGCCAGATGCGTTAGTTCTGCCTTAGGTTTGAACGTTTAGTGTTTGATATTGCTGTGAATATACCTTTGTTGTAGTACACTTGCTTTAAAAAGTCCTTCTATTGTTTTTTCTTCTGTATACTGCACGCAGTATACAGAATAGGCGTAAGGAAAGGGACTGTTCATTATTATCTGGAAAATGCAAAAAGATATCACTATTGCTGCCGTTCCAAATATATTTTGATTTCTGCATTTTTTCTGTAAATTTTGCCTCGGCCTGTAAAGTACAGCTGCTGTAATTAAGTGCTTTCAAAAGGAAACTTAAAGAAAGAGAAGCAGAAGAGAATATTTATTAACAAAAATTACGAAAGTTGGAAAACACCGTTATCAAAACCACAATAAACTATATTTAAATGCTTAAATTAAATTTGTTTTGAGTCTTACAAAAATTATCAAATTAAAACGAAGGGAAGTGATTTCTTCTAACAACAAAGAATAACTAAATTTGCAATTTATCCACCATTTGTTTGTAAGTCATTTTTCAAATTTGTTCAATATTTTGCAGCTTACAACATTCACCAAAGCCTAACAAAATTGACAATAATCGAAATATCTCTGGAAAGACGAAAGATATCAGTTTGCAGTTTCGACCCACTCCATTTTCATTTAACGCAATTTCATGTAAGCGGTTTGAAGAAACACAATTTTAGGTTTCAACTTTCGAAACAATAATAAACCATGCCGCCTTGTTATCTTTGGCACATCTCTACAAAACAATATTAATCCAAAACGATTTTTATTCCTTCGTGATCATTATTTGAGAGAAATAATTTTCGTGGGCTGTAACCTTTCAATGGATACGGTTAACAATGAATCTGTCATGAAATCGTCTCCTTTTCCCTTTGTAACCGCTATCCTAATTTGGCGCACGTTGTCCCCATTATTATACTTACGAGGATAAAAATGGAAAAGCATTAACCGGCAAAAAACAACACACACAGTCACACAACGTATACCTACGCGCGCTCGATTGGTAGCCTTACAAAGATGACTCGACAAAGGATCGGCAAAAAAAGAATGGTTGCCCATCAAGCGAATGTCAACTAAAACAAACCGGTCATAAAAGTATGATTTTTTTCAATAGCAAAGGAGCCGAAGCCCGAGGAAAAGCTTTCAAATATAGTAATTTTTTTCGAGAACGCATCTATGTGACGAAGCAAAAACAGAATACAGCAACGAGGAAGCCGCGTTCGCTTTTCACGTAATATTCTTAATAATATGCCTGCCCCGAGGGACATTTTTTTTTTTACGATTTCTGTATATACGGAACAAAACGAATAAACATGCACAACATGTTATAAGTAAAAGCATATAAGCTGAGTCCTATTATTTAACCAGAAAATTGCAAAGGCGGGAAGTACCCTCTAGCATATTTTCTTAACAAACAACACAAAAATATCCACACAGAAGCTTAATTAATTAATCCGGAACAGCTGTTTCGAGAACCGTGAGACCGAATGACGCGCGAAAAAAACTCTATTATTCTCCTTTTGTCGCCTACACATCCTAACAAGTATTATGCACTAGGGTCCCAATTAACCAAATAGCCGAATAGCCATTAACCAAATCTCCGGATTAGCCAAATCAAGATTTCATAATTTTCTTTATGTTGCAGATGCCATATGTTCTACACTCTATCTATACTCTTACTTATTTAAAAACAATTCTTGGAATATTCAGTAAACAGCTACGCGTACTACCCTCTCTTCTCCTTTCCAAGTCGGTTGTCTAATAACGTGATTTTCGTGAGTCGAAAGTTCTACGATAATGGCGGAAAAAAGAGTCATTTCAAAGGCTCGAATTTATTGCCAAGTTGGTGTTTTTTAATGGAAGAGGAATCGAAACTACATTTTTTTTTGCAAAAATGGTTTCGGTACGACAATCTTTTTATGTGATTTGGACAGGAACGTGAACGTGGTGTTCCGATATCCGGACCAAATCTCAAAGGGAAAGCTCTGAGCCTAAATACAAGATTGAAGGGGGTTCCCAGTTTTGCTGCTAGTACAGGTTTGCTAGACGGAACGACTGTATGGAGTATAACTGGGGAGAACCTCTCAGGCAAAGCGGGTAATGCAGCAGAAGCACAAATTTGAAAGGAAAAGGTGCTACCGGGGCAAATTTATAACGCCCATAAAACTAGCCTTAATTATAAAATATTGCTAGGAAAAACATTAGCATCTAAGCTCGATAAAGTAGCTAGGAACCATAAAATAAGTTAGTGGTACAAAACCGCGAAAGCGTTAAAAAATGTCGAAGCCTGGATGTCATCTACAATTTTTAAAGATTAGTTTCTCAACACTATTTTTTGGTGCCTTGGAAAAAGGAAGCCTTGCTTTTAAAAGTCGTTCTTGTAGTTGGCAATGTACCCAGCCACCAACCGGAAGATGATAAACAATGAAGTAGAATCAAGGGACATCATTATCACTTTAAAAACAGTTTATATGATGGGACGAAGTTACACAATTTCTCTAAACAAAGAAGAAATTAGACTTGACGCGCCCGCTCTCGTTTTCATCACAAACGAAATCATTGAGGAATTTGATAAACCAGGAGGTGACAAAGACATTTTGGAACTGTTACAAAAATTAGGCCAAGAATCAGAGCTTCAGCTTGAAGATGTGTCGGAATGGATTCAAGGTGATGAAACCGTCCATTTGCGTTTAATAGAAAATTACATTGTAGGGGCTCAAACCACACCGGCGCAATTGATATATTTGATGACCTAATACTGTACATGCAGCACCTAGTTGACACTTCTGCGGAATTGCCGCCGATCAAATATGCAATTTGAAGTCATTTATATAAACGATGGATGCGATTTTGTTTTGAGAATAATAAAAATTTTTAAATAGAAAAATCGTTTCCTAAGTTATTATTGGTACAAAATTAGCAAATTTTATATGTGGAGAACAATTGAAGGAAGGGACAGCTCAAGCTTTTTAGACCTTAACTGTTGTAGAAGATAAACGCCTTTATAGTTTTTGAATGTAGTGGTTTGAAAAAATAATTAAATGGAATTTTTAAGGGGCGCGCTAAACACCAAATTAGAAAGATTATTTTTTTCTACTTTATTACTAATTCGTAACACTATTGCTTTGAATTTATTTATTTAAATTGCCGAAAGAGTATCAAGTTGATGCTCACAAATTTAGGGCAAATTTATAGAAAATTTTCTTATACGTCTAACGATATACGGATTATAACATTACAAATATATAAGTTGCTATGACAATATTTGAGACGTCAACGAAATTAGAAATGGGTAACACCGTTACTAAACATAGTGTAAATTAAGGCAACATCGTGTTGCGTAAAACCACATCCAAACAAGCAGAATGAGACCTCTTCTGCGGTTACCTCATAAACAATTATTCATAAATACAAATTTGAAGTAAAATGCGAGTAGGTAACGGAACATATGCTTGTCACAAACCCCACGAAAAGGACATGACACATTTAGCTAAAACTCGTTTCAACAGCAAAACAATTTTAAGCAATATTAATTAGCGAGTGTTTTTTGAAATGTCTCCGCTGTATTATTTATGGTTCGCCCCTTTTATTAACGATGATTTTAATGTCACCAGACTTTATCTCCATTAATTAAATTAAGCATCACTGGATTTGATAGTCGATGTCATAGCGTCAAGGTGAATAAGGTAACATCGCTCCTTCTGTTACGTGCGATGCTTTTATTGGATTGATTGCCGAGGAACTATTGGGAGATTTTTATAGTCTTAGTTCTATTTAGTATTTGCTAGTCACCATATTTTATCTCCGAAACTGCTTCTAATTTTTATACCTTTGATACGAGCAAAAAGGCTGTTTTATTCGTATGTCATTGCATACAGTTATTTGAATATCTAGGTATGGACAAAATATACCTTTTATTCAATATATTTGTTGTATTTATATTATAAACCCAACTAATACTTATTTAGGAGCTAGAAAACCCGATAGGGTGACTGTGGCTCTTTAATAGTTGATCAACATCTATCGCAAATACGACTCCCGACTACCCAGGCCTCCCCAGTGTTTATCGCGCTATTATTTGTTTGTATGCCTATTTGTGTGCTGTCATATAAATATATATATATATCCTTGCCATACTCCCCTTAATATAATGAGAATGTCACAAAGCATATATTGTGCGAGAAGCATATAGATCGTCCAAGCGCAAGCACCGAAAACATCGCGTCAGTCGACGCCTAGCTCCGCCCGCGCAACCCGAGCATGCGCTGGATCCGCAGCCGACGCGCACGTAGCGGCAGTCGTACATTAGCGGATTTCGATAGATGCCCGGGGATGTGATGCTCTCGACTTGCGTCGGAATACAAAGTTTGGAGCTAAATCTGCGGTTAGAGCGCGTTGATATATTAAAATGCAATTGTAGCAGATTCTTTCATTCACCATATACATTATTTACAGATAAAATAAATACACTTGATAAGAATATAAATATAGGCAATAGCAATAAAGCATATTGTAAAATATTAAATGAAACGCATACTGATAGAGGAAAAAAATTGAAAAATAATTAAAATATTCTTGAAAAATACATTGTTAGTTAAAGGTGTTCGTAACACCTTCGATGTTGTAAAGAAACTAATTTTTCTACGAAGATATTGTGTAGACTCTTCGATAAAAAAGATCCGTTGCAGGAAATTATTATGCGAGTTATCGTATTTGATTTAGCTGGGCTTTTTCTATCAGCATATTTGGTAATTAAAGAGAGAGAATTGAGAATAAGTAATCTACCTGAGTTAATTGAATATTAAGAACACATCGAAAAAAAATGCTGAAAATCAAAAGAGGCAATAACCAAAATAATGCTAATATAATTCGTGGTATTGGTATAATCTCTGACGACAAAAATTATGTGTCAGCGCCGTTCCCAGTGCTGTTGTCTAGCGCCAAGAGATATAATGAAACTAGTGACAAGAAGCCGGGTACAGATGATAAACCAACTCTCGAGCAGTTCTTGGACTGCTGGCTACGAGATGACGAGACGCATGAGCGCTTTGGTACCTGCACCTGGAAGTGCCGTGTTTGTGTGGGGATGTTTCTCCTTTGCTGAGACGGGAGATTTATGCAGAGTGCAGGGTGTAATGAGGAAGGAAAATTATTTTGCGATACTTCAGAATCATGCAGTGCCATCAGGATTGTGTATGATAGGCCGTAACTTTACATTCATGCATGACAACGACCCAAAACACACTGCGTTAGTGTGTAAGAACTATCTAAAGGAGCAAGAAGAACAGCACGCCCTGAATGTAATGACATGGCACCCACAAAGCCCAGATTCGAACCCTACAGAGTTGGTATGGGATGAACTGAATAGGAGGATCCGAAAAATATGCCCAACTTCACAAGAACATTTACGGAATATTCTGCAACGTGAATGGATTAATATTCCACAATCCGTTTTAACAAAACTTATCGAAAGAATGCCTAGAATAGTTCGAGCGGTGATTAACAGCAAAGGATGTTTTTTCGATGAAAAAAAAATATAATGTTCAGTATGTTATATTAGGGCAGAATAACTTTTTATTTATTTATTTTTGTCTTTTTTACCTGTACATACAATAAAATTGCATTTTGTTTTTAGTTTTGTTTGTTTCTGTAACCTTTTCATGTTTTTTACCAACCGACCGAACTTCTCTGAACGGCAGTGTACACTTTTTCATATATCGATCGATGCAGTTCCCGACGAGACACGCTGTATCGAAGAATATGATCCGTTTGAACTATTAATAGCGTAAAGTGAACCTACGAAAATTGCAGAGATATCGATAGTTGTAGGTGGAAAGTTGAATGTCGTTCTAAAACGTTATAAATTCGTTCTTTTCACGATTCCCTACTAATGTTAATAATTTCATGTTCGAACCTTATTTACAAGGAACGACACGTCAACGTATATAGCGGAGAGCGTTTTACAAAAATCTTATTCGTGTGTAATCGTTCGCAAACATCAGCGCATTATGATGTACTGCAACCCGTATCCAAGCGCATAGCGAAGAGCTCTATTAAATTCAACAGCTAAACCGAAAAGATTCAAAAGAGAATTATGCAGTCACACAGGGCGCGCCGAATAAATGCACGCCGATCGCATATCTAGCCATACATAGATGAGTCGGAATTGAATCCGAACGTTGAGTGAAATGTATATCCCGCGCACCAGCGAGCGAGTGCTTTGTATGCTTTCGAATGCGGTGTTCCGATAAATGAAATGTAGCGTTTCCATTTTTCCACGAACCCAAAGGGATACGGCGTGTAGAAAGTAAAGGCGGAAGAACTACGACAGCCTATCCGTGAAGAGGACCTTCCATCGAGAACGCAGTTTCTGCCGCTCCATCTATCAATAATAATAAAATTCATGCGATTTTTTTTCTTTCTATTTCGATTTTTATAGGACGCGGACGTCTGCAATTCCGCTTTCCGATGGGAAGTGTCAACAGAACACCGGGTGCTTATTGTTCCTATCGTAGAAATATATGTGCTCTCACATTCTCGACGATCTCCGTTGCATTGAACGTAATAGAACAGAAGTTTAACAGCATTCCGGTTAAAAGTGGAATACCAAACAGTATTTTTATTAGCTTTCTATTCCTTTCTATTCCTTTGTATTGTACGATCTGTTTAGTTTTGGGTGTGTTCATAGATTATCTCAACAACCATAACAGATAATAAGTTTCTCTCGGGCTCTTTTTCGCAGGAATAATAATAGGCTTATTATATAATAGTACGTGAGGAATCAAAATAAGTACTTCCAAATTTTAAAAGATAATCAATCAAACCCTGTGTGAGATAATGGTTAATTTGGGTCCGATCAAGAATGTATTACCTTTTTACATTCTCGACTTAATCTAGTTACTTTATTAATTCTTGGCCTGATGATGTGTTTGTTAGACACGAAACCTGTCGCCTAATTTCGAATAAAAGAATTTATGAGAACATTTTTTACCTTTCTTCAGCTTTTACCAACTTTTAAAAAATTGTTTATGCAATTGCGACCGGTTTCGGTCTAAACAACCTTCTTTAGTAATGATAGCAAAGACAATGGGGTAGTATAGTAAATAACACTAAGGCATCGGTACACTCCGCACCATACAAGCTTAATTAATTGATCCGGAACAGCTGTTTCGGTTTATTGGTTGAAAATGGAAATCGACGCATCCTCGAAACGGCTGTCGCGAATTAATTAATTAAACTTGTGTGGTGCGGAGTGTGCCGATACTTTAGTGTTGTTGACCTTCATGGCCGGCCGAAGTTCCCCGTAATTGGCGAAAGCTGTTGGGGAATGTGAAGGGGTGGATTATTGTGATGTGAACATTATTTGAATGTTTATTTTATCCAGCATTAAAGTGGAAAGCGCCATCATATTATTAATTGAATAGAATTCTTAGCTTCGACACATAGCGAAGTTTATAGTAAGCGTTAATGCAAATAAAGGCGTTGAAAATATCTTTTATTGATTTAAATGATCGTACAGGAACCCAATAAATAGTTGTTTTACACTAGAATATTAACCATATCGGAATTCATCGAAGCTTCTCTAATTTTATGACCCGCATAAATTATATCAATGATCTGAAACAAATTAAAATGATCGTAAATCACGGCGATCGGTTAGTGCAAAGCTGGGGCGATAGGAAATGAGCTGGGATTCGGACAGGCAATATATCAAGCGGAAGACCTAATTATTAAAAGTTTTTGGCCTCCAATACCGCCCATATTAAATTGCAATTCTTTAACTAAGCTTTAACTATGTTTTATACAAATCGATTATTGATGCGTGGCCGGCTGAATTACCACAATATATTATCGGACTATCGAACGATGCCGGCGTAAAAGGTTGTACCTACTAAATAATTTATTATATTAAAAGAAGGCCCACAATAGGTAGACACGAAGGCGTTCCATCTTTTACGTGAAAAACAAGGTCTTTGTCAGCAGCTTTTATACATGAAAGGATGTCAGCAAAATTGAATATCATTAACACTTCAAAAAAAGTTAAGTTAGTCCCGTAGCTTTTCATATAGATTTTACTAACGTGATCAGCTTTTTGTTTCATGGAACTTCCACGTGAAGATTTCCATTTGAAGATTTTTTTTACGATTATTGTAAGAGCCTAATACAACAACAATGCTTCGAATCGCTTCATGCAACTTTTGAAAATGAAACACCATTAGAAAAGAATGTTTGTAAATGGTTTGCAAAATTTCGTGGATGAATTGCGTGAAGGTAGACCAAAATAGAATGTTGTTCCTAAAAAAAAGGAGATCGACATGTGATTTAGCGTCAGATAGCGGCATCCTTAGGTATATGGAAAACCGCAGTATATTCGATTTTGCATGAACATTTAGGTGGATTCCTCATAATTTGACCTAAATACAAAAAAACACCGTGGCAATATCTATAACGAAACGCAAAAAACTTCAAAATCCCTATACATTGTAACAAGTGACGAAATTAAGCAATCATCAACTGTTTCCAACAAAAGCTGGTCGTTCACGAAGGACTTCCAAGAAAGTAATTGTTTCATTCGTTGTACTGGACATGTTCGGTTCTTCCACATGTTTGTGATATGGAGGAACCGTTAATGTTGAATGGTATACAACAATTTGTATGCCAGTCGCTGATGAACGCTGAATGAAATCAGGAAAAACAATCGACGACCTGGCATAGCTTTTCGCCATTATAACTCCCACACAACACGCCAAATAGTTGTTTTGGAGATACCACCCTCAGAATGGAGGATATGTTTCGACAATTGGTTCGTGCGCACGCAGAAGTGTACAAATCTTTGTGCCAAATTCCTTGTATTAACATGAACTACCTCGGCTATTTATCCGTCTTGCAACTGCATTTTTACCCTTATTTAAAAAGAAGCCCAATCTTTTGAAGTATTTTGCCATCTCACTAAAGCTTTTGATTGCGTCCGTTGCGATAATTTGTTGGACTAGTTAGAGAAATGTGGAAATGGGAACATGGCCCTCCAACGGTTTTTCTCTTGCTCTCAAACTCGTTCACAATTTACCCAAATTCAACTCCACAAAAGCTACGTTACTCATCTACTCATCTCTGGTGAATAGCCGTTGAACCGGTTATATTCACACCGTAAATTATTTTTTCTTTCTTTTTTTTGTTTTCTATAGGTTTTTTTCCTTATAATATGCGCTGATAATCTTCCACCACCGTTAGCAGTTACACAGATGCTATGTAACGGCTATGAATTGACCATTATTCTAGGCGTTAGATTCTATCACAAACTGCCAATAGAGCTGGCAACATTATTGCCGAGCTAGCTTTGACTACGAATTAAAAAAATATGATGTTACTACAATATTTTTACTCTGGAAGACTTCTGAACTTGCCAATTCACTTATTATAATGCAACAAGTAGCGGATGGCCAAATAAGAATGGCAGCCGCCTCTCATAAACCAGTGATCATAGAGCTTTCGGGTAAAATCTTTTTTTAATAAATATGGCCAAAAGAAAGTATTGGAAATGATTTTGAAGTTTGTAACGTGGCCAGTAGATGGCGTAACAGTCGCCACTAAGTATAACATTAAAATTTACATCGTGTTTCGTATAATTAAGAGTTATCAAAAATACGTGCATTTTATTTCTAATTCAATACCATTTCTTTCATTTTTATCGTTTTATCGTACCTTCTAAATCAAAGTGGTGGGAAGACGCTAATTGCTTTTTTAAATAAATATTGGTTACTCTTGTTAGGCCTAACCGATTCTAACAGTCTTGGTTTCGTTTAAAAGAGCTTTATTTGCTAACTTCTTTAAAAGAAAGCAACTACCGCGCAAGCCCAGAGCAACACATATCTACATTGTTTGATTTGCGGTTGGTGGTTAACTGCGCCAAGAGAAAATCTACTTTAAAAGTGGCGAACGTGAAAACTAAACACATTCCCCAAAAGTATTTAAGCACAATGAGGCCGTCGTAGCATACGTACATGTATACTTCGTTAAGAAGAGAATCCTATTTGATATTTACAGGGCTTTAGACATTTAGAGGCAGTCCAATCTTTCGTAGTAATTACTACAGCGAACGTTTCTTCGCACTATTTATGCTGCATATTTAAAACGGAGCAAGCTGAGAAGAAGCGAGGGAAAATAGAAATTTACCGCCATTAAGTAACATTACCGTTAATAGTGATTAGGGTATTTAATCATTGTATCGCAAAATTAACAGCTTCACAGTGCGAGCGCGTTATGAATAACTGCCCTTTCCCTCTGCCGCCGTAAACGACGTACCTACCCTTCGCACAATTTCGATTGAATCCTGACGCCGGCTATGGAATCTAAGTAATCCCACGAGGGCCATAGTTTGTGGCGGCTACACCGCCGAATTTTCCCAGTCATTTCTACGTTCCGTCGAGACAACACTTTTCCATAGGTGATATTTCAACGCACGTCTGGAGAAACGGTGGCGCCCCATGCCGATTACGTTATGACATTTCCGTAACTGTTTTTAACGGTTTTTCCCCTACCGTATTGTGTGTCCCAAACGGTCGTCTCGGGCATAGTGCATGTCGGGAATGCCAGACGAAGAAGCAGGTAGATAAATTTATTTGTTTTTCCCCCTTCGCCGTATAAAAACAACATCCAGAATAGGTTCGAGTAGAATGCGATTTGCAATGTTGGGAAGTTTACGTATTATAAAAATGACTTAGGAGTCCGCTTAAAAAAGGAAGGACTCGCTTTTAGTAACTATTTAGATAAATAAATAAATAGTCTCATCGGCAATTTTAAAATTTTCTAGGCGAAGAAATTCTCTTTTTGTTGCGATCTTAGTTGCAATAGACTGTCGCGCGGTATTATTAATACCAAATACATGAACATTTACTTCAATTGTTATTTAACGGAAATTGGCAATACTGTGCGCATTCTAGATGAGCTATCTCCGCGGACTCAGAAGATTGCGCCTTCGTGAATGGAGACTTTCAGAGGTTCCTTTCTTGCTATAAGAAGTAAATTATAAATTGAGGGTCGTTTGCTACGTTGATATTTGATCTTGCTGCTAATCTAGATCTGACGCTTCGAGAACATTCAAATAATGCGTATGTTTAAGGAACTTCAAGTACAATCCAAAATAAAATTTTAGCTTCTACGCTTGCCCTCTCCAGAATAGAAATCTCAAGTCAAATTAAAAATTCCGATTTATTAAGTGGCGAAACGACTGCAAATGTAACAAATTGTTTTCAGATGGCAATTATATTTAAATGTATCTTTAATGGTAGAATTTATGAGTACTGTTGAGGATTTATATAAAATAAGGATGGGCGGCGTTCAGGCATGTATTTTAGTAATCGATGATTATTGTAAGTTAAAGGTAAGATTTTACGATCGCGACCCTCTCGCCACAAAGTCACGAACCTCCAGTGGTGTTATTAATAGATCGAAGTTTCAAAGTTAGAGTAAAAACTTAAAATGCAACGATGGTTGCCAAATTAATATTTTTTTCACAAAATAAAACTATTACAATACACAAAATTCTTACGTATTTCTTAAGTATCTAAGTAGCAGTTACGTGTATATGCTTCCACATACACATTGATTTGATTTGATCTGTACTGATTATCCTTAAATTATTCAGGCACATAAAATTTGCTGCTTGACAAACACGAAAACATTCTGCTTTGGTGTGTTAATTCACCTGACGGTATTAACTATTTCCTATTACAACATGTCGGTTTAGTCATCCTAACGATGTCAAATAAGCTCGTTTAGTGTTCTAGCAAATAAACGTTTGAATGTTGCCCCGCAGTAAAGCATTGTATACATCACTGTAGCGTACCCAAAACTTAATACGAAGGTTATTTAATTGCGTAATATGAGATGCCAGTCTACACTGACGGAATTAGGTTGCGCGTTGAGGCATAATAAGCTATACTTCACTGTAGCTACTTCTGAATGCGTTTGAATGAGACAAGTAAGGAAATCGAGAAGATTCACAATATTACTCTATACAGATTGGTCTATTTAAATTGGAGCACGTCTTTGAAACAATGGATTTTATGATAATGGAAGTTTCTCATCAAATGCCGTTATTGTTGGTACTATAGAAAGCTCCACAAGGACACAGTACTGTCAGTAAAACAGATATACACACTTCAAAATCATGATTGTGTCCCATGTATCGGATAACCAGATTAGAATGGCAGCTAGCTTTATCTCAGAAACTAGTAATCACAAAGCTTTCGGGTAAAATCTTTTTTAGTAAATGTGGTCAAAAGAAAATGGTTTGTCAGATGACCAGATGATGGCGTAGTGGTCAGAATAAAATTAAAACTTCCATCGTGTTTCGGGTGCAGTTTAGGTGTAACTCTTATCTTCGGTTAAAGAAAAGATATCGAGACACGGTCTTCGTTGACACATTGAGTTTTTAATTCTCTGCTTTTCCGTGTGAAAAGAAACATGTTCTACTTAAAATAAACGCGAATAACCTCTTTGTTTGTTATAAAGTCAGCTAACGCCCCCCAGTGATAAAGGTACACGCATGAGTCTGCCAACTCAGTTGCATGGAGCTACTTCTGGACTGCTGCATGTTGTATCGCTGTTGTGAGAAGAATGAGGTCGCTCGATCGCTAGGATTTTTATAAGGTTGGGTACGGGGGCGGACCGTACGAGATGGGTTGAGATTGGAGGATTCGGAGAGGAGAGATTTCCGCTGAAAATTTAACACGTAACCATCGTCTTTATTGAGATTGTTGGAATGTTTATGGATTTTGATAGCTTCTCGGATTCTTCTAGAATAATAGTTGGGGTTCGCGGGTATCGTTAAATAAAATCTGACCGCACCCTGGGTGTGTAAGGGAGACACTGTAGATTTTTGCAATTTTCGGCGAGTTTGTGCGATAACTCGGGCGTAGTGTCACGAATACAGCTTTCGATTGTCAATCTTGACGCATTAAAGGTTTGTGGTCTGTTTGCATGATCCATGCATTTCGAATAAGCCCATACACAAGAACATCTGTGTAGGAGCCAAATAACAGCTGAATTTCTTGAAATTATCCTTTCAGCAAACTTGTTCTTGCAATATATCGATAGTGACGTTAGCAATGTGACATGTGTCACCGTCTTGTTGGAACCCCACATCTTCCAAGTCAATTTCACTTAAATTTGGCCACAAATAATCTGTTTACACTAATTGGTACCGCTCACCAACCATCTCTACCCAGTTTTGAAAAAGTATGATGAACGATGATGGCACTATCCTATAAAGCACATCATACAGTGACATTTCGCAGGTGCTAGGGTTCCTCGTGATTACTGGATTGTTCTCACATTAAAAACGATAATTTCGTTTGTTAATGTATCCGCTTAACCAAAAATAAGATCCACCAGAAAAAATAATTTTTTGCCCAAAACTATGATGCGTTTCAAATCGAGCGGGAAAGTCATGGCAGTTACTGCGGCCCAGAGTGGCTCCAAGTTTTACGCCAAGACAGACTTCTGCTGATGTAAACTCAAGTTTTTTTGCACCATACGATATCGCCCTTCTAAACCGTAATTCTTAAGCACGACGAGAATCCGATAAATTTAGAATCACTGCACTACTATCTCTTAAGCAGTTCGGCGTCTTGTTGGTGTTTTCTCCATCGTGGAAAGTAAAATTCCTTAAAATGTTTTCAGCGATTCAACGAAAACCACGCACGGAAGGGGCCATATTTTTCATAAAAACCCCATATTTTGAGCGTGTCCTCTTAATATGGCGCCAAATGAATTTTGCATAGCTACAGAATAATCCACATACCTATTTAAACGTTAATATAAACATCACCGTTCATCACGCTGCTATTGCAATTTCCACACAAGACAACGAGCGCTCCCACTGGTTGTTAGATGCATTGTGACTTGTACGATTGTAACTTGTATCAATGAAATTGCTTAACTAATGTAATTGTGGCTTTTGGCAATATAGAAATTATACATGGCGTTAAACATAAATGTTGATACTATCGCCTTAATGAAATACATAGCAGCAAGAGATAGTTCGTGCAGTAATCTATGTTAATTAATCCCTATCGATTTTGCTGCAATAATTATGTACTCACTGTGTATTGACATTAATTAGATACTTAACACATGTTAATTAGTGAGAGAAAACTGTTTGCTTAACCAACCTAAATACAATTTTCAAGGTTGTGTTGGTGCAATTCCCATCATACTTAAAATATACAAAAGAAAAAGTTTAACAAATTATAATATAAGCAAACAGAGAACATCCTACAGTATTAGACATGAAACAAGAAATATCTATCTCTGAGACGATTGCTGCATTATCCTGTATGACTGTCTGGTTTCAACATTACTCCGCCACGGTTAGGAGCAGGACCTCTTCGTCGTATACTTTCATTTCTACAATATCCAATGTCTCTTTTTTCTTCCTTCGCTGTGCGTTATTTTACCTGCGTATACTCTAATTCCACGTAAACGAAAAATTTGTTAGCTAATGTATGTAAATTGAGTCCTGCGATTACGGAATTAAGTTGATAGCGGCTCTACTGACTGACGGAGGCCGAAATAAAACGAGGAAAGAACAGAAGGTAAAATAGTTCCGTGATACAACCGGAATAAATATTCGGTCAGCGTTGAGCGACGAGAAAAGGAATTCCTGTTTACGCTAAGGTGGATAGGTTGGTCGTTCGGTAGTAGAGCAGATACCCTTATTCCTAACAGATAGCGAGCTGGTTGGCAGCTACCTTTCGCACGGCTAGCCGGGCAGCAAGAACAGCGGCGTCGGTGTATTTTCCGTTGCGTTGAGTGAGTATTTTTGTTGAAATGGAAAAGGTCAGGTGTAAATCTAGTAGGCAGGAAGGGACGGCCACAATAATTTGCTTGTACTGACTGTGACTGATGAGCCTTTCTCTGGCACAACTTCCCTTCGTTTCCAGTTCTCTCCCGTGAGGTCCAGTATCCAGATTAGAAAATCCGGATTTAGGAAATACCTAGGGAACCCGGTCCGACATTATTGCATGCAGTTATTTCACCGAACGATCGTTGTAAAGTCCCCGCAACGGATGTCTTTGTTTGCTGTTATCGAAACGGCAAAGAAAATTGAAGAAGAATGCAGTAACAATGTAAATTTATTTGAATGAAATTTATTAGTTTAATTCTAATAATTTTGTTCAGTGTGTCAGAGTTTCAATTGAAATATATAGCAGTCATCTCCGAAGGCTCAGAAACCGGTTTTCCAGCAGCCAACTAGCCAGCAATTTTTTCCTCTGTTGTTTACCCCCACTGTCAGTTCCTCGATGCCTTTTTAAAAGATCAATTAAAAAAGCATCTAGAGATCTGCCTATGGCATCTCTATCCTCTGTTGTCGATCCTCCTGGAACCCTTTTCTAAGCTAATTTAATACCCAGCTTGTAATTTGAGTGAGCTCGTTTAGAAAAAGTGACAGGCCACTTCCCTGAGCAAAATATGATCCCGTTTATATAATTTATGTACGCATCAAACAAGAGATGTCGTCAGTCAAAAAAAATATTTGCATACTCAAGCAAACGGGGAGGAAAGCACAAAAGATGTCGCCACTCATATCCAACGCCGTTGGATATGAGTGACACTAAAGCAGGTGTTCTAGTCCACATCTATGTTTCATCCTTACGCAGCGCTCTTTCAAACGGGCGCGAGAGACGTAGAAAAAGACGAAAATAATGATGATGAAAGAGAAAAAGCGAAGAATTCAGACGGTACGATTCCTTTTTGAAGCTTTTCAAGTGCAAACGTTTTTGTGATAAATCATATCGCCGCGCGTTGATACCAAAATGTGTAAAGGCTGGAAGTTTCGGAACTACCTCGCTAAATTAATAACTCCAAATAGAATTTATGCATCCGTTGTGAACAACAACGTCGTATCTGTAACAACTTTTTACTCACTTAGTCATTTCGTGGATTATTTCCTGTTAGTTGTTAGCCGAGATGTTGCGCTGTTTATTACGAGCTGATTTAATTCTCAGATTAGATACAATTTTTCTTTAACAATCTCTTTATTTCCATAAATATACAAAGAAACAGTATTAAAGCAATAAATTTACGGTTTTAATATTGAGCGTGTCCTCCTTTTGCCTTTATAATAGTTTTAATTTTTGTAGGCACAGATTTTACGAGGTTTTGAGAGCTTTCTTTCTGTTTATCACGAAACCAGACACAGATTACTACTTTAATTCAGCAGGCTCGTCAGCTGCTGAAAATCGCCCAATGTACTCGATAGGAATGGCATATATGGTAGTAAAAGCAACCACTAAACGATGGAAAGATTAAAAAATCATTCCAGGTCAGAGACAAGCCAAGCAATTTTTGATTGGACACAGGCCTACATTTACAGCGGACTTACTAAACAGAAACAGGACGTCTGTTAGAACAATAGTGGGCCTGCTA
Source organism: Marronus borbonicus (assembly GCA_902655005.2). NCBI lineage: Eukaryota > Metazoa > Arthropoda > Insecta > Coleoptera > Scarabaeidae > Marronus > Marronus borbonicus. Next base: position 5,453,856 of record LR737394.1, on the reverse strand, counting down.
ACAGGACACTGTACGCTCAAGAAGCATATTAGTAGCCTGGACTTGACAGAGGAAACATGTAGATTCTGCCAAGTGAAATAAGAGACTGCTGTACACGCGCTGTGCGAATGTATAGCGCTGGCAGCAGTACGGCCCTTAGAAATGGACCGGGAATACCCATGTAGAGAAATCACTCGCAAGACTGCTAATTCTAGTAATGAAAGCAGAGCTAATGTCATTGATCTAACGAGAGAGGAACCACAATGGAAAGATCGCAGTGGGATAGGTCAAGAACCCCATCGGAAAGTAACTTAGTCTAATTAACTACTTTAATTATTTTGGTTTTCGTTGTACAATCCATCTCGGAAAAACGTATCTTGTAAATCATAAGCTTTCAATAGGATTGCGATCTGGTGACTTTTCAGGTGATTTGGTTGGAAAGATAGGTAGATAAATTGTAAATATATTGCTCTGATTCTATCATCCCGGTGATGAAATGATCCAGTGCAATGTTTAACACTATATTTCAAATGACCCGCGAAAACGGAACCACCACTTGATCGCCGCATGAACCGCACATGCTGTTTTGCACGACAAGTGTGTTTAATCAGAGGAAGTGAACTTTACTCCAGTCTTCAGGTGCTTCATTGCTCTTGTATTTTTTGGCCCTAGCTAACCGTTTCATCATTGTGCCAGTAGCCAGAATGCTTCTTAATCGACTTCTTTATCCTTCTACTAATTTCAAGAGATCGCACTATAATCACGTCAATATTGACATCACACCCATGAAATTCTCTTGCGTGGGTTCATTTTGCGTTTATGCACTTGAAGTCGATCATCCATGGCTATCGTTTTCTTCTTACGACCACGTTTCTCCTTTTTTTGATGCTTGATAATCGTCAGCTGGATTATCAAGCAAACAGCTAAGAAACAGATAGCCTGAGTAAGCTGTTCTAAATAGAACTAAAATAAAATTAATAAAACCTCAAACGTAGGCCTTTCTATTCACTACAAGTATTGTGAGCGCTTTCTAATGCTTTGTATTACGCTATCTCACCCTCCTTCGTTTCTAAAACTACATCATATTCGTAGATACAAATCATAAACCTTCCTCGGGAAACAATCTTAACAATACTATGCTTACTCCATCCATTTTTTTCAATTTATTTGGGAATATATTCTATACACCATTGATGCTCAACGCTATATCCCTTTTAAAACCATCCGAAAATTCGAGAAACTAAATAATGGAACTCAAATATTTCAGACGAGATCTTTACCATGTCTACTACCTAGATATAGTTGGATGTAGCTAACTTAACTACTTAGATATTTCTTCTCCAACGACGCTACGAGAGCGGGAAAGAAGTTTTATTTCAGCAGGTGCCCTCGCATTTTGTCAACATAATTGCTAAACTTTTTCAATTTAACACTGTAATGTAGGTTTTCACATTTTGACTCGCGAATGCAATAAAATTGAACTGTAAGGAGGTCGATTAAGATTCGCGAAATATGAAACGTCGTCTTAGATTATACGTATTATCTATACCTTAGAGAGAATGCTTACGTTTTTTTGAAATTAACTTTTATTTAACATTATTACGTCTTTGACTCGAGTTCAGTGTAATATCCGGTGTATTACGAAAATTTAGGACTATCCAATCGTACGCTTCAGTGGCAGCTGGTGGTGGCGCAAATGGGAGTTTCCATCGATTCCGTCGTGTATTTCCGTTGCATATGGTATTTGAACTAGAGCGAAAATCCTATTGTGTAAATAAGATCAATGTAGTTAGCATCATGCTTTTCACAAGCATCAATAAAATGTACTAATTTACTACTATTTAAAAAGCATAAACTGCTCGTTGATAGAACCCAAATTGGAGGTGAGGGATAATGTTATGACTTGTAATTATCTTTAAAAAGGATGGCGGAAGAGATAATTAATTATTGCCATCATAACAATGATATTACATTGGGATCAAACAAATTTAGTTATATTCGGTCGTAGTTTTATGGAAAAAAAGGGAAATTATGTTATTAAACATGTGCGCCTTTAAATTTATGTAAAAAACTAATTTAATACAACAGAAAGAAAAGTCCATAACAGATTATTTTATAGCAGCAGCAGAAATAAATGGAAGCAGATTAAGCAGAAGTAAGTAGTGATACTTTCTAAAGATATGTGGGAAATATGCACCGAAAAGGGTCAGAAAAGGAAAAGATAAGTTAAAGAAAAAAGTCAGAAGCCATAGACTTAAATAAATACAATGTGAGAAGGAATTTTAGGAGCTAACCGAGAGTTTAGAGAACAGGGAAAAGAAAAAGGAATAAAAAACGAATGGAGATTAAACAAATGAAAGTAACCAATAAAAATACTAACAAAACGTATTGGTGGATGGAAGAAATGAAACTAACAATAAAAGCAAAAAAGAACTTATGTATAAGGTACGTAAATATGGAAAGATCAGAGGATTGTGAAAATCGTGGATAAAATTTGGAGAGAAAATGGTAGAGAAAATCAGAACTTATGCTATAGAACTTTAAAGTAGCTAAGAGAAAATCAAAATTACAGCATGCGTACCGAACGCAGGATGAAACACTCCCTAAGAAAGACTTCGATGCGAATCTGCTAGGAGAGAATAGTAGGAGAAGATCCAGGAAGACCTGAAAGGGCGTAGGGGGAAGAAGAATGACAAGAGATTCATAACATAACATAGGAAAATTAGAGAGAAAATGGCAAAAAGGCGGAGGACCAAGCTTCAATTTTTGTGACTTTCTTTATGTGGCACATTTTATCCACATCGTTTGCAATAGTTAATTTCGCTATTGAGAATTTTCGCTTCGTCAAAATTAAATTTCTGGTTGTTATCTAAAGCGTTGTAAAATTATGATTTAGACTAATTTTGAGTGAATAGATTCGTTTCTGTGTATTGCTTTGATTGACCCCCGAAAGCCCCTTCACAATCCTTATAATGTAGCGTGTGCTTATTTATTTCCTTCGACAATCAATTAAATACTGACAAATATTGAAGTAGTCAGATTCTGCTCGGCTCTGCATGAAAAATTATTAAGGGTACGCCTATAGCACTTATCGTGGTTATTCTGTATTCCCACTAATTTTGAGCATTCGACGCTGGATTTGCCTGCAAGTGCTTAGCAGCGGTTATTTATACCTCTATAGCGGGTCCAGTTAGTTTAGTGACCCCTTTTGCTTTTGGTCCAAATATAAATTTTGATTGTTAGGTTGCTGTGTCCGCCGCAGATTACCTGCTGTACATGGATGTGTATGCATATTATGCACAATACATACATACGTATGCTCCGTCTATTTTGTATGGTACACACTTGAATAATTAAGCTAATTAATTTATAGTTGGCATCCTTGACTGCATGCTCATCATATATAGAACACGTCAAGCGCATGTATGCGAACATGGTTGCATAAACTTATAATATATACATATTATACGTATGTACATGCATCTACAGTTGTGAAGACCCGGATATTACTGCTAAAATCACCGTGTTAGCAACAATATCCGTGCGTGTATGCACGAAATAAATATTTATTTTTGTGAAAATAAACATTTAATCCACTCTTCATAATTAAGCTTTAACAACGAGGTACGTACAATGCTCCCCACAATAACAGAATATTATATTACAGAGCGTTGTGTTCATATAATGTTACGCTAGAACAGAAAATTATTTTGTTTCACGTAAATTAAATTTTTCAATAACCTCACATTTTTTTCGTAGGAAGAAGATAATTTATTTTGTTTTAGACTAATTATTTGTTTTAATCATTTGCCTACAACTGGAATAATTCCTCTTTATTGAACTTTTATAGACCAGTAAGTACCGCCGCATTCTTTTCTGCGATTCTCCTTTCTTCTATTATTTAACAGTAGTTTCCTGCAGTATATCAAAAAAAAGATGAAGCGATGATCCATAATGTTGAACGCGGCGTGTATGAAAACAACGTCGTCTGCATACCGTAGCTAATAATAATTTTTTATTATTATTTATTCACTTTTCAACCGTCATCAAATCTTTCTAAAAGAAATTAATGATAGATGGAGTAAAAACACATCCTACATTTAATCCAATTTCAAGTATAACAGTGGACGAAATGTATCCATACAGCAGCCAGCGGTACTATAGTCCGTCTAGAAAGTGCCTGGAAAACAAAAAGCACAGCTATAATGTTATGGTAAATATTTTTATTACTTGAATAATAAAATTACAACAAATAATTCATCTCATTTACTAATACAATCTCCATTTAACTGTAAACACTTAACTAAACGTTCAGGTAATCCCGAAACAAGGTCAACGCTGTACTTTTCGGTGATAGTGGTCCAGGCTTGTAAAACTGACCGAATCAAATCTTCTTTATTTCGTGGTGCTGCTCGTTCTACTTCAATTTTCATTAATCCCCATATGTTTTCGATGGGACTAAGATCTGGGGAAGCTGCTGGCCGTGGAATTGTTGCCAAATTTTATTCTTGCATCCAAGCTTTAGAGTAGGCAGAAATATGGCATCTTGCATTATCCTGTTGAAAACGCCATCCTTCGGGATATAAAGCACGAGCAGTTTCAAGAAGCAAGCCATTAAGAATTTCACAATACTTTGCACTATTAACGGTGCCATCAATTATACAGAGAGGTGTAGCACCACGCTGGGAAATTACTCCCCAAACCATTATTTTTGTGGGAAATTTGAACAGTAACATTTCCTCTTGATAGGATTTTTAAATGCTTTGCACCAAGCTGAAAACAACTTTCGTCAGATATAAAAACATCACTAAAATTATCGTCTCGAAATCGTTGGCAAAAATCTATTCTTCGTTGCTTTTGTAGAGGTGTCATTGCAGGGATTTTTTTTTGGTTTCCTTGATAAGTAACCTTGTCTTCTCAGTGAAATGCGGACAGTTTCTGGACACACTATTATTTGACGTTGATTTCCAAATCTGTTAGCCAGTTTTGAAACCCAAGGCGCGGGTTTTGTCGTCCTAAAGTCACTAAAGCGTTTAGATTGTTTCCGCTAATCTTACGCGGTCTTCCAGAAACTGGTCCATGGCTCATATCTCTCCTATTTTTTTATCCTCTTTATTGTCTCATATACTGCACTTTTTCCGAGTTCAGTCAATTGCACTAATTTTTTAACGTTTTGAGCACCTTTTCTATACAAATATTCCACCAACTTTCTTCTTTCTACTTGCGACATTATTTCACAAATATTAAACCTGTTGATAATCAACCATATTTGACAGCTGGTGTTGTTATATGATTTTTGCCATGGCCTACAGTCGGTACAACCTACTTGATGCCTTACTTTTACTTTTGTCTTAGGATGTAACAAAAAAGAAATACATTAAAATTAAGAAAAATTCCGGATACTTTCTACATGTCCCGTCTAAACGGACAATAATTTCTTAATAATTTATTTTCAAATAATTAGAAACACTTTTAAACGTAGATTCCATAGGTACCTCCTATCAAAATTATAGAAATTCTAAATTCAAATTAAGGAAGTAAAAGCAAATAAATAGGTCCATTGGTTCGATGCGACGGTCAGAAGGTTATTTAAAGCAATATTCCAAGAAAATAATAATCTTAGATAAAGCAAGATGCTTTCTTCCAAGCACGTAAATTACATATGATACCTCACATTGTGAAAATACCTTCTGGAAGCGTCGCTCCTACTTACATAAATAAACCAACAGATAACAATAATATCTGTTGGTCTCGTGATATGTCTTGCAGAGTTATATCTAAAAAGTCAGGGTAATTATTTCCCTTATCCAAGATAAGTATCTGAGAAAATATTTTCTGGTCCACGATAGTTATGGTTATGGAAAACGAAGCGGTACATTTGGAGAGCTTTTGAAGATTTTGAAAAATAAGCCAATTTGTTCCGAAATTTATCCCAACGAATTATAGCCAAGCTAGATAGAAAATGAGCGTAGCACTAAATTATTAAACTTTTTTAAATAGAAAATGGATTGCTATTTACAGAGATGTATAACGGTTAGAACGATGAAAGTGTCAATTTAGTTAATATACTTCGTTTATTGTGATATTAGATTTATACATCCTTACCCTCATTCGTATTAAGGAGAAAATCCGACGTCGGTGCCATTTCGTTAAGAAGAGCTTCCAGTCGAGATTGCGATGGTCTTTTTATCAAGCCAAAGGTACGGCTACTCTTGAATACAACAAACGCTTTCTCATTAAAGGAGATGAAAGAAGATTGAACCTTAACGCTAATCTAATGTGTACGGTATACATCTTCCGTAACACAGCGACCTCATCGATCTTCTCGACAATTGCAATTATATTTCCGCTTAAAATTGCGTTTGCGTCTGTGTGTATAGAAGGACGGGATTAAAGTCAGAAATATTTATATCGTCCCTTCGAGACAATCAGAAACAAACAAGTCGCGACGAGAATCCAAACAAACAAGACGAGAAAAACATCAAAACACAGCTTCGGCTTCGTTGCTTAAACTCACCGCTGAAGAAGAAAGAGACCTTGGGGAGGACAAACAATAATAGTAATGTTGAAAGAGACGAAATTAGGCTATAGAACGCTGAGATGAGTAAAGTGGAGTATGCAATATGAAATTAATTAGTATTAGATATTACGGGTCGAAATTGCTTCCCTCCACGATAATATTAAACGGACGTAACAAGACCTGTTCAGTATACCAAGGTATTCATTATCAAGAAAAAAAAACCATTACTTCTTCTCTTTGTTTCTCGCTTTAATTATTCTGTTTAATTATTCGCCCGTCTTGCTTCTATATCATTAAAACCTGTTTGTTTTTCATTCTTTGCAATCTTGCTAATCCAGGTGCTTTTATATCGGTCATGTTATCCTTCTTCCGCTTTTGCGACATTCAAGTTTCGCTTATAATGTCTTTATCTTTTTTTACAGGTATCCTTGAACGGCGTTTATGTAAACTCCAATGAAGTTAATCAAATTATTTAAATCTAAGCTTCTACTCTTCTTAACTGTTTAAAGATATTGTAAGGGTGCCTCCTAATAAGCGCTGATTAAAAGCGAAATTAGCGTTATTCAGAATCACTATAGCTTCGCTTCCGTAAGAGATAAATTATACTTATGAAAGGATACCGAACAAAGATTCTCGTAATACCAATTGCTAGTAGCAGAAATGTTATTATTACCGGAAAATTTAAAGTAGGATGTTCTATTTCTAGAAATTAAATAATAATGGGGTGTTTTTTAAGTGTATCTCCTTCAAGTTAATAAATATTTAATATTTCTTACTTTATCGCTGCATCAGAATAATTCGTGCATGCTAAAGACCTAACATATTTACCTAAATCTTATATTGCAATTATTCTGAAATATCCGTCCAAAAAATAAGATCATGCAAGAGGGCTTAGAATATTGCCCCTTTTTTCAATTAAGAATTCTATGACAAGTATCCGTGTTTAGAGGCAGATTGCGCTTTAACGATGTGCGTTCCCGACCGAGAGTATTGTTTCTTAATCGACGTCTATCAAAATTTCAAAGCGTGGGTTGTTTTAAGGGTAATTGAAGAATACTGGTCAGTGACGGCATCGCGTGCTGCAAACCAATGCTTGGGCATGTTTAAGTTCGAAAAATATGGTGCTCCATCAAAAAAATTGTTAACCAAAGTTGGTATTGATGGAAACACTCACGGCAGCAGCGATGTTAGGCGCGAAAGCACTACTCAACGGATACGTTTCTGCCTACTCGGCGTCATCAACGTTGCCCCGAACGCTTCTCCACTTCACAATATCACTTGTCTCTCGACTTATGTACACTGCCGTTCAGAGAAGTTCGGTCGGTTGGTAAAAAACATGAAAAGGTTACAGAAACAAACGAAATTAAAAACAAAATGCAATTTTATTGTATGTACAGGTAATAAAGACAAAAATAAATAAATACAAAGTTATTCTGGCCTAATATAACATACTGAACATTATATTTTTTTTTCACCGAAAAAACCTCCTTTGCTGTTAACCACCGCTCGAACTATTCTAGGCATTCTTTCGATAAGTTTTGTTAAAACGGATTGTGGAATATTAATCCATTCATGTTGCAGAATATTCCGTCAATGTTCTTGTGAAGTTGGGCATATTTTTCGAATCCTCCTGTCCAGTTCATCCCACAACAACTCTATAGGGTTCAAATCTGGGCTTTGTGGGGGCCATGTCATTACTTGCAGGGTGTGCCGTTCCTCTTGCTCCTTTATATAGTTTTTACATGCTAACGCAGTGTGTTTTGGGTCGTTGTCATGCATGAATGTAAAGTTACGGCCTATTATACGCAATCCTGATGGCACTGCATGATTCTGGAGTATTGCAAAATAATTTTACTTCCTCATTACACCCTGCACTCATCCCAACACAGAACTACGCCCTTGCTTCACTGTAGGCATAATGCAGTTCGAGATTACTTTTCGGTTTTAGATCTTCGGACATAAACTCGTCGATTTTGCCCAAAAACCTCAAACTTTGACTCGTCACTCCAAAGCACGTGTTTGCAATCATCTAGCGACCAATTTAGATGAGAACGGGCATGAAAGTCCGCTTGTTGAAGTCGACGTTTTACCGTATTCGCCGAAACTTGTTCTTCACGGCCGCGATTGACTTCGGCTGCTATTTGTGGCGGCGTTAATTTTCTATTGCGTTTGCTTAGTAATGCAATTCTCAAATCTTCAGCTTTTGTTGTTTTCCTAGATGCTCCAGAACAAACACGATGTTCTATAGTTCCAGTTGTCCGATATCGCTTTATGATGTCATTTACTGTTGAACCTCTCATATTTATTTTTTCAGCAATTTGTCGCCCCGAATATCCTTCTTCAAACAGCGTAATAATGCGTGAATGTTTTTCTACACTGGTAGGCTTGCCACGTGCCATTTTGAAGTAAATTTTCTTAAAACTTTCGCGCAAAAACGACAGATGCACACCAACACACGTTTAACAGTAAAATGAAGCAAATTTATATCTTTACGCCTGTGATAAATAAACAAGAGTGATACTGCGGTATATTTCCTAAATGTATTGTTCGTTAATAATCCCCAAACGACCCGTTTCAAAAGATCGGTACTTCCGAGAAATTCTTGGAATGATAATAAAAGGGACTTTATTGTGGTTGTCGCAATATTTCCACTTTGCATAATAATTTGTGGCTTTAATCCCTTAGAAAAGAGTGTATGCTTAATATTTTTCTAATTTTATGTATTAATAATTGTATACAATGTGATATAATAGATTTTTGACCGCACTTCACTGAACAGCAGTGTATATCATTACCTCTCGAAACAACAGCCAATGTGTCTGCAACATATGCCATAAGGAGCTATAGTAGAAAAATAGTAAACCTCGTTGAAAAAATTTTTATTCAAAATATTTTTGCTCTCACCTCTTAATCTATGTGTTCCGGTACATCAAAAGACCATAAACGTTGTATTAAGTGCCATTTTGCGACCGTAATTTATTACACTGTAAATGCAACAAACTTATTAAAAAAAAATTATAATAATAGTAAGGAAGGAAATGTTACTATTGCCTGCTCGAATGAATTCAAATTGATATTAATCGTCGTAATATATATTTAGTAATAAATCAACTTTCTTCCTCTATTAACTTTATATACATCCCGTGTATGTTGGTCGGCGAACAAACGGGTCAATTACGCGATGAAAAATGAGTTGGGCATCATCTAGCACTCGCAAACGATATTCCAGTCTATTAATCTCGCCGTTAGCGTTCAAGGGTGGAAAACTAGGAAATGGAAAGTGAGAATATATACCTCTATCGCGCGCATTAATTCACTTGTTATGCACCTTCTAATCGTACGAAATTAGAACGTGCCCCGAAACTGTTATACGCCTTCGGGGCGTCGGAGCAACGGAAAATGGGCCTTTTATTCCAATTTAAATACGGTTCTCTGCAGATATCATTGTTAGGTGGACGCAAATGAGTTTTTCGTGATATACCGGCTGAAAACCATCTGGCTTTAAAATCGTTCCTGCTTGCTAGAATAACGTGATATTTTTTTAAGTAGAAAGGGGTGAACCTGGTAAATGTCATGTTATGTAAATAATTTATGGGAGGAATTTTATTTCTCCGTGAGTATTCTCAACAAAGGTGAATATAAAAATAACATACTCGTTACGCTTACACAATACGTATTATTGTTATTGTTCCCTCTGTTCGAATACTTTATAACGAGAAGTTATCTTAAAATGGCATACGGTTATGTATGCATGTACAGGAAACATTTAAACATGCTGAGGGCTTTAAATTTATTTGTCTCTGTTCAGAGGAATATCATACGAATATATACATGCATATTGTGTTTCATTTAAATAGTAACAAGTGAAATGACTCTTGAAATAACAATTTTATGGAAAACGCTAGAACATATTCCTGTTCGAGATGTGATTGAATGAATGTTTTGATAAGGAATCGAATATAATACATAGAAAAATCAATAAATATAGATAACAAACAGTGAATGTTTTAAACAATGTATTTCTACATTTTGCTTGTAATTTTTTTTTTCGATTTGTGCCATTTCTCCTACTAAACAAATATCTATAGAAAGGAAGCGAACACTAATAGATACATTACGAACGATTCTAACCACTGTGGAAAACAGGAAATGGCCGCGATTAGTTCCTTAATTAATAGGTTAGCTAAATTCCTGAAACACTTCACTGAACCTGTACGCACGTTTCGATAGCCAAGCTTTCATCTTCAGCAACAATACTGAACTAACTAACTAAGCCAAGAATTAACCTATTTATAAATATATATATATATATATATATATAAATATCGGTACGGTTGATTACCCGCGGTCACGCTACCGTTAACAAAGAGAAAAGGCTGAAACTTAACGGTCCTCAATCTGAATTTATTAAAATCTTTTTGTTTTTGTAAATTTCCAGGTGTTCGTAACAATTTAACTGTACGTTGCTGTTACGTTTTTAACTAAACATACATTGTCAATATTATGTCTATTTTCAAGCATATGCAGAGCAATACTGGATTTGTCAAATCTTCTGAATTTAGTATGAGTCAGGTGCTCTTTTTACCTAGTTCTCATTGATTTTTTTATTTGCCCAAAACTTGATCACAATCTTCACATACCATAATTCCTGATTTTTCCATGTTATCCACTTGGTCTTTCGGGTTTCCTAAAAGGTTTCCGATGTTGTTATTTGAAGAATAAACAATTTTGCGATCAATTTTAGAAAAGATTTTTCGTGTAACTTGGAAAAAAGGGTACTTTAACAAATTTTTTATTACTATTGTTATTACATTCTAAAGTGGTTATATTTCTAATTCTTATCCTATTCTTATGTTTCTAATAGTACTATAGACCACCTCTTAAGAAAATCCGTTAAAGTTGGCAATTTTCATAATCTCTTTGAGTTCGTTTTGGTACCGATCTTTAGTTAAAGGAAAATTAAGCAAACGATGCACCAAAAAGCTAATAGCCGAAAGTTTGTGTTCCCATGAATGATTGGAATCTTGTGGGATGAATCTATTGTTACTAGTAGGTTTTCTGTACATGTCTATTTCTACCTTATTTCTATTTCTTATTATTAACATATCACATTATTATTATTATTAACATATAAGGAAAGGAATCTAATTGTCTTTTTCCTCTTCGTGGGTAAATTTAGTAGAGTGAAATTTAGAATTTAGTTGTTCCAAGAAATCGGTTATTGAACATTTGCCGGTGTCAAAGATCAAAAAATATCATCGACATATCTGGTCCAAACCCTGGGAAAATAGTCCAAAATGTTTTTAAGCTTAGTTTCAAATACCCATAAAGAGGTTAGCCATAAAAGGGGATAAGCTGTTACCCATTGCTGTTCCTTCAGTTTGTTGATACAATGTTGATCTGAAAAAATTTTGTCTCATACAAAGTCTGGTCAAAGAAATTTAACTCATTGTCTCCACTATCCATCTGGTTATCAAACAAAAGTTCCTTTAAATATTCCAACGTTAAATTGACCAGAACGCTAGGAAACAGGGACTTACATCAAAAGAAATTAAAATTTCGTTCTCACTAAACTCAATGTTTTTAATTTTCTCAATAAACGCGTATGGGTTTTTAACTGAAAAATCAGCAATCTGTGCTGGTAATTTGTTCAATTTGTCAGATAACCACCTGGAGAGCAAATAAGTAGGACTGTTGATGTTGGAAACAATTGGACTCATGCTCTTTCCTGGCTTGTGTATTTTAGGTACCACAAGATTTAATACCGTTAGTCTATACCTTAACCTGGCGCTCAGAACAGCCTTATAATCTAGCATAGTCTTTTTGGTTTCTGCGATCGTTTTAGACAGGGAGGATTTTTGGTTAATTTTAAATAAGAACTTTCTGACAATGTTGTATTAACTCGATTGAAATAATCTTCCTTATCTAAAATGGCTACAGTATTACCTTTATCAGATTTCACATAAAAACAGTTTGTGTTTCTCGGTCTTTTAGCAATGATTTGGTCTTCGCGTGCAACGTTGCCTAACGTCCATTTTGTACTGTTCATTGACGCTTTCTTTAGTTCTCAACGTTCACTTTTGCTTAATTCCCGTACTTCCTTCGCTAAAAGTTATTTTCGCAAGTATAGTGAAGTAAATCGTTTAGTTTGTGGTAAGTTTTGAGGTGTTAACGAAATATAAACATTTTTCGTAGGTTGTAATTGAAAATGTGGATAAGAGTTGGTATGCTGTTGGTTTGCTATGATAACCAACCTGTATTAACATTTAAATGCAATTTCTACGTTGCTCACGTTTAATTCCATGCATCTACTTGGGTTCAAGATTTGAAATCAATAGTGATAATATTAATAAAATTAAATAAAATATTAGTGTTAGTATCGATGATAACTAGACAATTCTAGCGCCAGAAATCATTTCGACTCAATACCCAAATGCAGGAATCAAACTTAACTATGAATATCTCTTATAACGCTATTTAAAATAATTATGTTTCTGGTATTCCAATATTGGCAAAATTTGCTACTAGAAAGGGTTCTATTACAATAACTAGATAGGGCAAGTGTACAATTTAACCCCATAAAAATGTATACCACATTGTATTCGCATTTAAGATGTTTTGGAGATGTACACTGCCGTTCAGTGAAGTTCGGTCATACAATAAAAATCTATTATATCACACTGTATACAATTATTAATACACAAAATTTGAAAAATATATTTGTGCAAAATCGACGAGTTTATGTCCGAAGATCTAAAACTGAAAAGTGATGCCGAACTGCATTGTGCCTACAGTGAAGCAAGCGCGTAGTTCTGTGTTAGTGTGGGGATGTTTCTCCTTTGCTGGGACGGGAGATTTATGCAGAGTGCAGGGTGTAATGAGGAAGGAAAATTATTTTGCAATACTCCAGAATCATGCAGTGCAGTAACTTTACATTCATGCATGACAACGACCCAAAACACACTGCGTTAGTGTGTAAGAACTGTCTAAAGGAGCAAGAAGAGCAGCACACCGTGAAAGTAATGACATGGCCCCCACAAAGCCCAGATTTGAACCCTATAGAGTTGTTGTGGGATGAACTGGACAGGAGGATCCGAAAAATATGCCCAACTTCACAAGAACATTTACGGAATATTCTGCAACATGAATGGATTAATATTCCACAATCCGTTTTAACAAAACTTCTCGAAAGAATGTCTAGAATAGTTCGAGCGGTGATTAACAGCAAAGGAGGTTTTTTCGATGAAAAAAAAATATAATGTTCAGTATGTTATATTAGGCCAGAATAACTTTTTATTTATTTATTTTTGTCTTTTTTACCTGTACATACAATAAAATTGCATTTTGTTTTTAGTTTCGTTTGTTTCTGTAACCTCTTCATGTTTTTTACCAACCGACCGAACTTCTCTGAATGGCAGTGTATGTAAGTTTAAGATTATAAATATCTCGAAATAGGTTAAAAATACTTGAATCAAACCAATGTTATGCTAGTGTATTTCTGGATGGAGGAAATAAAAACATAATAATGTGCAGGGCATTGTGTTTAAAATGACAAAATAGACGCCTTCTTCGCAACTTATCGAGCATTCTGCATACGCGGAAGTATTTTCAAAAGGTACTCTGTGGGCTGAATTATGTCATTCGAGAATTTAGGCTTCCTACTGTTTACACCATGGGCACAATTTTACAATTCCAGAAGTTTGTGAAAGCCTGTATGGAGCAAGAAGTAATCAAAAATAAGGTCTGCTCTTTTTTTTTTCTCTACAAGCCTCATATAAACCAGTGACACGATCATCAGTTGATTGTCAGCAGCGTTTGATATGATGTAGCCTAAAGGAAGTTCCGTCATTTTGGCGCATACGTGACGTATTTCAATCTGGAAACCTCTCTTTTGTTTGTATCCGTCGAAGATTTTTTGAATCAACACCTGTAGGAGACTGGATTCAATGCAAAGTATGGCTTCACGATAAGCATGTTCTAATATGAAATGAACGTGATTCCATTTACACGTTACATTACTGTACAGCAAGAACTCCAGAGAGATTTAAACTAAAAATCTCTCTGGAAATCCGCGCGTGCCGTATAGCTTGGAGCACATATGAAAAGTTTGGTCATATGTCTGGCCCAGATAAAAAATAGAAACATGCCATATTGCTTAATACGGCAATTTTAAAAGTTACCAATTACCAACTATATTCTCCGCATAATGGCCTCTTGCGGTAACACAGCAATGAGTCACATATACAGATTTTCCTCGCAGTAAAAATTCAAATTTACACACCTGCGTCGCAACCCGAACGACCTTGGTCAATGCTTAATCTCGGAACAACAGCGAAATGTCGCCTCTAATATACCAGCACGGAGACACTGCGAAACGAGAGGAATTATGAGCCGGCGTGATAATTTTCGTGCGTACTGAATCAGTATGATAAAGAAGGCTATAGAAGAAGCGAGATGGAGGAAACGGTAGTATAGGTAATATCCTGCTTTAGGATGGCAATTACACAAAATCCATTAAATTGCCCATTAAACGGGAACATATATAGGCGATTCGATGTGTAAGTACGCGAGCGTGTGTGTGGGATCTGACGGTGGACTTCGGTCAAAATGAACTGCTTTAAACCGGGCTCTCCGGTGTCCTTTATATTTAAAGCTCGGCCGTAGCATACGTGACACTCCTGATTCGGTAATTACAAGATGATGATCTAAAAGCTTTACGGTGACAAACGGTCGCCTATTAGGGGGGATTTAATGCATTCAGATTTATTGAAATAGTCAAACATGTGAGCGTTACTCTTGTATACCGGTACGTTGATGTACCGGTTATCATATCTTCGAAAGATGGATTATTATTGCGGCGGTTTCATGTTTGGACGCAAATGAATTTATATTTCGGGAGCTTAACACATCTAAAGTTGTATATGGACACGTATCTATGTGTGGTAGGTAGAACAAAGCTGAAAGTCTCGTTATCAATTACTGTGGCTCTCCCTAACAAAATATTTCTTTTAAATGAAAATTTCGAAGAACTAGGTACCAACTACTATTTGGATGGACTAAAGAGGTGGGTACATCGCTGAAGAAAGTAGACTTAGCAGGGGACTGCGTCAAAAAAATACTTGTTCCTGTGTTAGGCTGGAAACAATTCAGTCTACCTTCGCTGTAGAGACCGAGCAAAATCTCATAGGTCCAAGCTGTGTCAAGTGAGTAACGCAATTTATCGCAGTCAAATCAAAACTGCGTTTCTGCGCTGCGGCCGTGAGATTTTGCCTAGACAATGGCAGACGTAAACTTTTTCAACAACCTGCCAAGAGATTTGCCTGAGTCGGGAAATGAAACTGAGTTTAAAGAGAGATTAAATGATCTCTTAACTGGGAACTATCTTAAAATTTATCCGAATAGGAGGCGTGTTTGTCACTTAGCGAATTGGCGTTTTATTTACTCATATGAACACTGCCGTTCAGAGAAGTTCGGTCGGTTGGTAAAAAACATGAAAAGGTTACAGAAACAAACAAAACTAAAAACAAAATGCAATTTTATTGTATGTACAGGTAAAAAAGACAAAAATAAATAAATAAAAAGTTATTCTGGCCTAATATAACATACTGAACATTATATTTTTTTTTCGTCGAAAAAATCTCCTTTGCTGTTAATCACCGTTCGAACTATTCTAGGCATTCTTTCGATAAGTTTTGTTAAAACGGATTGTGGAATATTAATCCATTCATGTTGCAGAATATTCCGTAAATGTTCTTGTGAAGTTGGGCATATTTTTCGGATCCTCCTGTCCAGTTCATCCCACAACAACTCTATAGGGTTCAAATCTGGGCTTTGTGGGGGCCATGTCATAACTTTCAGGGTGTGCTGTTCTTCTTGCTCCTTTAGATAGTTCTTACACACTAACGCAGTGTGTTTTGGGTCGTTGTCATGCATGAATGTAAAGTTACGGCCTATTATACGCAATCCTGATGGCACTGCATGATTCTGGAGTATTGCAAAATAATTTTCCTTCCTCATTACACCCTGCACTCTGCATAAATCTCCCGTCCCAGCAAAGGAGAAACATCCTCGCACTAACACAGAACTACGCCCTTGCTTCACTGTAGGCACAATGCAGTTCGGGATCACTTTTCGGTTTTAGATCTTCGGACATAAACTCGTCGATTTTGCCCAAGAAACCTCAAACTTTGACTCGTCACTCCAAAGCACGAGTTTTCAATCATCTGACGACCAATCTAAATGAGAACGGGGCCACTGTAGCCGTTTTGCTCTGTTGCCCCGACGTAATAAGGGTTTTCGAATGGCAATGCGTCCATGAAGGTCCGCTTTTTGAAGCCGACGTTTTACCGTACTCGCCGAAACTTGTTCTTCACGCCCGCGATTGACTTCGGCTGCTATTTGTGGCGCTGTTAATTTTCTATTGCGTTTGCTTAATAATACAATTCTCAAATCTTCAGCTTTTGTTGTTTTCCTAAATGCTCCAGGACGAACACGATTTTCTATAGTTCCAGTTGTCCGATATCGCTTTATGATGTCATTTACTGTTGAACTTCTCATATTTATTTTTTCAGCAATTTGTCGCCCCGAATATCCTTCTTCAAACAACGTAATGATGCGCGAACATTTTTCTACACTGGTAGGCTTGCCACGTGCCACTTTGAAGTAAATTTTCTTAAAGCTTTCGCGCAAAAACGACAGATGCACACCAACATACGTTTAACAGTAAAACGAAGCAAATTTATATCTTTACGCCTGTGATAAATAAGCAAGAGTGATACTGCGGTATGTTTCCTACATGTATTGTTCGTTCCCCAAACGACCCGTTTCAAAAGATCGGTACTTCCGAGAAATTCTTGGAATGATAATAAAAGGGACTTTATTGTGGTTGTCGCAATATTTCTACTTTACATAATAATTCATGGCTTTAATCGCTTAGAAAAGAGTGTATGCTTAATATTTTTCTAATTCTATGTATTAATAATTGTATACAGTGTGATATAATAGATTTTTATTGTATGACCGAATTTGACTGAACGGCAGTGTATGTGTGTAACTGCATGTGGCTTAGCATTAGTCTTGTAGGAAGTTATCGCGTATCAGATGTGGATTAAGCGATACTTACGTGATACAGAATTACGTCTATTCGTTCCATTAGAAATATAATCTCGTAATTTAAGCTCTTACCTATCTATATCCCTTAAGAGGCAGTGGGAGAAAAAAGAGAAGAGGTTATAACCGATAATAATATAATAAAACCCTACACTGATACATGTGTCTTTTTGTTTTATATCCCAATATATCCGGTTTATTATAAGAAAACATATCTACAATTCGATTACAATTTCTCATTTTCCCCGGACCCATTATTGTCGCAAGAGATTTTCAATGAAAACGGCGGCGTTTTCCTACACCGCACAACACATGGACAGCTGCTATCCTCATCTCCTTTCTTCGATTCCGTTTTTCCTTTTTGTTGAAGATCATAAACACAAGCGTTCGGAGCTCTATTTTATTACCATTGTGTCTTCTGCGCGGCAGATTTTATTTTGGCTGAACATCAGACCAGGTTGGAGAAATTTTAACGACCTATTGCGTCGGTTAATGGGTTTCCTTTTTTATCGCCGCGCCAGGACTTAAGAACGCTAACGCTGGAGAAAAGGGGGTTGTATTGTGAATAATGCAACAGTGCTGATTTCGGAGCAAAACGTCGACGTCAGCTGTATTCATTAATGAAATTATTTTTAATTTAGCTTCTGTCCGCCGCTTTTATTCGTCTCATCGAACGTAAAAATGTTAAACTCCGCCGTTTTTAAAACAAACTCGCAAGGATACCTTCTCGAAATTAATAATGTTATTCTTGCGGTATATAAAATGATAATATCGGAATTTTTATTGTATTAATTGAATGGAATGTTCGTGATCGCACAATTATGATACCGTTAACCGAATCTATCCTGGACTTCCTTGCTGTTTCTTGTTAACTGACTACGCTATAGTAATAGAAGTGCGTGTATAACTGCCTTGACTCTAAATTGAGGCTTATTAGCAATGGATTTTTCGTAAATGATCGAAAAGCGGTTCATTTGATCAATATTTTTTTTGAGTGAAAATATGCTTTAAAACTACAGAAATTTTTGCTACTTACGGATACGCCCAGAAGATTTCTAAAATTCACAACGCCCTGTATCACGTCTTAATTAAATATGCAATGCTCACAATGTTTGCGAAACAACACAACATTAAAGTAAACGAAAGAATAATTCTCTTACATTTTTTATAATTTACAATGTCTAAGGGAGTGTGTACAAATACTTGAAGGTGGCCATTAATTTTCTCCTCGTTTTTGTCAGCCGCACTTTTCTGTTTCTCTCATCTCCCGCGCGGGAACAGAAACAAGATGCATTTTTAAGCTTTTCAGCTGAAATTCAATTTGTCACGGTGACTACGGGGAGACACTCGGGCCCTAAATGGGTTAATGGCAAAAACAAGATTCGAGCAGTGCCAACAACTTGCCAGCTACAGCCACGATTTTCCAGAAATGTTCGTCTCAACGCGACGTGAGACCTACGGGGTGCTGCGATGGCCGGCTGCAAATGTAATTTGTTAAACTCGCGATTGATCATACAGAGAGGTTCGATGTAGGTGTAGCTGAATTTTAAACGAACTAAAGACGTAATATTCGCAGTTCTACTGGCAGTTGTTATTTTATGCTGTCCTAGAGGTAAAAGATAATTAAAAAAGTTATTTTAATGCTCCGTTGTTTGCAGGTTTGTTGCTACCAATTCAATTTCATTGAATTGATGAAAATGAATGTGTGTGTGAATTTGCCCCGCTTATTAGCCAATCTTAAGCCGCGAAGTATAATTCTTCAATTTTTGAAAAGGAATTTTTTCTCTTAAAATTATGCTGTGCATGGCGTTTACTCTGCATTTTAAACTTTTGAATCTTGTTAGGTGACACCATAAACAAGCTTTTGTACTTAGAAATTTGTAGAATCGCATCACCACCATATTGTGCCATCATTGCATTTTCAATTTTAGCAACAAAGCTGACAACCAGATAGATACAAACGTCTCCAATGTTTTATTCGGCAGAACCTTGTACGTGCTTCCACTTACGTACATTGAATATATGAATGTTGACAATATCTCCTACTGACATCTCCATTAAACTACTTTGCAACATCTCCAGAATAAACAAGTTCAAGATCTGATGGAAAAGATGATATTGAAATGTTTTTTTGCCAGGCGCTCACTTCGTTCTATGCGTCGTCGCTCAGATATGTCTAGACGAAATTAAGTTCTCCTTCTATCTTGCGCGATGTCACCCGTTTACATCGGAGTTACTCGATTTTTCGAATAAATATCTCGTTTGCAACTGTTTTCAACAAATCCTATGCCGCTAAAAGGCTTGCGCTTACTGTCGCCGCTTTAAGAATTCAATCCATAAACGGGAACGGTTGCAGGTTCGAGATTGTATAGCTAAAGTGAATGGGAGAAGAGCTCGCTAAATATTTGCAATATTTCGCATAGAGACAACAAACAGGCGTTCGGTACACTTTACAAGGATTACTTCATTGTAACGCTGTTATGTCAAGTGTACGTTGCGTCCAGCTCGGGACCGGACGAAATAATACGAATGTTTGTATTCTATGAAACCGTAATTTGGAGGAAATCATTGCACGAATCCATACATGTACATTCGCCGAAGCACACACAAGTAGAGAAAGACAAACTACCATCCGAGCGGTGGCAGTGGAATTCCTGAACTTGTTATGAAACGACAAACTGTAATTTAAACGCAAATCTAGCACGAAGTAGTCGCCGCCGGGACCTATGAGGAAAATTGAAAACTAAACTCGACGAAAACAAGGACGAAATCTACTCTAACTTGATAATGAACACGGAGAATGTATTTTAAATATCGTAGTTGGAATGAGTTAAGCCCACAAACACTTGTACGCTTTCGACTAACTTTCTACATACATACAGATGGTCTTTGCATTTAATATTTACGTGATGCTGGATATACCCTCGACAAGATACAGATTACCCGCTTTGGAAATATCAAGAAGTTGTCCAAAGTTGCTTCGGGAATTGAGTGAGAATGTGTGAGTACTGCCAATAACCCTGTTAACAAATTATCGAAGTAGTTTGCTAACCTTCTCGAACCTTACGCTAGACACAGCGACTCTTTCACCCAAGATTCCCAACATTTCATCAAACCAGTGAAAAACTTGGCGGTAGATGCCGGTGATTTACATATCAGCTTTGATGTCGAGTATTCACCTATATCATTCCTCATCTCCAATGACGAACCGTATGATCTAGCTACCTTCGTTGAAGCTTGTCTTCCTTATACCTATTTCTAGCTTCACGATAATTATTATGAACAAGTTTCAGGGGCGCAGCTATAGAATCTCTGTCTCCTGTCGTCGCTTAAGTCTTTATGGAAGCGTTCGAGCGGCAAGCCCTATTATCTCACATGTTTAAGCCAAAGCGCCATGGACACGAATCCTTAAACAATTTCCTATCGTTTCTGAATTCCCAACATGGAGGTTGAATCAGACCAAAGCTTCGGAAGTCAGAAATTCAAGCCTTAACAAATCTGAAATCCGACTCTAAAATTGCTGTACTAAGAGCTGCTAAAGAAAAATGTCAGCAAGTTCTTTCTTTCCTATAAGCCGAAGCCTATCAAGATCTTAAATGCAAAACTGAATTTTGCGAAATAATGCTAAACGAGATATAGCGAAATAAAAACACGCCATCCCATTTCGACAGCAAAGAAGAATAGCAACTGAGTGGTTAGCTAGGTCCTCTGACTTAACTTCGTTTGATCTGGCTCTTTTGGGGAGATTTGAAAGATAAAGATTACGTTAGGGGACCAAACAACATTGAAGATCTAACGCAACAAATAAAAGGTATTTCTGCAGAGACTTTAACTGATTCCTGATGAGATATTACTCAACGCCTTCACTACTTCCAAAAAGCGAATCTTTTAACTGGGGCAACAATTCAATTCCAATTTTACAATTTATTTAATAATTTTATTTTTATTTTTTATTATATATTTTATTGTATATTATTATATTTTATTTAATAATAAATTATTAATTTAATTACAATTCCAGCTGCTCTGAATTTATTCCTTCTATTACAACATTTCTTGTTATTTCCTGGTTCATCCTATATTTATATTTGTAATAAGACTCTTCAAAAAAACTATTTTTCAGGGATTACGTAAAAACTGCGGTGATTAGAAACACAACGGTTTCAATTCAATTCAATCATTTTTACCTCGACATTCATCAAAATTGAAAAGATATCTTCATTGAATCCGAAGAAATTGCAAATTACACCTCCCGCTGGGAAAATGGTAATTCGTCGTTCTATTATATTTGCGTCTTAAAATTGTCATCCCCTCTGTAAATAATCACCCCCTTACAATACCTAACATATGACACTCACAATCGGCCAGGAGATTAATTTTATTGAAGCAATTTTCGAATTTATTCACACAAAACTGCCCCTGTTTTCATTTGCTCATTTGTCATAAATCTATTACTGCCCCTAATAAATTAATAGCGGTTCTATAAAACATGTGCTCTATATATTCCCTCTCTTTTCGCCTTTTTAGAGCTCGCGTTGGAAACAACAAGAAAGGATATTACATCAGGTCATTAATAATTTCGTCATCAATCTCTTCGTGTGTAGCTATCGCATAAATATGAATACGCGCAATTAAATTTTACCGTTACGTTTGTTTAATGTAAATGATACCACGGCTTGCGGTCCGCGCAAACTAAACAACGTTACCATTTACGATATAAAACATTAGCGTTTGTGATACGAATGATAAAGGTAATAAAACGATCAGAATTCATAATACGAGGGTAGGAAACACCTCGCCAGCGTAAACATTGGATGTAATTAAGTCGAATATAAAAAGGCAGGAACACCGGCAGGGCATTACGGCAAGGTCAGAAGCATTAGCCGAGGAAAAACGCGTTTACCAGGTAACTAAATTACTGTTGCACAAGCGAAAGTAAAAGAAAGTGGATTAATGTTTGAGCAGAGCACGACGGCCTAATCAATAAGTGTGTTACGCCCGTACGTCTACTTCGTTTCCACACCTTTAGAAGGGAACCTGTTCCGAAAGTCATTTTTCGTCAGATCTAACCTTATTTTGCTTCACTGTATAAGGGACATAGACGTATGCTTACATGGAGTTGATTGTTTTGCGGTCAAGTAAACGGTTGATTGTATACGGCACGAAGTACGAGTTATAATCTCGTTTGATGTATAAATATGATGTATAAAACTAACTATGGTAACTAGTAGTTGTAGATCCCGTTACTGCCGATCTCATAACCTCGCGAATTGAACTTGAACTTCAAAGAACACACAATGAAAAAAAAATTATAAAATTATATAACATTTCCATACATTTTACATTTTGGTATTGGCGTGAATGCGTGTACCCCCCCTGCTACATCCTAGAAACGCCACTGACTAAAGCGAAAACTTATATTACAACCTGCACCTACGGTTTCAGCTTTTTCTTGAATAAAAATGCATAACATGGCATCTTTTGAACAACTTTTAGCGAAACCGTATTGGCAGGATGATATACAAGATTTGCCATTATAACAGAAGAGTTCAAAAAGAAAATGGTGAAATTAGATATAATAGCATAAAAGCTTGATTCAGTCGCGTGGCTTCAATAGATAGACAAAAATCTTGTATATAGGTTCGCCAAAAACGAACTAGAATTATAAACAATACTAAGTCGAACGTTACTTATGTATATAATTCTCAGAAGCAGATGTCATTCTAAAGGTACAACAAGCAAGAAGGAAATTCGATACACTCTTAAAAAAGAAAAATGCGGTGTATGTTATTTTCCGAAGCGAACATGATCTAATTAAAAACTTTTATTGGTAATATTACATCAACGTATACGCATCCGATATTTGTCGAGAAAATGACAAACTCGCTGATGTATTATGATCGCGTGTGAAAAGCTGCCGGCGGCCGCATGAAATACTATGTTAATTCTTGTTTGATTTTTCTAACAAAAGCGACGACACCGTGACAGTGAGAAAGGATGAATGTCTGGAACATTTAAATGACATCAACGCGGCGCATAATTAACGCGGCAGACTTGTCCTTTCTGTGCGCTAATATTTTTCACGTACGACAAATTTATTGTAATAAAATGGTAATTTAGACAATAACTTTTATTACTCGCGCAATAAATCTTCGTTATGCGGTTGGCGGAAATGTGGAAATTAGATTTAAAACTGGAATTGAGTTTGGTTTAGATTGTCGATGCGGATAACGATACGTTTGTTGAGTAAGCAATAGAAAAGGTAAGCCATACATAGGTTTTATTTACCAAAAACATGTGTGAATGGTTGTTGGAAATTATAATTCTTTATCGGATCAAACGAAGTTAAATTGTTGCAAATAAGAGCGCAATTCTAGTTCTTTTGTAGTCTAAAGACGTACGTATGTACACTGCCGTTCAGAGAAGTTCGGTCGGTTGGTAAAAAACAAGAAAAAAATACAGAAACAAACGAAACTAAAAACAAAATGCAATTTTATTGTATGTACAGGTAAGAAAGACAAAAATAAATAAATAAAAAGTTATTCTGGCCTAATATAACATACTGAACATTATTTTTTTTTTCATAGAAAAAACCTCCTTTGCTGTTAATCACCGCTCGACCTATTCTAGGCAGTCTTTCGATAAGTTTTGTTAAAACGGATTGTGGAATATTAATCCATTCATGTTGCAGAATATTCCGTAAATGTTCTTGTGGAGTTGGGCATATTTTTGGGATCCTCCTGTCCAGTTCATCCCACAACAACTCTATAGGGTTCAAATCTGGGCTTTGTGGGAGCCATGTCATTACTTTCAGGGTGTGCTGTTCTTCTTGCTCCTTTAGATAGTTCTTACACACTAACGCAGTGTGTTTTGGGTCGTTGTCATGCATGAATGTAAAGTTACGGCCTATTATACGCAATCCTGATGGCACTGCATGATTCTGGAGCACTGCAAAATAATTTTCCTTCATCATTACACCCTGCACTTTGCATAAATCTCCCGTCCCAGCAAAGGAGAAACATCCCCACACTAACACAGAACTACGCCATTGCTTCACTATAGTCACAATGCAGTTCGGGATCACTTTTCGGTTTTAGATCTTCGAACATAAACTCGTTGATTTTGCCCAAAAACCTCAAACTTTGACTCGTCACTCCAAAGCACGTGTTTCCAATCATCTAACGACCAATCTAGATGAGAAGGGGCCCACTGTGGCCGTTTTGCTCTGTTGCCCCGACGTAATAAGGGTTTTCGAATGGCAATGCGTCCATGAAGGTCCGCTTGTTGAAGTCGACGTTTTACCGTACTCGCCGAAACTTGTTCTTCATGGCCGCGATTGACTTCGGCTGCTATTTGTCGCGCTGTTAATTTTCTATTGCGTTTGTTTAATAATACAATTCTCAAATCTTCAGCCTTTGTTGCTTTCCTAGATGCTCCAGCACGAACACGATTTTCTATAGTTCCAATTGTCCGATATCGCTTTATGATGTCATTTACTGTTGAACTTCTCATATTTATTTTTTCAGCAATTTGTCGCCCGGAATATCCTTCTTTGCGTAACAGCGTAATAATGCGTGAACGTTTTTCTACGCTGGTAGGCTTGCCACGTGCCATTTCAAAGTAAATTTTCTTAAAACTTTCGCGCAAAAACGACAGATGCACACCAACACACGTTTAACAGTAAAATGAAGCAAATTTATATCTTTACGCCTGTGATAAATAAACAAGAATGATACTGGGGTATATTTCCTAAACGTGTTATTCGTTAATAATCCCCAAACGACCCGTTTCAAAAGATCGGTACTTCCGAGAAATTCTTGGAATGATAATAAAAGGGATTTTATTGTGATTGTCGCAATATTTCTACTTTACATAATAATTTATGGCTTTAATCCCTTAGAAAAGAGTGCATGCTTAATATTTTTCTAATTTTATGTACTAATAATTGTATACAGCGTGATATAATAGATTTTTATTGTATTACCGAACTTCACTGAACGGCAGTGTACATACGTATCTCTAAACGGAAATTTTCACAATTTAAAGTTTATGAAATTCAATAACTTTCGAGAGTGTAGAACTTACCACATATTAGTTCCTGTTAAACTTTGCAGTTTAGAATAAGATGTTTTTACGTACGATGCAATTAAAATTGATACCAAGAATATGAATGAAATCGACCTTGTCAAGAATGTTACTGCATTGAAAATTTCACTCCTCAGATCAAGGTGTATTTCGAGGGAATGGTGTACAGGGAACCTGTTAAGCTGTGCATGTTTATATATATATTCTTTAGACTGAGAAGTAACTGAATATAAGACTAAATGCGCCAATAACGAATAGATTGTTGTTGAACGACTATCATTAACATTTTTTTTTTGTAAATATATTCGGAAAGCGTACAAATAATATTACAAGGAATGCGAGAAAAGAGAGAAGCACATACAAAGTTTGGACACACTGAGAAACATAATTATATTCAGCTCAAATACACTTTCTGTTTAAATATGTACGTATTAAACGTAACCTCGCCGCGGGAATTAGACGTTTACGAAGCTATTTACACAAAAAGCAAAACAAAGTCGGTGAATAGAGAAAACATACTCAATTCTATTTGATTTATTAGGGTAAGGGGCACTAATGTTTTATGTTTCGTATTACAATGACAAGAGACCCTTTCATCTGCCTTTCCGTATTTCTCGCAGGTCTTAGTTTTAGGGTATGTAGGTGGCAGAAGTAGATATTTGTAAACAATATTTTTCTCGAGAATAGCGATTGAACAGGCAGAGTTTTTTCTCACATCATTCGGTCAACGGTTGAAAATGAGGATCGACGCATCCTCGAAATAGCTGTCCCGGATTAACTAATTAAACTTATGCGGTGCGGAGTGCTCCGATACTTTAACGTTGCTTGCCATACTACCCCACATTTCTTACTATCGTCATTGGATCAAACATTGCGATGCCCATCTGGTAGACATTAGTTGATTTATATAAATTTTCAATGTATCTCACTTAATAATATTACTAAAAGTACTAATATAGAAGCATTCTAAACTGTAATAACATACAGGAAGTTCCATCTAAGAAATCAAACTTGTATCGTCTGATTTCGCGCTGAGTAGAACTTATCTCTGAATAATTAAAAAATTTTGTGAGATTTGGACCATCTTTCTCTCCACACTTCAGCTACAAGAGAAGTTAACACTGACCGAGTTGACACACTGCAATCACAAAGTCTGCTAACTTCGATGCTGGGAATTATAGCCAAACACTGTAACAAACGATTTCCTATTTTTCTTAAATACAGTATTCCTATAACTAATTTTTTACCATGTTTCAGCCTTTTTCGACATATTTGTCACTTTATCAGAGCAAAAACCGAAAAAGTATATTTCGCGGTATCTTTCCAGCATCATTTGGAATAGATGAAAACTATTTACATCTTTGCGACACAAGACCTTGACTCAAGGTCGAGAACTATCGATATCTTCCACGTAGATGCCCAACAATACAATCAACGCGAATCGTAGCACAATAAAGATACC
Source organism: Marronus borbonicus (assembly GCA_902655005.2). Classification (NCBI taxonomy): domain Eukaryota; kingdom Metazoa; phylum Arthropoda; class Insecta; order Coleoptera; family Scarabaeidae; genus Marronus; species Marronus borbonicus. Next base: position 5,426,701 of record LR737394.1, on the reverse strand, counting down.
TAGTTCGATAGTACGAGTTCACCACTATTGAATTCTCTGGTACCAGCCGAGCCGGTAAATCACATCAACTCTTTCAATTCGTGAAGATTGCCGGCGGGCCCAAGTCGTCCGGCATCACCGAGATTGCATCATGAACTTGTACGTACCTGCTCTTCAAAATAAATGAATATATATAGAAGCGGAATGCGACGCGACGTCTTGTCGGCAGTTTGCGGTGATACTTTTCCCCCCATTGTTTCCTTCCATATAGTTACATATACAAGGTTTGGTTAAAGTATGGAAGCAAGCAAATATTTTTAAAACGGATGGTATCGATGAAGCTTTACAGGCAAGTGTAATGGCGCAGAATGCATCCAATTTCGAATTTTCTGTTGTTATTGTACTTCCGGTTTAACCGGAGTTCTGCATACAAAACAAAGCTATTTACATATTTATTGGAAGGGTATAATACAAGTACTTTATTTTATTGGATTTCTTGAGATTTACCAATCAAAGCTGTTTCTTAATTAGAAATATTCCACGTACCCTTTCATCAGAAATTCCTCCCATTGTGCCGAACTAGATATTAGCGCTGAAAAAACCACGCTGAACTCAAAAGTTTTGAATTCATTTAGAATTTTTTCATGTCATAACCTACTGCGGAGCTTTTCATATTAGATAAGCCACTGAAAGGTAAATTAAATATTTAAAGGAATTCTAATTTTTATTGTGGAAAAAAAATATTTCTTGCATTACTTGGAGCTGGTTGAGTTCCCGGTTGAGCAAAACATGATTTGCATCTTGTAAGAATAATATGTTTAGAATAATTTTGGCAATAAATGTAAAAGTTATTATGGAAACGAAGTCCTTAAGTGTACTATATATTCTGGAATTGTAAAGCTGCGGGTATTACGTAAATAGTAAGAAGCTAACATTTGCTAATGACATTATAGAGCATCTTTTAAAAGTATTTCCGTATACACAGGGCGATCGATAAGTAGTGAACATGACACCTACTTTATTTAAATGGAACGTCTTGTATATTATTACGTATTTGGTTTCTCAGTCTAGAAATAAACCACTATAATACCTTTACCCAACCAATTCTAACAGTTTTCGAAAGAAATATAATTAATTGCCTTTCGGTGTAGAACTTTGTAGTTGAGTTCATATCTCCTCCATATATCTTTTCACGGTCTTCTAATGTTTGCAAATCGAGGTACATCATTTCATCTTATGCCTATGCTTACTATCACTTTCTCACCTCCTTCTACCACGTCTTCTTCGACCTTTCTTTTGCCGACGTTTACTTTATTTGCTTTTTATGATTGTAAACAAAGAATATCGATGCTGACGTTTTAAGCCATTGTATTGACTCAAAATTTTAAGCTCAAGTAGCTATTTGCAGACAAAGGCGAGTTTTGCATTTGGAAAACACATCGAAATGGTTTTCGGTGTTAAAGAGTTTGGTCACCACGTCAACAATAAAGTGAGAGAAATCGTGTATTTTAGTTAGTGGGCAGTATAAGCTACGCTACCTTGAGTAACGATGTCCACAACCCAAAATATTTCTCAAATTAAAGCTAAGATTTGATGCTATAGGGAGCGGAGAACACGCACGCAGAGACTAGTGCGACCCTTATTAACAAGGATTTGGACTAACGAACTTACTTCCCGCCGAATTCTCCAGAAGTTTGAATTTGATTTTACTATCTCTATGGTACAGGTTACCACCTTTGCTACCAAAAAACGAATTTAATAAATTAATTACCTAGACGCATTAGCTGTAATCTAGCGTAAAGCAAACACCACTAGCAATAAGCATTAAAATACAGGTACCCATCATTTTGTCCAGCTCAACTTTTCTCAAATCTTTGTCGTGTTGCAGATTAACATTTTAGATTATTTAATTCTAGCAATGCAACAAACTATAATCATCAAATTATTTAGTTACTCACTATAAGTAACAATTTGAGTTAGTCTTGCAGCTTCTTTTTGTCCACTACTGTATATTACGTAAGTACGTATATAGCAGGTACCTAAGGAAATAGCGAATAAGAAAAGACGACTTATTACGTACGAAGACGGGGAAGTTTTCCTTAACCAGTGTGCGAATGAAAGCTGCGAGGTTGTAAATATTCCATACAAATTTTTATCGACCTTTTCGAACGACGACAGCGCCCCTTGCGGGATATTCAATTCCGACGACGCGATAATAATACGTGACGATATCGGTATTTTCCACATATTATTTCTGTAGTTGTGCATTATTATTCTTTACAGTCTGTATATATGCGTACGTATATGCGCCATATACGAGAATAATATTGCGGAGGCGTGACTAAGCACAAAAAAGAATGCAAAACAGAACGCGGTATGAATTACGCGCGAAAACTCGCAACGCTTTTCTTAGTGTCGTTGGAAATGCCTAATTGTAGGCCTGTGGTGCAGTTGAAACAAGCCATGAAAAGAAAATTATAGGCTGTAGTTGGCGATAATTGTAGGGTTAACAGCTTATAAAACTTTAGCATACAAATAGAACTGATTCTCGGAATTTTACGATGTCGTTTACGTTCGAGAAAAAACATTTTCATATAGATTACTCTATCTAAAATTCCTTTTCGCAGATAACACGCAGATACGTTACGCTAATGAAAAGCTTTCCTTTGAAATAATGATGAATAAACAGTTTTGCATGTATTGCCTTAGCCAATAAAACGGAACGCCTCAAACTTCGCAAAACTTAAAACTTTATCGATATATGTCTGCAATGGTGAGTACGCTATAAAATTCTATATGTAAATTAATATCGTATATGACCTTCTGGAGCTTTAACGGCAGCCCGTTTACGTTTGGGCATTGTACTCATTAATTTTTCGCAATACGCCATACTGTACTTTTCCATACTTCTTATATTTTGGCTTCAAATAGTGTTTTTGGGGAGTGTTTGCGACCCTTTCGTTGAGCTTTCGTAAAATGGTACAAATATTCGACTGAATTTAGGTCTGGAGATTGGACAGGTCAATCCAGAAGATGGGAAATGTTTTTTGAATACGATGGACGGTCTTAATGTCACATTTAGAACTACTATTCTCGTTTCACTATTCACGCCACCATGACATGTAAAGATTTGCCCAACATCCGTGTAATGCCTCTTCATTTAGCCTATTTATTCGTGGCTTTTAGATTGGACCTCGTGGCGTATTTCAAGGAGCTGTTCAAGGTGTTCGGGAAGCTGTTCAAGCTGCTCGTAAAGCTGTTCAACTTGTTCATGGAGCTGTTCATGCTGCTCGTAAAGCTGTTCAACTTATTAATGGAGCTGTTCATGGATCTATTCAGGGATTTGTTCAACCTGTTCATGGATTTATTCAAAAATTTGTTCAGGCTGTTCAGGGTTCTATTGAAGCTGTTAAGGATCTGTTCCAGCTGTTTACGCTGTTCAGAGAGCTGTTCAATTTCTTCGTGGAGATGTTTAAGTTGTTCAAAGTGTTTAGGGAACTGCTCGAACTCCTTTAGTTATTAGCTTACTTCATTAATTCATTTAGCGATTGAAAATTATTCCTTCTTTTCTTAAATTTTTATCGACATTCAACGTAATTATTTTCACCGTCTTATCTTAATTCTCAGCACAATTTGTAAATCGTTATTATTTATTAGTGAATAAACACTTAGAACGAAATCACCCCAGCATTTATTAATGGGAACACTATCAGAGGCTTCCAAGGCTGGTGATGGATCCTCTTTATGAAATTAATTAAAAAATATTAGCTCATTCAGAAAAAAGCTGCCTGCTTGAGTTGATTCAGAATTTAGATCTTTCCTTCGTGTACACCAATGAATAACAATTTGAATAAATGCTATACAGGATGTTTCATTAATAATTGTCGGTATAGCAACAGAAGAATCCTTGATTCGAAATATGATGATTTAATATAAAACACTTCATCGGCAATCTTACTGAAATCAAATGATCTGTGGCCTAGATCTCGCTTTGGATGGAATTGACCAGTTTCCGTTAATCGGTCGTGAATATTTTTAAAAGTGCTGCAATGAGGCTATCGCCTGTTCCGATATAATTGCTAATACCTTTAAGTAGCAGAACACCTTCGATTTTCTTGTGCGTAGGCACAAACCATATCTCTCGTGTCTGCATTTGAAAAACAAACGTTTTGCCAAGTATAGACTAAAAATAGTAGAAGGTATCATAGTAGTGGTCTAAAATCGTTTTAAATTAAAACAGCCCGTATCTTGATTAAGAGAAATATTTTATCTAATGTATCATATCTTGAATCAAGGACTTTCCAGTTACTATAAGGGCAATTAATAATGAAGCAGCCTGTATATTAAAAACATTCTTCCTCCTTGTGCTCTTGATATTTACTTCCTGAATCTCCAGCATTTCCAAAGTTCGCGTAAATAGCGCATATTAACATCAATTTTAAAAATATTAAATTTTTATATTAATACTTCCGCGTTTGCATTTTTCTTAATCTAGAAAATTACGGCCGGCACTCTTTTGTGCCTTTATTGAGATCAAATGGAAACAACACCCTGGAATTTTTTCCATTATAAATAGGCATACGTACGTACACTAAAAGAGGCAGCACAGTAGGAGCGCAAAAAAGAAACGTCGCTTAAAGAAACAGCGTAGGGTATTGTTACTGAACGTAATATCGCATTTAAGTGAAGAGAAGAGATATACTAAAGACGGAGAGTTTACTAAAGGGAACTGACACAACATTTGTTAGCAGCCATCTCATCTCACCGGGGGTGTATAATTAGTAGACTTTGACAAAAGGCTCTAAAGCTTGAAAAATTTGCTGCGATTTTAACTCTGACACCCACTTTGAGTTTTAATAATTGCCGTCTACGTATAAATCTCTGATTGAACGAGGCTCGAGAGACTTTTGTAATTTATGTAGAATTTGTATTAGGGTATTAAGTGTAGCAAATGGATAAGGATGCTGTGCGGGTTGCGTATCGTCTGGTGATTAAACGATATATTTCCATGCTGAAAGAAGATCACTTGTTGGCGGATCAAATTTCTTTATCCCTTCAACAAAATGCAGTGGTTGAAGTGTTTTTGCTGATTTGATCCGGGCGCTCCGTAATAAAGTAACAAAAAAAAATGATCTTAATAATCTTGATTCAAATAATCCAAGTAGTCACATCTTTACCATTGGGCCAGCGAGATCTTTGTCACTGATGAAAATGATGAAGTAGACGAACTATTAAATTTCAAACCAGCAGTTTCATTCGTACACAAAATAGAGAAAACGTTAATATTTTGATTTAATGTAGCTAGCAGATCACTTCAATCAGATGTCTTCCACACAAATAACTATTATAAATGCCAGAACAAATAATACGAGACATTCAATATCGTAATAATTCAATAGGAGAGATAAAATACCGAGTATGGGCTACCGTGAAACATGCCGATGTTATGAGAAGTTGTCGCTGTATGTGATATATGTTATACTTACAAATACGTGCCTGCATAATCTAGGGTAAAGTTATTTGCAGAAAACGCGAATATAAATTTATTTTGCTGGTCATATAAATCTCGTTTTACCGATAACTATTTGGGCGCTTGGGGTTGATGTATCGCTTCAAATATAAATAATTTATCATTGCTGTAAGGGGATTGAACCAATTTAGATCGATTGCAGCATACGTTTACCACAAGTACACTTCCGTCCCTTCATTTGATGGGTTCCATTCGATATTGAGATAATTATAAATTGTAAAAGTATATTCGTAGATATATTTTGTTTGCAGTGTACGGAAGGGTTATACAGTCGGCAGCTGTTAAGGACTTAACATTTTATTTTTTGTTTTATTTTATTTTATAAATGTAACCATTTTTTACTTATTTGAAAGTAATATTTTGTTTGTGTTTACTTTATGATAAATTAAATATTTCTTTTGTTTTGCCTTGTATACATTTATATATTTCATATTTAGCATCATTTAAACTTTAACGCATTCAATATAAAAATACGTATAATTTCTTATGAAGTTCGCAAATATTTAAAATTCGTCAATGTTCTAATTAAAAATATCTTTAATAGTCATTTATTATAGCTGTTTGATGAAGCTCCTGCTAATGCATGTATCAGATCGAGCAGCAGGTGAGGAATGTCCGCCAGTTACCGCCGGTAACGTACACTTACGTACAAGTTATCGAAACTTCGCCGGAAGTCGAACGTACGAACTACCACGACTGCCTGCCTTCTCTCTTTCGCTTGTGAATCACGCAGCGCTCAGACCCGCACTATCGTTGGTTTCCGATTTTTCCGCTTATACATGGGGACAGCAGCTCGGAGCAAGATACTAGAGATGACGTATCAAATAAGTACACGAAATAACGCGAGCGTCTGGGTAGGCGTGAGTTGTATAGCATCTTTTTGCGGTAGTGATCGGCTAATTGCTGCTGTCGGCCAACCAGACGCTCATGTTCCGGTAGGGTTTTGTGGTGGCGCTAGCGTTAGACATTGAATGTCCCGATACATTTGAATGCGTACACAAAGAAGGAACCGAATTATGAAATCCATATAGTGTGCTATTTATGTATTTGAATTTATATATATATATAGATATATAAGGGAATTATTTAATAAATATATTTTGTATATTTACGTACTGTGTTTAATTTGAGATCAACTGATTAAGCGAGTAAACACATAAGAATTACATATAAGCAATTGGTCCTTTCGCCTCACAAGAAAGATACACCGAAGCAGACGACTAGCGGCATTGTTCTTCAAACTAGGAGAACGTAACAGCAGCTTAAATAAAATAATAACTACTGTAATGATATAATCGCAGAGAAAATGGATTTTTAGGTTAATTAGCATTTTTTGTTTTCTTGATTTTTAATCGGTCTGTATATTTAATTATTATTAAAACGTTTTTCAAGGGACTCGGATACGTACTTTTTCCAGAAGAATTCCTTCAAGTGTTTTTCTATCTTAACAATTATCAAAAAAATCAGGGAATTTGAATATTTTTATTACATCTGAAAAATCTCTTAAAAGACAAGTAAATTTGTAACGTTCTAACAAGTAATGTTGCTAAATTACCATTGCAGTCGTTTAGAGCGTAAATCTTTCAATAATAAATGTTTCTTGTGGACGTACTGCAAGATACACCAGCAAATTTTTAAATTTTGTTAATTCATAGTTTTCCAGATAATACGAAATACCATTTTCCGCGTATTTTTAATTTTTGCAATTGAACTTTAACAATGAACAAAGTTCAACTTGTAATTGCGTAATTTATTTCAAAACTACCATTAATCATTAACTAAGATACTGCATTATAAAATCGCTTAGCATTTTCTCTTTTAATGTAGCATTTTTCGCAGCATTTGCACTTGAGTAATAATTGTACACAGATGCTGTACGTATGGTGTGTACTTTTAATTCTACAAGTACCTACCTTTCCTAAATAAATCAGCTAAGTAGTACATAATAACTTACAAACAGAACACATCAGAAAATGCCTAGAAAAAATAACCAAAAAATATGATGCTAAGATAGCTTAGCTTCCTCATGGTGGTATTGATGGAATAATTCACGGCAAACGCAATAAAAGGAGAGAGAAAAAAATACACTAACACACGGACATGTTTCTGCCTACCCTGCGTCGTCAGCGTGGTTTCGAGAGTAATTTTTTATCTCTACCTTCTATCGCTTTTGCCTCACAGTTAATCCACAACTATCAAAACAACAAACTCGACATTTCTTGGCGCCCTGTAGTGCCAAAGAAACGCATACCTGCCGTTCAGGAAGCAACGACATAAACCGGGTACTGTTCCCCAAACCATCATTCGAGCAGGAAGCTAAGCTATCTTAGCATCATATTTTTTGGTTATTGTTTCTAGACATTTTCTGATGTGTTCTGTTTATATACATCATGGTAAGCCTGACGGAATATTCACATGTGCGGTTTCCCAAAGCGCTACCAGCATCGCCATCTCGTGTTTAGTAGTCATGAGAAGTGCTCGAGGGATGGTTTGGGGAACAATACCCGGTTTATGTCGCTGTTTCTTTGGCACTAGAGGGCGCCAACAGATGTCGAGTTTGTCGTTTTGAAAGTTGTGGCATTAACTGTAAGACAACAGCGATAAAAGGTAGAGATAAAAAATTACTCTCGAAACCACGCTGATGACGCCGGGTAGGCAGAAACATGTCCGTGTGTTAGTGTATTTTTTTTTCTCTCCTTTTGTTGCGTTTGCCGTGAATTATTCCATCGATACCATGAGAGGAAGCTAAACTATCTTAGCATCACATTTTTTGATAATAGCTTACGTTTAAAATCAAAATAATCGTTTCCATACATAAATAATTTATTAAGCTAGAATACGAATATACATATGTTACATACGTGATTATCTGTATACTATACTTACATGGGCGTAATATTTTTTTTAGTCTAATTGGCCGGATACTGGACATATCTACAGTTTTTACAGCTACATTTAAATGTACCTATTTACATTAAAAGTAATTGGTCCTATTTACATACTTAACGTAACTCATATTAATTAATGCAAAGGATGCAATGTGTTTTCCATTAAGGAATACTGAAATGTATGAAGCAAAATAGGTAACATAGAATATGGTTGAAGAATATACGTAACATTCTAAGTACTGTTATAATTAATTAATAAATATAGAATGGTATCTAAAAAAATATGCGAATGGAACATAATTGTTTATCTAATTAATCATTACGTACATATTTCCAAAGGTTAAGCAATAAACGTGCACTTTGAGTGAAATGTAATTCACTAAATTCAAGTAAAATTAATGCAAATAAAACAACTTTGGCCAGTTTCTCCACTAATTTATGACTGATACCTTCCTTCGCTAATTTTTGCATAGCACCAAAATGAAAAATATAAGAGGAACTATTTTCTATAATTATCAATAGGTTCAGTTACATCATATTGACTTAAAATGGTAAATGTGTCCCCGGTTGTCAACCATCTTTCTTTGATCATATCGCTTCCTTTCTCACCAATCATCATTGTAGGCGCATTAGTATTACCCCTCGGTATTATTGGCATAATCGAAGAATCGATTACTCTTAGATTGCTAATACCGTAAACGCGCAGCAAAGCGTCTACAACTGCGTCATCGTCATTTTTAGGGCCCATCTTGCACGTACCAACTGGATGAAAGATCGTCGTCGTGTACTCGATACTTATGCAAGCCCAATAGTCGTCGGAGCCGAATGGTAAATGGGCACAGGGCGTAAGAGGCGTAGTTTCTAAATGTATTCCTGCGGTTTGGAAAGAACTAGTTCTAACAAGGTTTAAACTTTGCTTGATCCCTTCTACCATAGTCAATAAATCAACTCTTTCCTTAAATGTATTCGCGTATATCAAAGGATCGCCGAAGATGGGATCTGTGGTATTTAACATGACTACCCCTCTACTTCTTGGATTTAATAGAATTGACCTCACCATTAAGCCGTCGTAATACGCAAAAGGTGTTACGCGGGTTTCCTGCGATAAAATCGGATCAGCATAAAAATTGCTGACGCTTATGGGATCCAAAGAATACTGGACATCAGGTCGGATCGCTCCGGCGTACTTAGTTTGTACCATTGTATTTATCTGTAGTGGGCCGCTTGACGACAGCGGACCCTGACGGGTGCTCCGATAAAATTCAATATCAGCTCGCTGTTGTACATCGTCCGCAGTTGTTGCGGTGTTGTTCGTGAGAGCGAATACTACGCCATCTATCGTCGTGTGATCATGCAAGTTGTACCCTACGGATAAGTCTTGCAAGACGGTGATGCCAAGGCTCTGAAGTTGTTCGGAAGGACCAACGCCACTTAGCATCAATATTTTTGCAGAATTTATGCTACCACCTGACAAAATCACTTCCTTCCTAGCATACGCATTCTGCACCCTACCATTCCGCAAATATTCAACGCCGTATGCAACGTTTGTTTTGGGATCTATCAACACCTTCATAACCATAGCTTTAGTTCTTATCTCCAAGTTACTTCTATTCCGAATTGGTCTTATGAATGCTCCGTTTGTGCTTAATCTTTCCCCATCTCTAGACGTATGTTGCACGAACATCGTACCGATTTGTCTATCACTATTCATATCTAATTCTTCCAAACCTAGTTCCTTAAAACCTTGTAGAATTATATTCACGTTTGCATCCTGATAAGGGAATTGTTCCACCGTTTGATACCCTGCTGTACCGTGAAACGGTGGATTTATATATTCCGGATTTCTATTATTTTCAGATTTGATAAAGTATGGAAGCACATCGCTGTATTTCCAGCCTGGATTACCTTGACTAGCCCACTCATCATAATCTAAAGGCGAACCTCTCATATATATCATGTAATTGATCGACGAAGAGCCTCCCATGACTCTACCTCTTGCACAAGGACACCTTCCATTCCTTCTAGACCTACAACTTTGCGGGGAAGGTTGAGTTTGGTACGCCCAATCAACGCTGGATCTCTGAAGCAGCGGTGCGAATGCAGGAACGTCTACCACTTCGGGCTCCTCATCTCCCGCTTCCAATAGAAGAACCTGGAAAAAATTAATTAAGTGTGAGTTATGAGATCTTAATACTGAGTATGTACGATAGACTAACAACCTAACCACCATGTATGCATTTCGCTGTTTTAGTTTAACTCAATATGAATATTTGCATCAATTCTCTGGCTAACTAAGTTGTTGGGCGCCCTCACAGATTGTGATGCGAGGGAGATCTTTGCAAATTTTTCGAGGAATTATGCGATTAGAGTAGCTTTAATTACATTCTCTCATCCCATTGATTACCCCTTCACAAATATGCACTGATGAGTTGCTACACAGCGAAACACGCGTCTGTACATGGTGGTTAGGTTGGTAGTCCAACTTCATTAAAATAATAATTTATTTCCTATATATAAACTACATATTATAGACTGGGAGCACATACGTACAAACAAATAAATAAAATGAATTTTAGATACACTGGAGAAAAAAGAATCATGCAAATAATCTGCGAATTAATGATAACTCCAGCTATTGCTTTGAATGAATTACTATGTACATCATTACGTGATATTGTTGACGAAGAATTATTAATATTTGGCTTGGTGTTGAGGCTATTTTCTCCGTTTGTGGGATTTTTAGAATCCAACGTTTCGGCAGATAATTTTCTATCGTTTTCAGAGTAGCCCTGATAAGGAGTGTTTCTTGCCAAACTCATGTCATTTGTCAAACGTGTTTGTTGGATTTGGTTCTTTGTATTTGCTTAAAAACTATGAGTTTGGCAAGAAGCATCCCTTATCAGAGCTTCCCTGAAGACGGCAGAAGATTGTCTGCAGAAACAACAAACGGAGGAAATAGCCCCAACATCAAATCATATACAATGTGCATCACACGATTCAGAGTAATTGTAGAGCGTTTGGTCAGAGGAAACATCAAAACAAACCACAATAATGAGTGATATCAAGAGAAAGAAAAAACTAAACGACAGAGCGCGCTACTAAGCAAAAAGTAAAACCAAAGAAACTCATGTAACAACAAAAGACACATTAATAGGAAAATAAAAATAAGATGATAATGCAAAAGAAGAAAGAGAAGGTAAAATAGAAGCAAATTACATTGACGTAGGGCTGGACAATGAATAATGATTAGTTGACGATGATGGTATTCGAGCCTTGATTTCTTTAATGCTGACCACTGAACATTTCATTTAGGTTGTAAATGTTTACGCCATTCTTTTCAACCGAAATGTTTCGATTACAATTTGAATTAGATTTTCCACATAACAGTGGTCCTATTCTGGCAATTTTTGATACAATGATCGTTCACCAGATGCCTGTAGTGACGCTTAACCTCTAGGTTTCGAACGCGAAGCTGTAGAAAAGACTTTTGTAAAATAAGAAATCATTTAATGCTGCACTAGAAGCCCTAACTTCATCGTAACCCAAGCTTATCGCATAACAAAACATAAAACATTATAGTGAAAAAACAAAATATTTACAAACGCTAGGAACATCTGCTCCACACCCTCATTCATAAACAACCTCCCACATCTCATGTAGCAAATACTATGCAAATTAAATATTCTTCTTAATAATACTTTGGACTAAGTGTCCGCGCTGGATGTTTAGTGGACACATCTGTAATCAGAAAAGCGCCTTTATATGTAGTTGTGGCCGAATTTTGTGCAACCTTAGTATAGTCAAACATCGTCATTATTAAGCCATAAGTACTCATCGTGTTTATTAGAAATTGTTGTTCCGTAGAAGTACTATTAGTTTAGAAGTTAACGTTGAAATCGCCCGTAACGAAAAGTAATTGTAAGAGAGAGTTACATCGTGCGAGGATACAGCTCCAACAAAAGAAATTCTAGTAGCATAGCTTTACCAACTTATAGTTTGTTAATGAGGCGTATTTCAATCCATCATACTTTAACCAAACTACAGCAAGGCAGCTAAAATAAGAGGAGTAGAGTGATAATAAAATATTCTAACTGGTTAATTTTCTTATTTAAGCTACAAACATTAAGTAAAATTAAAAATTTCAAAACATCTTTAACGGATGATTCTGCTTGTAACTTTAATTCGAAGAACACATCGTAGTGAACCTGATGAGATTCTTATAAACACTTCCACAATAACATCCGCATTCGATTTTGTGTCCGATTTATTTTAGTTTATTTTGAATGAAGACATTGTTACAGAATTTACTTTCGTCCACAATATCATCAGCACTCACAAGTTTAAGGTTTCACTTTTTCGGCACAATAGTATCATACCATTCATCCGTTTTGCTGGCAAAATGTTCGATTTCAACAAAATCTAAATTAGAATTTCTATTTGCGACTTGAGTGACTCATTTTTCCGCTCGATACTAATTTTCTCGCCAATAATTCACAGAAATCACAAACCTTTTTTCTTCAGGGGAGCCAGCGCTGCCATCTGACTTAACGTCTTAATAAAGGAATAGGCGTATGAAATCCATATTGTATTGATTTATCTCTAATTGTAGAAACGGAATACGTAATAATGTACAGGATGTTTCGTTTAAAGTAACAAATAGGTTCCTGATTCGCTACTTATCGATCAACCTGTATACACGTGCAAATATTTTTGATAGATGAAAATTACTTCATGTCATCAAAAGTCTTTAGTGTCCTACTATTTATACAATGAGCGCAATTTTACAATTCAAGAAAGCCGGGGGCGCCCTATGTAGAAAGAAACCAGCAAAGCAGCAAATGAACAAAAAAAAACAGGATTTTAACCATTTTCAAATTAATACATAGATCTCGCTGTATAATTTACGAATTGTTTGCATTTTGCATCTGCTGAAAGTTACCTGTGTACATTTAATTATTTAGTTTAAATTGCAATAATAAATAATTATTATAGCCGTTATTTATGCTATTTCGTTCGTCATTAAAACAAACACAGTTCGAATAAATTCTCTCCCGTACCGAATATATAACAAACGAATATACGAAGCGAATATACCATTGCAGAGAACGTAAAATGGAAACCTTGCATACGTTGACACTCATAATTGGTTTGTTAATAAAACAGACACTTCCAATTTAAATGTAATGAATTGAATGTATTTTTTTTGTTTTTTTTTTTTGTCATGTGTAAATATCACACGCATAACAAATGGAGGTATGGAAAATTTCTTCTGGTGCAATTAACGCAAATATTGCGTCATTTAAAATTCTCCTTCCGCATTTTACCTTGGAAAAGAAATATCCTTGATAGAAATTTTCAGAAAAATCGTATTTTATTTGCGCCTCCAAGTAAACAGATGGCATTAATTTTCAAAAACTATTTTTGAAGCAATACGTTACAGAATGAGAGACCCTTTAATCTAGCGAAGAAAAGTTAATATTTTAAAATAAAGTGAAGCTGCTTCTCTTAAACGTCACCTGATGTTTATACCTCAATATCGACCGTGAAGCAATTGATATTGAAAACGTTACGTTCAAATTCAACAAACTATTTTGTTTAATAATTTTAGGGTTTCCCCTTATTGTTACGTACATCACTATACTGCGAAAATAAGGCTCTTACACGAGAACATGATTCTTAAGTTATAAAGGAGTCTCCGATTTCAGTAGCATGTAATTTATGCATACATGAAAGCAATACGGCTCAACCTCGAAGGGTGTATCGAATGTTATACGTTAGATTCACTCTCACCCGTACCTCGCAAGGAAGTATACATGACGCTGTGTAATGTAAAACGTCAATTATATAAGAGTGCCTACATCAAATTGTAGCGGTAGGTGGGATGAGGAATATACCACTGCACGTTACATGCTTAAAGCCGTTAGGAAAGAGATCCTGTCCTTATTGCTCTTTGTACCGCGTTAACTAGAGCACTACGGCCTTTAATTTTGTTAAACTCAATAGGCATTCTTCGTGGAATGGGTTCAGGGGAATGTAGTTTCAAGAATTCAGTTTAATTTTGAAACAAATAATTAAAAAAAATTTATGTTAAAAAAATTAGAAAATTGTATAAATAATACATTTTTAAACCTCACTTAATTTATTTACGAAAGAAAGCGATAAAGCAATCACCAAAATATTTAAAAATTCAACAACACTCAATATTTACACGTATGCAGTAACATGAAATTTTATTCTCTCTAATGCAATAAATTCGCAATCTAGCATTCGAGCTTTGCATCGCTTTCATATCGCAATTTACAATGCTTCCCGCAACAATTTTATACCAGCTCAATATAACGATCGCACCGATAGATACTATAATACCACCAATAGCGATCTTTAATTCGCTTTCATTGATTGATATAAATCGTGATTGCACAAGTAATATGAAATATGCGGTTGTATTTCCTCATTCGAAATCGAACTCTCTGTTCGATTTCAGCGCCAAAACAACCGTGTCTTCCGTTCGAACGAATTCGAATAACACTTCATATCTAAATTAATATCCATCGTATCCATCGTTTTAAATATCATATGATAACATTTACTCGCAATGGAATTTAATTAAAGCGGACGTATTTACGCGCAAGTAGTTTGTAATAAACTTGTTTCATACTCCAAAGAACACTGAAACATCGACACACTCCGCATGATACGAGTTTAGTTAATTAGTTCGGAGTAGCTGTTTCGGGAATCTCTATTATCAACCGCATGACCGAATAATGTGGAAAAGCTTTAATTTGAATGCCTCTACTCTCGATATATTTTTTTTTATTTACAAGTATATACATTAAGCCGCCTATACATTTTGAAAGCTAGGGCATGTGAGCCTCTTTTCATTGGAGAACGAAACATGAAACCTGTGTTCGCCTTAGCCTAATAAGCCAAGAAGACCTGAGCAGGACAGCGGCGCATTCTTTCTTTTAATCACATTATGTAAATAACTTCCTTAATTAATGTCAGGCTTTTTAGATTAATATTATGCCCGGTTTTGTCTGTGTATTATGCTATAATTGACGATTCTATCCTCCCGTATCTGGAGTACCTAATGTGCTCGTCAAATCTGGTGCCTATCACTCCTTTCGTTTGATCAATATAGACTTTATCACAGTCAGTACACGCAATTTTATAAATTTCCGAACTCTCTCGAAGTGAGGCGTAAGTTGAAAAATCCTTTTACGTTTCAGAATTTGTTTATTCCTTTCTCAATTTTTTCCCCTTTTCCTAATTACATCTCAGATTGTTTGCCTTTGTTTAAGTTATAAATTATAAATTTATTTTATTAATTATTTATTTTTAATATGTAATTAATTAATTTATTAACTAGTAATAAATAAAATTTAAAAGTAATAAAAATTATATCAATAAGAGAAAAAATTTTAGACTAATTAAATGTTTCTAATTTATAGTTTATAATATAAAAAAGGCAAACAGTCTGAGATGTAATTAGGAGAAGGGAAACAAATCTTTTGAGAAAAGAATAAACAAATTTCGACACGTAAAAGAATTCTTACATAAACAGAAAAACGATCTCCTTCACAGGTTATTTGCAAATTGCAAGGCAGTATAGATGTGGCGAAGAGTGGCGGATTTTGTAGTAATACATGAATGTAAAGTAGGGGACAATAGATACTTGCTAATTAATTAGAGAATAATTAAAAACAACAGGAACTCACATTTAAAGAAATCAGGCGATATAAGGTTTGTGACGTAATTTGAAATACGATATTTAATAGAAAGGCAATAAATTAGATTAAATAACTAAAGAATATTTATTTACATATATATCAACAAATAAATACATATAACGTTTACAATATCTGAATCAAACTCGCTTGGACTGGAATCACCATCACCAATAAATTCATCCACTGCTATGTCTAACACCTCTTCTCTTTTATTCCACTCTTCGACGAATTCTTCAGTATGGATTACACAATTTTTCCAAATTTCTTCTATACACTGATCTAGTGCTTCTTTTCACATTGCACGAACTTGTTCATCTCAATATTTTTATCGTAATTACCCTCTCCATATCATTTCAATCTCATTAAATTGACGGTGATATGGTGGTAATCATAGTACTGTGTGCCCCTTTTGTTTTAAAATTGCATCTACCTGATATTTCTTTTGAGGTTTGTGTTGTTTAGCTAACGTTAGCAACTCACCCTTAAACAGTGATTGAGTGATGCCTGGTTGGATATTCAGCAATACGCTTTCTTCCAAGAAAACGAAGGCATTCTCCCAAAACGTTCAGTAATATGCAGCATTATCCATAATGCATTTCCCCGTGGTAGAGATTTAGAGGCAAACAATAACCAGGCATTTGTACCAAATGCTTCATGCAACTATAAACCGTTTACCTTCATCTCCTTCCGGTTTTCGAACGCTGTATATCTTCCCCCATTTCCTTTTGAAAATATCATCTAGGAGAATTTACAGACTTCAAATTAGGAGTAGTGTAATGCCTTTTTGCCTCTTGCACTTATGATAGTCGCAATAAAGGTCCATTGTTTTCCTTTTGGAAATATTCCAACAGGTTTAATATAAATTGCTGAGATTAAGAACCGAAACTTCTTCTGTGAGCAAACAGATTAGTTTAAAGAAAAGCTAATTTTATTGACCACTGGCGAATTGAAACGTCCTAAACAAAGCGATAGATTACAAATCACCAAATGACTTATACGACATTCGACAGCCGATAAGACAGCGTTAATCAAATCATCTTCCAGCGTCCGCAGTACGACTATATGCGGCGGGAAAAGAAACCTTACTTGTATTTCTATCTTTTCCGAACGTGTTATGTTATGCTACGAACGAATGACATACACTGCCGTTCAGTGAAGTGCGGTCATACAATAAAAATCTATTATATCACACTGTATACAATTATTAATACATAAAATTAGAAAAATATTAAGCATACACTCTTTTCTAAGAGATTAAAGCCATAAATTATTATGTAAAGTAGAAATATTGCGACAACCACAATAAAGTCCCTTTCCTTATCATTCCAAGAATTTCTCGGAAGTATCGATCTCTTGAAACGGGTCGTTTGGGGATTATTAACGAACAATACATTTAGGAAACATACCGCAGTATCATTCTTGTTTATTTATCACAGGCGTAAAGATATAAATTTGCTTCGTTTTACTGTTAAACGTGTGTTGGTGTGCACCTGTCGTTTTTGCGCGAAAGTTTTAAGAAAATTTACTTCAAAATGTAGAAAAACGTTCACGCATTATTACGCTGTTTGAAGAAGGATATTCGGGGCGACAAATTGCTGAAAAAATAAATATGAGAAGTTCAACAGTAAATGACATCATAAAGCGATATCGGACACCTGGAACTATAGAAAATCGTGTTCGTCCTGGAGCATCTAGGAAAACAACAAAAGCTGAAGATTTGAGAATTGTATTATTAAGCAAACGCAATAGAAAATTAACAGCGCTACAAATAGCAGCCGAAGTCAATCGCGGCCGTGAAGAACAAGTTTCGGCGAGTACGGTAAAACGTCGACTTCAACAAGCGGACCTTCATGCACGCATTGCCATTCGAAAACCCTTATTACGTCGGAGCAGCAAAGCAAAACGGCTGCAGTGGGCCCGTTCTCATCTAGATTGGTCGTCAGATGATTGGAAATACGTGCTGTGGAATGACGAGTCAAAGTTTGAGTTTTTCGGGCAAAATCGACGAGTTTATGTCCGAAGATCTAAAACCGAAAAGTGATCCCGAACTGCATTGTGCCAACAGTGAAGCAAGGGCGTAGTTCTGTGTTAGTGTGGGGATGTTTCTCCTTTGCTGGAACGGGAGATTTATGCAGAGTGCAGGGTGTAATGAGGAAGGAAAGTTATTTTGCAATACTCCAGAATCATGCAGTGCCATCAGGATTGCGGATAATAGGCCGTAACTTTACATTCATGCATGACAACGACCCAAAACACACTGCGTTAGTGTGTAAGAACTATCTAAAGGAGCAAGAAGACACACCCTGCAAGTAATGACATGGCCCCCACAGAGCCCAGATTTGAACCCTATAGAGTTGTTGCGGGATGAACTGGACAGGAGGATCCGAAAATATGCCCAACAGAACATTTACGGAATATTCTGCAACATGAATGGATTAGTATTCCACGATCCATTTTAACAAAACTTATCGAAAGAATGCCTAGAATAGTTCGAGCGGTGATTAACAGCAAAGGAGGTTTTTTCGACGAAAAAAAAATATAATGTTCAGTATGTTATATTAGGCCAGAATAACTTTTTATTTATTTATTTTTGTCTTTTGTACCTGTACATACAATAAAATTGCATTTTGTTTTTAGTTTCGTTTGTTTCTGTAACCTTTTCATGTTTTTTACCGACCGACCGAACTTCTCTGAACGGCAGTGTACATGCTTCATCGTTTAAAGTATATTGACTAATAGTATTACGAATCCTTGTACCGTTACAAGACACAGAAATTTGCGATACAGGGCTCATCTCACAGCACATTAACTCACCTGGTTGAACAACGCTAACCGCGCGCTAGTTATCCGGATGGTCAAATCTATTTATCCCATTACGGTCACGTATACCTAATGCAACATCAATTTACAGAAACGTAATAGAAATCATGCAAATCACTCTGTATACACAGTTAAGGATTGGCCCTACCTACGTGATATCCTATTATTTCGATTGCATAACAATTAAAATCAATTGCTTTCTGATTTCTCACAAAACGTTATATGTCAATTCTTTTTCTCCTTGTTTCCGACTATAAACATGCACATAACACGCATTTTCCCGATTGCATTTACAACGCCTTAGCCGAGGTATAGGAAGGTAGTTTGATACACTTCGTGATGTTATGGTGTTGTTCTCTCCATGGCACAAATAACGTGCAGTGCGAAACATACGTATCCCGTTTTCTGCATCCCATTAATTCGCATTTGCACATTATCTTATTGATGCTTTGACGATAGGTAGACGCCAACAAATTCACTGAGCATGAGTAATGGGAAATTGCTCACTTGGAGGTATACGAATAGAATAATAGACACATGTACCATTACTATTGGTATAAATACGTATTCGAAATTGCGAAAATACGTATTGCCGTTTGCGAGGTCGTTTATTGTAATATTCGAGGCGTTTGCGCAAGTTTTTTAACATATGAAAGCACTATATTCTCTGCGTTATTATTTTTTTTTTTTTTTGAAAACAAAACAGAGCGATTTATAAAATACAGGCGTTGCCTAAAAGGAGCTAATTGGATTTATAACCGGAATTTCCCCCTGTTTCGGATTTCATCTTCGTCTTACTAATTGAGTAAGATACTTGTGCAGCGAGAAATGCTGTTCGTATGTAACTAAGTTAATATCATCGTTATGGTAACCAACATAATTTCGATGTGTCTTAATATAGTCCCCTTTTAGCCCGATACACTTTTCCCAGCGATGTTCAATAGTCTCTATACCTTGTTTATAGAAAGAGCAGTATAGCTCTCCAAAATCGCCATCAACCACAGACTCCACCTCTTGATTGTTGCTAATTTTTTTACCACTGAACTATTTTTTCAAATTTGGAAGGGGAAGATGATCCGTCGGGGCTAAATTTGGCGAATACGGTGTATGAGGAAGCAACTCGAACTTTAACTCATTGATTTTGGCTACAGACGTGTGAACTGGTGCATTGTCTCGATAAAGCACCAAATGCGGCCGTTCTTTCTGGATTTCATCACTCAAACGGTGCAATAAGTTCGCGAAAGTTCGCCCTTTTTGGAGCCGATTCTCCCCTTTCAGTCCAATGCTTGGACTGTTCTTTCGTCTCAGATGTGAAATGATAAACCCGTGTATCACTCATAGTTATGAATGAACGCAAGAACTCGGCTTTATTGCTGCGAAATATCCCCAAATGCTCGACTGAAACATTGTTGCGGCGTTGTTTTTGTTTCATAGTAAGCAATCGCGGTACCCATCTTGCGCGCAGCTTTTCCATCTCCAAATTTTCAGTCAATATGTGATATCCACCACCATTTTATGGATTTTCTTCACTATTCCTGTCATGGCCATCTCATTTGGTCGACAACTGCGATGTTCGTCTTGGCAACTCATATGGCCTTGTTTAAACTCTGCCGCTCAATATTTTATTGTTGTAAACGAAGGTGCAGATTCCACTAAAGTAGAATCTAGCTCGGCTTTGATATTGGTTGGAATAAGACCTTTCAAATAAAAGCATTGTATCACATAACGTTGACCAATTTTTTTCATGTTTACAGCGTTCGCTATTGATGGCCGTCAGACAAATATTAAACAACATAGCGTTTTCAAACTTTAAACTTATGCTTTATAAGGTTGGTAGTTTCGACCACAGTAATCCTCTTCACTACAACTTCGTTCTATGTGTCATGACGGGTACTTTCGGGATTGTCCTGGTAATTAAATCAGCAGTCTCCGCAGCAACAAACAGAACTAATTATTGTAATACCTCATGGCAATGGTAATTCGTCTCCTTTAAAATTCGCTAATCGCATATTCTGCAATTTCGTTTAACAATAGCGGACCACTTCGCGGATAGCCGTTTATTCCTTCGAAGTCGGTCGGTCATTTTATAAATCCACTGGGATTTCGTACCTATCTAAGAGCTAAAAAAACCTCTTGGACTACTGCCACCTTTATATGAAGGAATGGTAATCCCAGACGATTTAATTAAGTAGTTTCGCGTCTCGCTTATTCCCTTTTAGTATTCATCTTTAGTTACACCTAAGTCGTCCCTACCTCCTAACAAAAGGAATTCAAAGTTAATTCTTTCTCCGCGCCGTCTACGATGGCTTCATTCCCTTAATCGCGTTTTAAAAACCTCTCACTGCATGCTTATCATTTTACGGAAAGTATGCCGTAGTTTAATAATTCTCACGAAATTATTATTAAAAATTTCAAAGGGGTGAAAATGGATATTCTTGTTTACATTAGTATGATACTTTTATAGTATTAAATCACCACAACGTGTTACAATTTTATAATATTTGATAAGTAAATACCCGTCTAGCACTGCATTTTTCCATAAATAATCAATACATGGGTAAATCAGCGTATCTTGTAAATCAATTCTTCAAGCCTTATACTGGAAATTTTCTCAAGAGTGAAACACGTAAAAAAAAGTAAAGAACAGCACAACGTTTTATGATATATCGGGCTCATTCGTCACTAGAACCGGTCTGAGCCCGAGGTAGAGTCGATCGCCCATACTAAAAATCAATCAGTTAGTAATAAACAAAACTATACATCATATTAAAAAATTGTAGCATCAGTTGCAACAAAATTTTGAAATAAAACACTTATTAACGAAAATGAAACATTTATTCCTTGTGTGCGTTTTAAACATTGTTTTTTCTTTTCAGAAAGTTTGCCGGATTAAAAAAAATCAATAATCAACTGTTTGACATGATGAGTTGCTATAAGCACTTGTTCCCTCTACGTACTTTATCATATAAAATCAATTGCTTTAAACCTAACCTCAAAATCGAACAAAATTTAGCGAGAACCATCTAATTTTACAAAAATTGCAATTGAAACCGCACAAAAAGCCATCTATCCCTTCATCTTTTCCTTACGGCACCACCGAGCCTTTTCTGATCTGCTAAATGAAGTTTTGTGATAGACTGCCCTAACTGTTCGCATTGACGTGTTGTTGTCGCAAGAGGCGGAGGCCATTGAAATGTCCTCTGCACTTCCAGGATTTGGTTGGAGAGGAATTTCTTCCTCTGATGCATCTGGAGTAGCATCTGACTCTGGTTTTTTTGTAAGGGACCGTATACCAGGTAATAGGACTCCCATATCTTATTACCCCTTTCGGCCGGCAAGCCTAGGCGAAACCAGAAGGTATCCGAAGTTCATATTTGCCCCAAGGGATAAAAAGTCTTCATTTATGGTTTTGGCGTTTTTATTGGGGTTTCCTCCTCTCGACCCGAGAGGTTAAGCAAAGGTTCTTCGCACAAGTCCTTCTGCTGGGCAGGGTACCTATTTATCAACTGGCAAGTCTAGATTCGGCATTTTTGGTATTAAACCCGACTGATCGATTTCAGCTCGGTTGACAGCAAACAAAAAATAATTATTTTATTACTTTTTAAAGTCTTTCGTTGTTTCTTTAATTTCACCTTCTGTGAATGTTGTTTTTAGTATACGTAAGGTACACGTATGCTACAAATATGTTTGGTTTCATATTTTAGCAATAAATCTATAATGCTTCCTGGCAAAGCATGCACACTCGAAAATATGAATACCGATTGCGTAGATTAAGTACCAAATGATGCTACCATACCCGGGCTTAGTGATGACACAGCAGCTTAATCGTCGCGATGTCTGCAAATTTTCTTTTTAAATTATCTCCATTGTAAGTAAACGTAATTTTGATATTTTTACTTTAGTGTAATCACTTTTTCACAACTGTAGTTTATACTCCCATACAGTTCTAAATAAAGAGCGAAATATTGAGTTTTCCGGGAATTATCGTTGTATGGAGATAGCATTAACTAATAAAACGATAGGAATAGGAAGAGGGTGACCCGAGGCTAATTCTATCTCTTCTTGCTGTTGGATCGTCAAATTTTCTAAGAATTCCCATTCCTGCACAATGGCTTCTGGCAGCTTCGTGATTTGCCAAAAAATTATTCTCAGAAATACTTTCAATTCAACGTTCTGCATAACTGACTGATGATCCGTAACCAATGCTTGCTTCTATAATTTTTGCGTTTGTTTGTTGTAATATTTTATTTAGAATATTTTCGGTAACAAGAGAAGCTGTTGTTGCTGGACCTTTTACGCTTGCCAAACAAAGAGCCATGTTAAACCATCTAGTCTCTGAAGAAGGAGAGCAATTTTTAGACCATTTGCAACGAATACATCCATAACAGTGTTATAGTAGTACTTCCACTTTTGTTAATTTGACTTTAGTTTTCTCCTTCAAACTCTGAAGATATGTGATACGCTTGTTTCGTCTCTTCGTCTCAATTTAGTTTTTATTAAAAGATTCTCACCAAGAAGACTCCTCCATATCATTATTTAGGAGTGACATCACACTGCTCTTTTTGAGAGATCATTCTCATTCAACATCGCGCGATTCAATAATAATCTTCCCACTCACATCTTTAGTTTAACACTCCACTGTTTTACACGTCAACCGCTTTGATTTTGTCTTGATGTTTGATTTATAATTCTATTTTCTTTTTGTTTTGTTAATTTTTTCGTATTATCTCGATATAATGTGCCTTTTCTCTTTGGCCAAAAATTTGGGCGAATGCCAAACTTGCCCCCTATAGCACTTGAGGGATAATAATGTACTAGAACCTAAGTTTATGTATGTATTTATGTATTTAAGAAGCCAAATTTACGTCTGTTTTAATATCATAATGTTGTTAATTTGAATTAGAAAGGGAATAACATTGAACACAATGGCAGCATGAATGTTGAAAATTTGCATGAACAGTGAATTGGTTTTCACACGTCGAGTACATGCATTACGACTATACATGGTCATGCCACATAACCACATCAACACGGATTCTAGCACACTACGATAACTGCTACATTCATAATAATTAAACGCATAATACGCATACATAGATTTCATCAAATCAATAGTAACAATTATAATACGTTTGCTATAAACAATGATAAATGTTATTTGTAACAGATACGGTATAGCGACATTCTGTATAAAACTATAACACAATGTTTGAATTGTTGATTTGGAAAAAGATAACAAAAGATGTATAATAAATTATATTATTATGTGAATGCTATTGTTGTCAGTTGTTGTAATGGTATTGTTAATGGAAAAAAAATCCTATTGTTGGTTATGACAAATATTCTAGTGCTTTTGTTATATAATCGTTATACATTCAAATATAATCGATTTCACGTTATACATCAGCTAAGTATGTGTACTTAGGAATTGCTTGTGTATAAATAACGTTATTTATTATTCTGATATACTAAAGCTCTAAAACGAGTTGATTGTTCCTTTAACATGTTTAATGATTAGGTTACAGAATTTGCTTAGATTTTGAAATTATCTTTGGTAGTACGTCTTCTTCGTATCTCTAACTACTTTTGTCACGTACTTCTATTGTTCGGAATAATTGTTTTTGATGATATTGTTTCTTCGTTTCTTTTTGTGCTTTTTGTATAATTTCATTCTTTCTTGATCGTTGAAATATAAAATTATTTATTATTTTATATTATTTTTTATGCAGTTAGTTGTTATTTTCTGGATATGGCTGAATAGTTCATTTCAAACAAGTTTTAACTTATTTAATGAAACAGAAGCACCTGCTATATAATGTGATCGTGTTAAATATTATATCTTTGATATTATTTGTGTGGTCAGTGGTTCGTTACAATATTTATTCAGTATTTTTCAACAATTGTTTTATTGACTATTATTTGCGGTGGAGGTATTTTACTGACCACTGCTTCCATTTGAACCAATCTAGATATTTTAGTAATCGAATTAATGGAACGTATTAGCCATCTTGTTTTTAGTTTAGTGTGCAGCAATTTGTCCATGCTTTTAGTGTTTGTTCAAATATTTTAAAAACTATGTATTCAGAATAGATCTCACATTTCGAAATTTAATTTTTGCGGATAATGCTCTAATTTTTGCAAAATTCACTTTTAAAACTATATTGTGGTTTTTTCGAAAAAGTTTCAAGCTTTCAAATAACTTAGAATGTCATACACCGAAAAGATTACTCTGCCTGCGGGTAATGTTCGTGAAACGATGTTTCCATAGTAATTGATAAATTTACTAAATTACACAGGGTATACCAGAAAGAAGGGGGCATTGTCAAAGATACTTTATCTGAGAAATAGCGATTTTTTAAATAGCACCTCCTAATTTTCCAAACGGTACTAGATTCTGCATCAAAAGTAAATCAAAAAGAAACATCGTAAGTGTCGCTGCTAAAGTTAATGGTTTAGCAGATTTTTTAATGAAAACCTCCTTAATCAGAACACATCAGAAAATGCCTAGAAACAATAACCAAAAAATATAATGCTAAGATAGCTTAGCTTCCTCATGGTTGTCCTAATTGATGGAATAATTCACGGCAAACGCAATAAAAGGAGAGAAAAAAATACACTAACACACGGACGTGTTTCTGCCTACTCGGCGTCATCAGCGTGGTTTCGAGAGTATTTTTTATTTCTACCTTCTATCGCTGTTGCCCCACAGTTAATACCACAACTTTCAAAACGACAAACTCGACATTTCTTGGCGCCCTCTAGTGCCAAAGAAACGCATGCCTGCCGTTCAGGAAGCAGAGACATAAACCGGGTACTGTTCTCCAAACCATCCCTCGAGCAGTTCTCTGACTGCTTAACACGAGATGGCGGCGCTGGTAGCGCGCGAAAAAACGAAAAAAGAAGTCAGATAGGTAAACTATTTAGGCGTGACAATACAAAATAATTTAAGGTGAAACATACAAACAACGTAACGAAAATCTCCGAAGCGATAGGAGCAGTTGCAAACATCAAAAAGATAATACCAGGGAATTTAAGAAAACCGTGTTTTCAAGTCATGTTTACAGTGAATAATGGTTTATGGTCAAATACAACAGCAAAAAAGATTTCGAGGCAGGCTTTAGAGACAACAAAACAAACATATCGTTAGACTAGAGGAAGATCACATATTAGACCCAGAAGATATGTAATGCGAAAGTACAGCCAATTATTGGCAATATCCACAATAAACCAATACAATAGTTTTCCAGAGAAAATAAAAAATACAAACTATGTAACGTTCAAGAAAATAATAAAACACTTGTTGCCGAATGAACATATGATACATCTATAGAAGATTTTAGAATCCTAGCCATAAAGACCAATCGCGGCAATATTATTATTAACGAATGGTCACAGTTATTTTATTCTTCATCTCAAGCACTGCTCGGTGACCCAGTGGCAAGAGGGCTTGCGCCTGACTAGGCAGAGTTAAGCGCTGTGTGTTCGAGTCTCCCTAGGATCAGCAAATTTTCTTAGCGGGTCCCGTACACTTCCGAGTCACCATTCGCAGTTGAGGTGCAATTAACTGCGCTTCACCCTTTGCGGCGAGGGAGTGACAATAGCAAGGCCATGGAACACTTTACACACACAACTTATACACTAAAAAGCTCCTGAGACTATGACAAGCTTTAAAGAATCTTATACACCCCGTTGGGCCGTCACCACACTTCAAAAAAAATGCTCCGAAGAACAGATATTGTCCAAAAGGCACTTTCTATGATCTTTTTGTTGAAGCAGATTGCACCATATATATGTACTTTCCGCTATAATAACAACTGGGAAATAGCTCTTTTTGTATAATTATGGCATAACTTACTAACCATGTTTATATGCAACGCAAGAACATACTTTTTTTGTCTTGTATTGTGGTTAGCTTTATATTTCCTATATTGAAACTACAAGTGGCACTGACCGCAGATTATATTAATGTACATGAACTCGTACAAAAAGCTATCATTGTTTATATAGGTTTTTGTTTATTAATTGCCGCGCATTATAGAGACGTAATCAAATAATTTTGTTGAAGCTATGACATAATCACCAATCAATCATTACGTAACATTCATTTGAAGAAAGCAGTGATTCGGAAGGTTCTAAATTATTTAGCTGTTATCGTTGTATAGAATAGAAGTTGTATATTGCCAGGTCAATAAATATAAGCACAAATTAGTAAGTAGCTTATTCAAACGGCCAATAATATTGGATCACGCACTCCATGTAGTGCTGGGATCGTATGTATTATACAATAAAGCAAGCAAAGCAGATGATTTGTATCGATTAATGCTGTTTTGTATTATTTACGATATACGGCCGCGCGTCGAAAAAAACGGAAACGCTCAGCATTCGAAATGGAGACATTAACTTTATGTTCCCATAATGCCACCACCGCTAATTTATACGTAAACATACATAAATAAACAACGGATCATTACACCGAATCGTTGTATCGATTTATCATTATCATTACCATTACTGTTCGACGATTTGAAACAAATTTTCCTAATAATATCGCTTTTAATGTTATGAGCGTAAAGCGCATAAATTTAGCACAGGCTAATACTAAAATTGTTATACGAGCTCTGAATTAAAAAAAAATATATTTCCTTCAAACATCGCCCACTTTTACTCACGTGGATGTTGACGGAGATAGAACTAAAGGGCTTTTATTAGCTTTGAAGGCCGCTTTGGCGATGGCAAATTCGTGCCTTTTTCAATGTCACAGTAACAAAAAATGCGCGGATTTCAAGAATTGCAAGACAAATTCTTTATTTTAAGTGTAATTAGTTTCCTTGTAGCAACGACAACCGGTCGAAAATGCGAGATGTTCAAACAGGTTACAATGTTGTGATGGAAATTAATGAAAAAAAAAAACTTTTTCCATAGCGAAACTAGCCGGTACTGTTGTATAATTATATATTGGAGGGAGTGAAAGCTTTTATTGGTTATTTTCAGGGACAAACAGTTCAGAGCGCAATACTTAGCCGTGTTTGCTACCATTACTAGTGAGCAACTGTAATGCTGTCTGCAGAAACGAGTACTAGAGACTAGACTAGAGGACTAAGCTAGAGGACAATACGAACCCATTCTCATGAGACGAATAAACACGAATCTGTCTAGTCTTAATTTCGTGAAACGTAACTCGTTTTTGCAGGCTTAATACTAACAGGGTTAACTGTTGGTTAATTGTGACAAGCGATGACTAAAGTTCGCCACTCTCCGTGCACTTCACGAAATTAGCAGAGACTAGACAGACTTGTGTTTATTCGTCTCATGAGAATGGGTTCGTGTTGCCTACTGGTTTTCCTGAGAGTCGACAAAACACGAGTCTTATGAGACGAATAAACACGAGTCTGTCTAGTCTCTGCTAATTTCGCGAAGCGCACGGAAAGTGTACTCGCTTCTGAAGGCTTTGTGATGACTAAAGATCATGATCAAGTCATACAGGGATGATCTAGTACTCGACCTTACAAAACGTGCATCCCGATAAGAATGGTAGACACCCAGAGTGAGATGTGGGCGCTGCCTATCAACGATCAACGAAGGAGTATATAATAGCCACGCACCTGACACCGAATCAGTCCACGACGAATTATTGAGGAGAACATTTCGACCTTGCCGCTGATAATGTTTACCGCAGCTGTAAACGAAACGTTCGGAAGAAATTCCCACGGACCACGGCTCAATAACCCGTAAGAATCTTATTCACATGACACCGGTCGTAAAAGCCTACGTTCTTTGATTAACATATTCTGTTTATAAAAACAAACCAGAAGGAAACTTATTATACCTAAATAGCCATTTAAATAAGCCGCCATTAATTTCATAGTTTCACTGAGAAAAAGAACCACTTAGAACCTGAAACGCATGAGAAGTTGCCTATATCATCGGTTTATAACCTTGTTCTCAGTAAAGAAAAGGAAAGTTGATGAGTTTAGTGTTTCCTTGCTTTAATATGGCATTTCTTCAAAGCATTTACAACTGATGATTATAATATTTAAATTGCTGATGATTGGTCGACTTGCTACATTTAGGTTAATTTCATGGGATGTAGTATATTCTTCGTTAATCCGAACAGGTGCATCTGCATTCTTAATGCTTGACACTTTTACTAAAGCATCTGGTAGCTTTAAATTTTCGTAAAAAGCTACCTATTGTTGAATGACGGGATTAACCTTATGGGTTGAATAAAGAAACAACTTCACTCAAAGAAGTTGCATGAAAAAATTAGTCATTCATTTCTATTTTTCTTTTGTCAAAAAATTTGATTTGAAATGTTTTCCTGAAAATGTAAAAATGATTCATTTGAAGTTTGTTCAGATTAGACAATTTAGCAAAACCGCATGAATTCAAACAGGAACAATGGTTGTAGCGATAACTGCGAGAAAATAAGAAAACCATAATGCATTATCGATATTTTCTTATTGGAACGTACTTCTGTGGAATAATAATTAACATTCTCGCATGCTTTATATTTGCCAAATGCGGATGCAGTGTAATTATAAATTGTAAGTACAAATAAAAAATCGCAAAGATACAAATTATGTAAATACAAAGCGAGATTGAGACGATTCTTTCAATCATAGGTGCGCAACTGCATACATAATTGCGTTTATTGCACCAATATGTGTTCTATATTTCCCCGTATTTGAAAGTTCGTTCTTTCCAAATATGTACGTGTAACAAAGTAAATAAATCATATGAAACACTTGCATAGATATGATTTGGAATGGTGTTATGCAAGAATCTAATATTGATTTATACGTAGTAAAAAGTTGAACATTTTCAACCGAACGAGGATTGGCGACGGAATATATTAACAAAGAACATGTAACTTACGTAATAATTATAGATCTGTATTTTGTTTTAATAAAAAATAATAAACTCAATTGCGAATTATTTCCTAAATTTAAGACTCATTTCGCCTCGGTGGAAACTCTATCGTTTCTGAAGAAAATCGAACTTCCAAGAGCTCTTACAGTTTTTGGCTTAATACGAGTCTGTATATTTTAAATGCAGTATACCACATACACTGCCGTTCAGTGAAGTTCGGTCATACAATAAAAATCTATTATATCACACTGTATACAATTATTAATACATAAAATTAGAAAAATATTAAGCATACACTCTTTTCTAGGGGATTAAAGCCATAAATTATGTAAAGTAGAAATATTGCGACGACCACAATAAAGTCCCTTTTATTATCATTCCAAGAATTTCTCGGAAGTACCGATCTTTTGAAACGGGTCGTTTGGGGATTATTAACGAACAATACATTTAGGAAATATACCGCAGTATCACTCTTGTTTATTTATCACAGGCGTAAAGATATAAATTTGCTTCATTTTACTGTTAAACGTGTGTTGGTGTGCATCTGTCAATACTGCGCGAAAGTTTTAAGAAAATTTACTTCAAAATGTAGAAAAACGTTCACGCATTATTACGCTGTTTGAAGAAGGATATTCGGGGCGACAAATTGCTGAAAAAATAAATATGAGAAGTTCAACAGTAAATGACATCATAAAGCGATATCGGACAACTGGAACTATAGAAAATCGTGTTCGTCCCGGAGCATCTAGGAAAACAACAAAAGCTGAAGATTTGAGAATTGTATTATTAAGCAAACGCAATAGAAAATTAACAGCGCCACAAATAGCAGCCGAAGTCAATCGCGGCCGTGAAGAAAAAGTTTCGGCGAGTACGGTAAGACGTCGACTTCAAAAAGCGGACCTTCATGGACGCATTTCCATTCGAAAACCCTTATTACGTCAGGGCAACAGAGCAAAACGGCTACAGTAGGCCTGTTCTCATCTAGATTGGTCGTTAGATGATTGGAAACACGTGCTTTGGAGTGACGAGTCAAAGTTTGAGGGTTTTGGGCAAAATCGATGAGTTTATGTCCGAAGATCTAAAATCGAAAAGTGATCCCAAAAAAAGGCGAAAAGTGCATTGTGCCTACAGTGAAGCAAGGGCGTAGTTCTGTGTTAGTATGGGGATGCTTCTTCTTTGCTGAGACGGGAGATTTATGCAGAGTGCAGGGTGTAACGAGGAAGGAAAGTTATTTTGCAATGCTCCAGAATCATGCAGTGCCATCAGGCTTGCGTATAATAGGCCGTAACTTTACCTTCATGCATGACAACGACCCAAAACACACTGCGTTAGTGTGTAAGAACTATCTAAAGGAGCGAGAAGAACAGCACAATGCACAAACAGCAATGACATAGCCCCCACAAAGCCCAGATTTGAACTCTATAGAGTTGTTGTGGGATGAACTGGACAGGAGGATCCGAAAAATACGCCCAACTTCACAAGAACATTTCCGGAATATTCTGCAACATGAATGGATTAATATTCCACAATCCGTTTTAACAAAACTTATCGAAAGAATGCCTAGAATAGTTCGAGCGGTGATTAACAGCAAAGGAGGTCTTTTCGATGAAAAAAATATATAATGTTCAGTATGTTATATTAGGCCAGAATAACTTTTTATTTATTTATTTTTGTCTTCTTTACCTGTACATACAATAAAATTGCATTTTGTTTTTAGTTTCGTTTGTTTCTGCAACCTTTTCATATTTTTTACTAACCGATCGAACTTCTCTGAACGGCAGTGTACATGTAAGATGCTTTAGAATCTAGAGTAGCACAGTTCAAGGGCTTAAATTATGAAGAAATGCCACGAAACGACAAATTGTACGCTTGTTTGTAGGGGAGATTACCTTGTCAACGCCTATCGAAAATGGATCGACCACGATCACTGCGACTAGGGTCCGGGAAAAGTTTATATACTTTGCTGAAAACCGTATTGTGGACAGCAGGGAATTCTTCCTTTATAACTAACTCCCTTATAGCAGTTATATATATGGAATATAATATCGAAAATTACAACATCAAAGGTGGCAACACATAGACATAGAGTATCGTTCGGTCGGTGTCCATTCGATTGACTTGTGGTAGCGTTCACCCGTGCTGGTCTCTTCCTCGGATTGTCCAACCGCTTATATAGCCTCGAGTTTTCTTGTCTTTAAAGTTTCAATCATCATTTATCACAACTCCAGCCAACAATGATCTCGGTGAAACGTCATAAATGATTGCGACACAGTGTAATATCACTTTAGAGAGATATTTAGAACACACTCAATTTTATCTTTGTAAGAATATCGCAAATTAAATCAATCACCCGCAATAAATAATTTCGTACCTGCGAAGGAGAAATTATTCTTACTCAAAGTGAGACGGTGTTTTGAGTGGCAGTGATCACAGTCATGGGTAAAGGCACCTTGTTCAAATGAAGGTTTATTTTTAAATGGAAATGTAAGAACCTCAAATAGATATATTTTTAAAATAGCCGATGCATAACTCTTAATTTTTTTTTGAATTAAACCATTACCATCATCTTAAACAATGATGCCATACTTCGTATTCAAGCAGCGGTAACCGCAGTATATGACACGTAGCGCAGACTCGTCCACCAAACCCATTCGGATTTGCATTCCAAAGCAACATTTAATCTTAAGTTATTGGATTCGTTATCAATACGGGCATTCCACTTCAGGTTCCCATCGATCACGAGATCCAACGACCTGTGTACGATCCATCACAAGGATGGTAGTATCTGGGCATCCGCCAGCGTAGACATCATTGAGATATGGTACAAAATCTAACTGTTCCAAAATGCTATCCTGAGGAACCTCTTTATTTAATTGAATTTCACTGGATTGGACAACACCACCATTTGTGCACAGATTCAGTAGAACCCTTAACTTATAATTAATATAAATAATAGATAGATGGTAACATTAGCGATAGCAATTATAATATACTGCAGAGATAAACCACATATTAAATTATATAGTAACATTACCCAACTACTTTGCCCATTCATCAGCCACCGCCGCAAATGCCTCCCAAAGATGACCGAACTGGATGCTGTCTTAATACTACCAAGGAAGCTATTCATACGCGAGCAATACAATAAGAAAAAGTACGTTGCAAGAGAGCCATTCGAGAGTGAGAAGGACACTCGTATGCGACTTTTTCAAAGAGTTTAGCGAATCCTGTTAAAGGACTAATAGGTCTATAGTTACAGAAATCATTGGATACCTATCTTGTGGAGGAGTCACAATTGCATCCTTAGCCTATTCTGAGAAACATGCATTAAAATTTAACGTAAACCAAGAGTGGGAAGACAGCAGAAGGAGGAAAAGGGTAATCCTTATTACTATAAATACACATAAAGTGATAGGAACCGTTCAAGTGCAGGTATTTCCTCATGAGTCGATAGTCACCTGCAAATACCACACATACCTCACCATTTAATCCATTTAATAAATAAGGAATTGTATATGCATTAAATTAATTGAATTCTATACGAAACAAAAAGCTTTTTAACTCGGCACCGTGGCATAATCTTAGTGGCGTAAATGTCGCATTGCTTCACGACTCCACGCCACAAATAGCGCAACAACTCCTCGGACAATTTATCGTTACACCTAATCTAAACGCTCTAGCGGTACCGCCAAGGGCGTGCCCGAATCCTCAAAGTCGGCGGTGCACACCTTCTCACAACTATTCGCGTCTAATGACGCGATTTATCAACGATGATATCTCGTGCAGAAGCGCCCTGGGCACGGTGCATTCCGCACAGGAAAACCAGGCTCACGTTTTATTGTGTCATTAACGTCACTGCACGAAATCGCGGATATGCGGATGCGCGTTCGATTTACGCGCTAAAATACGACCAGGCGCCTGATTAATTCGCCGAAGTGTTGATAAACACAGGGTATTAAGTTAAATAGCGTAATAGGGCCCGTAATATCAGCTCACGCTGTTGTTTGTAATTGTTTTTGTAGACGGCTCGTATTTAGCTTTTATTTAGCAGCACATATCGTACTGCACAAGTCGCTACGTAAATATATGAAACGGGGAATACGGCCGAGAGCATAACTGGCACACACTCCATTCATGTTTACGTGTGTGACGTTATACCGCGTCCTATCCTTCAAAATTTTAACATTTATGCAAATAGTACGAAGCTAAAATTTTCAGACAACATAATAGACATCATACAGTATATTTCAAAAATGTTTTCGTATACAGGGTTTCTCACGGTAGCTGTCCAAGAAAACCCTTGGAAATAGGTATAGGCAAAGGCTAAGCGAATCGATGCAAAATTAAATTCTGCATCCGACCATCTAATAATATACAGGCTGTCAGATTTGAAAAACCGAACTTTTTCAACTTTGAAGATGATGTAATTGGTCATCAAATTTTGGACACCCTGCATGCGATAAATCAATTGTCAATGCGGATTTCGAAGGTACCATTCTTGTGCTGCCCCAGAAGCGCTTACCACCAGTCAAAAATGGGTTAAAATCGCAGCATTAAAAATACGGCTACTTATTTTAAAATTGTCAAAGTAATCAAGATATCTAAGAAACATGAATCATGAAATTTTCTCAGGAATCAAAAAATGAGATAATATATCGGATGTTCCGTTTAAAATGGAATTAATGGTGATTTCCGGTATAACCGTGAGTGGAACGACTTTGAAAATATTTAAAAATGAAAAAGAAAAAGAGTCAAAAAATTCTCTTCTTTTAATCAGACTTAAGTCTAGTAGAGTTAGTTCGACAGTTTAAGATCGTTAAAATCAGTATTATTTGGCCAAACTATATTAACCCCAGAAACAATTTGGATGTAAGTTTCAAATGCAAGATTCACCTTTGACTTCAAGTAGCTAATTAGGCTCAAATATTCAATCAATAGTTTCAAAATTTAATCCTTTCTAAGGAAACAGATATATTTCAGTTTAGGTGATTATATTGGTTTATTTATAAATGGAGAAACGAAGAACATAATAATATACAGGGCGTTGCACTTAAAGTAAAAAAGTAGTGCCTGATTCGCTATTTATCCATCGTCCTGTACAGACGGAAATATTCTGGAGACAATCTGTGATGTTCATTACGGAATCAGAAGATTTCAGCTTCTTATAATAATAATAATAACAATTCCAATTCTTCAATTGCAAAAGGTTGGAACAGCCTGTAGCCGATGCTGTTTTATTTCGAATGTACGATACACTTTGATGTTGATATAATTCTTTCTATGATTATATTATAATCAGGAAATATAGCCTGTATCGTTTTAATCATTTATGGAGTAATGGATGTATCTGGATAATTCCTATTTGAATGGTATGGAACTGTAGTGGATATATGTTGAACGTTTATATACACACAATATTTTCGTCATTCTGATGCAAAATTCCTGTTAAATTGGAAACTACACTAAATTTCAATTAGCTGTTCATTATTTATCATCCACTTTATTTGCTCGATAGAGGAAATATTTAACAAAGCTAGTTAATTGGATTTTTGGACGTACTAATTTAAAGGGAAAATAGAAAGAACGAAATAGGTTAGATATTAAAATGCGTGCTTTGTAATATGAAAAACAACAATTTCTAATAAGCCCTTCGTAATAATAACAATAATTGGTCGGTTATTTAAATATTTTCGAGTGTCCCAAAATACCGTCTCTTGAGGTGATTTTTCAGCTTCGGGAAGAGGAATAACTTACAAGGACTCAAGTCAGGCGAATAAGGAAGCCGAGGAGCAACAGGAATGATTTTACTGGCCAAAAACTCATTGCTTTGTGACAAGGCGAGTTGTCGTTATGCAACACCCAGTTGTTCTTGGTCTCTTTGGTCTCACACTTATGAACCTTTTTTGAAGTTTTTGAAAAGCTTCTCGGTAAAAGTGCTGATTGACCATTTGGACTTGAGGTACAAACACTTTGTGGACGATTCTCTGGATATCTTCAATCGTCGACTTGCTCATTCTTGCTTGTTTGTACCTTGGAAAGGATGAAGTGTGCCACTCCATGCTTTGGTGCTACGTCCCGTGTCGTACTCAAACAACCAAAACTAGTCACCAATAGTGACACGTTCTCAAAAATGAGAATCTTTTTCAATCGATTCGAAAACGTAAAGGCATATTTCCCCCCTGACATCTTTTTGGTCCTGCCCAAGCCTTTTTGAAACCACTTCTGCGCAGATTTTTTTTTACCTCCATTCACTGGTGAAAATCCGATGATGCCCGACCACTATGACTGTCAACCAACGATCTAAACGCACAAGATTCTGGATTCTGTTGAAATTTTGATCGGTTCTTAAAGATGAAAACCTTCCGCTGCGTGGTTTATTTGGCACTCTTCCTTCTGAAAATATTTTGCACCATCGAAACTCCCGGGCCCATGACAAAACACTAGTTTCTGTAGGCCTGCTGTAGTTTTGTAAAAGTTTTCGTTGCATGGTGCCCAAGCCTGAAGCAAAACCTGATAGCGGACCACTGCTCGAAATTGATGTAATTTTTAGAACTAGGAAAAACTGTTTCATGAAAAAATCGCTATGGACAACCAAACTGAAGGCGTATCACATGTTCATCTGCCGCTCGGACAAGTCCTGCGTCGCAAGTGATACCAGGTCGAACGCTACGTTGCCAGTCTTATTCCTTAATTTACACATTTTGTATATCAAGAAAACATGACTAGTCAACGATATTATTAAGTCATGAACCAAGATATTATAGGGACGTTTATGGAAAATGTACCAGAAAAGTGCATCGACAATGGTCAAAACTACATTCGTATGACTTCACAAATAAATGAAATACCGACATGCATCCAAAACATACAAAATCGAAGTTTTATGTCCAGCTGAAAAATTTTTGTTGAAAAAACATGAGGGCAAAAAAATGTCATCATCGGGGTATAGTCATCGCAGTATCGTCAACGAAACAAGATAGAAATGTAAAATCAAAAGATGTCTGTAAACTGTAGTAAAACTGGAAAGTAACGATCACGAAAATTATTAGTTGAAAGGTTTTTATTTGAGAAAAGGAAAATGGTAGAGGAAGCGGCAACTGGCACAATTATAGGAACGTCCGCTGATCGTGTCGCAACCGTGCCAGTTTCCGCTTCCACTCCCATTTTCCTTTTTCCAAATAAAGACCTTTAAAATGATAATTTTCTTGATCATTACTCCTCGATTATTTAACGTTTCATCCCAAATTCTCACATGTTCTGCTTCTTGAAAATCAGGAAGCTGATGCGGCACAAAACGACTGGCAATTTTTCCAGGTGTGTGCGTGTCTTTACAGTTGAGGATTCAATCTTAACTTAATGCTGTATTATAGTATCTTCTTAGCAGCAGCAGTATTTCTTCGGTGAGGACGTCCTTTTCTTGTCGGATGCTAAACAGAACTTCTCTGACGCTAAAAATCTAAAAATCATAATAAATAATGAATCGAAAATGCTCTCTAGTTATCTTTTTCATGTTGGCACTAAAAAAAATCAGAACTTCGGTTCTAACTAACGCGTGTCTACTAAATTTGCTCAATCTGTACAATAATTTTACTGTCGACTCTTCGGCAATAATCCATGCATACACATTGTATATCATGCCCATACGTGCACCACATGCACAACCTTCTACTAGCCGTGTAATACAACAACAAGCCCGTAAAAAAAATAAAATGCGAAACAAATGTGCTTATATAAATTTTGAACCACCTGCGTTACCACTTTATATCACTCCGTAATCCAACCATAATAAGCACAATTTATACTTGAATATATTCTGGTAGAACAAACATTTACGCGCGAATTTATCTCCATCTAGACTCGTACTCGCGCAATATAACGAAAGAGTAGTAATAATAATCCTTTGTTTCGTGTTTAGCTGTGTAGAATAGTCTCCGCGAAATTCGTCGAGGAATTCCCTCCAGCTAAGCTACTGCTTGTTGCCGGCATCGTGCTCCTCCGCCGCACGGAAACGCCAAGGAATATTTGAAATCTCGAAAGTTAGCTCACAGCATTAGGTCGAAATGCAGCAACGTCTCGGATCGCTTAGAATAAAGTCACCGTTACCGTTAGCAAAAATGGAAATGTAAACGTCGACGAAACGGGAACGGTTACATATGACATGAGACATGACATACGATACGCATATATAGATTGTACATATGTAAGTACACACTACTTGCGCAGAAATATATATTGTATTCGTAGTCAAATAAAATTCGCTCTTTGAAATCAGATAAGCCCGTATTTATTCTACAATAAAAATGCAATATTTGCGAGAATTTCGTTCGCGGAAATTCTCCCAAAGGGTTCCAACTTCACAATTGCGAATTACGATACTGGAAGGATTCTTACAGCTAGAGTTGAAATTATAATGGAGTATCATTATATACATACACACGGAAAGTTTCTTAGCTGACTTTATGAAAAAAGATATTTATACGAGTCGTACGATGTGATATTGTGAAGAGTGAAAAATACATGAAAAAATTATTAAATGAAAATCAAAATACTGATGTTAGACAAGAACATAAGATAACGTAGAAAAAAGAAGGAAAAGGGAAGGGACTACAATTGAGCCCAAAAGCTGACAGACCACACTGTAAAAATTGGAGAACAATGGTAATCCTGAGCAACATTAGCAACGTCGCGACCCATATAATATTAGTTCGGCAATAAAGACAGATAAAAAATTACGAAATAATTAGGCTAGGTTTGAATCTAACCACTCTTGCATACTGACGCATATTGACGAATTATTGGCAAAAAGAAATTCACCTTCTGTTCATCGATTTTTAAAAAGCGTTTGACGCTATTAGCCAGGAGACTTCGTTACAGATTATGCGGAAATAGACACAACACCAAGTAGAAAGCGAAACAGTGGAACTTGCCATAAAAACATAGGAAATAGAATTAATAAAGCGAAGATAATATTCAGTGCATTAAGGAAAATATGGTTATCAAGAAAGTTGTCAGCAAGAACAATATGGAGAATTTTCACAACAAGCGTTGGGAGTGTTTTGGGCAATGAATGAAGTCGACAGCACTGGAGCTCAAATTTTTGTAAAATAATGCCTACAAGAACAATGAATATTGGTTTAATAGAATATCAAGCGAAGACTTATGACATCTCACGAACCACGAACCAGTGGAAGCAATAATTGCGCACATATTGGGGAAAGAAAATACCTACGGATATTGGACTTTAGCGTGAAAGGAAACGAGGGAAGAAGACTAACGAACAAATCGCAAGAAACAAAAAAGGATGGTATAAATTTGTAGATAAGACGTGAACATGAAATCTGGTAGATACCAGATGCTTCCAGATGAATACGGTCTCTAATGGAGAACTTTGAGAAGATTTGGGGATGGTTCCATGCTATTCATAAAGTTCCAATTTTATTCTTAAACTTCCCACTTCACCTTCAAAATGTTATTTTTTATTAGGATTTCAAGGTCTGGAGAAAAAACAACCATTTTCGTCGTTTCGTTTTTCGACTGTTTCGAGCACCTGTATGATTCTTCTTGCCACACCGATTAAATGTCAGAAAAAAAGCATACAGGTGCTTGAAAAAGTCGAAAAATGAAACATAGCATATTAAATAAATTTTAAACAAAAGGATTGGTTCTCCAAATCTTGAAATCCAAATAAAAAACAACATTTCGAAGTTCTTCCTAAACAGAATCTTGCTGCCGCGTTCGGAAACACCTTACTCTGAATGTGGAGATCTACTCTACATTCAAGGTAAGGTGTTTAATTGCAGAAATTAGGGATTGATGAGAGGAGTTGCTGTAGGGAAAAGTTGGTGGTAGTTTAGTTATCTTTTCTCGAATAATTATTGCGAATTGCAAATATAATTCCTGAACCTAATGTCCCCTTATCTCACAAATTCACAAACATAATAACCTCTTACTACCGACTGTCAGTAGTATCAATAGCCCTACTTATAAGCTATCCAAGCACCTTTCTAACCTTGACTACTGGAGATAAGAAGATCTCCATTAATGGATATTGTATCCAGTACAGGAACATTAGTGAAGAAGGATTCGGCACCAACACAAACTAGTACATCATTAGAATTTTAACTCTTTTAGTCGTCTGCCAAATTTTGTTATTTTGAGAAATTCCAGCTTTATAAAACCTTACTTAGGTACTTGGATCCATGTGACCTATTCATAGTATCGACAATAGGACGTAAAGCGATATTAAGTTTGTGAAATAAGAGGATATTAGGTTCTCTTTAAACCCCATTTCAAATTTTTAAACTAGTTGCAAAAGCTGCAATGACCTGAAAGCCTCTGGCGTCTACGTTACGCGGCAGTTGCATGCAACCGGATACGCACTGGCTAAACAGACTAAGACTGAAAAAATCCGATTTTACTTCATCCGCATCTTATTTCGCAACCCTCACTGCTATAGAAGGAAAGTCCGTAAATCTACAGAGATCTTCAAACGCATTAACAGCCTAAATTGCGAAGTTGACGATTCCTTACATCGCACGTGAAAATCTCAACCGATTAAACCTTCTAGCAACCGCCTTGCATAATATTCATGCTCCATGTGTCCTATATAAACCCCTCCGGAAGGAATACTTGCCAAGTAGTGTGTAATACCAGCAGCAGCAACAGAAGGCCTACAAATATCCCACGGAGTGTGGCTGAAACGTCGGTAAAAGAAACAACTACAATGATGCGATGACTTGATTCATCCTATTGAATTATTTTAAATGGAGCATCCTGTATGTTT
Organism: Marronus borbonicus; assembly: GCA_902655005.2. Classification (NCBI taxonomy): domain Eukaryota; kingdom Metazoa; phylum Arthropoda; class Insecta; order Coleoptera; family Scarabaeidae; genus Marronus; species Marronus borbonicus. Next base: position 5,386,102 of record LR737394.1, on the reverse strand, counting down.
TTCCATAAACTATTTTTTTGTAAGTTTTTATATAAATACTAGGCATACTAAGCAACTTATTAACTAAATAAGAATGAATTACGCTGAACACTGCAAAATTGTAGAAACACATTAGGAAATCTAGAAACCTTCAGAAAGCCTGCTTTTCCAATAAAATTGCTCGTCAATCTTTTCTCTAAATCGTGATAATTAATACAATTTTTTGTATGAATTTAAATATTCTGCCCTGAGAACTTTTATTGATCTTTCAATTACTACCAAACAATAATGTATAGTTGTTAATACTCCATTAAGGACATCCGTATTTATATTGTCGTACCAGTTCACTGAATTCGATATAAATAATAACCGAAAGAACATTAATCAAGTAAAGTACCTTCAATCGGTAGGTAAATATTTACAACGAAGACACGTTAATGCTACAATCACACTCTTAGAGGAATCGCGAACGATCGACTGTTTTATCGATAAAACCGGCGGCGTGTGGGCCCCTTAAATATTCCATTCCGTGTCGTGTTTCAATTTACGATTTCAAACCGACCGTTAAATAACTTCTGTTGACTTAATTCGAATCGCCGATTCAATAAGCATTAACAGGTGTTTGCGTTACTTCCAGGACTAAATTTGCCGAATAAAGCAGATTTATCGAATGCTTACCGAGAATGCATACTATTGTACGAAATCCATTACTTGAGCTTTCGCTTGATTTAAAGAAGGAAATATTAAATCTTTCCGTTTACCTGCCTTGTATGTGTAAATAAACATGGTCACGCACGTAATTTTTTAGAATGTGTGTTGTTCTCAAATTACCGCATTCAATCGCATTATTTACACTAATAGGTGGATATCGTGACTGTTTTATTCGATAGTTCACAACATTAACAGATAATTGTAGATTAAAGAGAGAATAAAAGATATCCTTTTAACTATTCCAAGTTTCGATTCCAACGAGATCGATGAATGCAGCAAATTCATGTTTCAAGACGAGAGTATTGTCGTTGAAAAAGCTCTTTTGGGAGACGACTTATTATTTACGTAAGACAATGTTCAACCTCACGTGGCTAGAGACGTACTAAATTTTCTCAATACTGTTCATCACTTTGATAGCCACTCTATTAAAGTAATCAGATAATGGCTACAGATTCCGAAAATCCAGTTCTTACAGAATGGAAGAACACTTCGCAGGAAGCCATTATAAGCCATTCATTTATGCCGTTCAATAGAGTTATAACTTTATTAATGATAAGTTTATTGAAATTAAATTCTAACGGCGCAGTTTTGCGCGAAACACACTTCTAAATAATGCGATTTGTTTTGTTTTCTTGTTTTAATTGCTTTTTGTTTTGGTTTCTAAGAACATTCTTTGGTGTTTTTTTCTCCTTTATTGCCTAACAGCACAGATACCAAATTAGGGACAATGTGAAACAAAAGAATTAGGTGAAATAGAAAATACAAGAATGAAAGTTTACAATCGTAGAAGTCATTCGGGTACATTTATTCTGCACTGAGAAAAAAATTGTTGAACCAACGTAAAATGCATTCAACGAACTACAAGTTTTAGTCACCTATTAGCGATGCATTTTGCTTGTTCACAGAACATCTCAAAAATGTCAGATAATGTAGTTTAATTCAACAATATTTCGTGATGAAGTGTTAGTGCTTAGTTAACGCTTAGTGAACATTAAAGAGAGTTAGGCAGATATTGAAATATTTTTCCTTTAAAATTTTAATTAGTTGATTGAAAGAAGAATGAGCATTTAGGTTAAAATAAAGGACGAAGTGTATTAGGCTAAACTACTGTTCCAGTCGGTCCAACAAATTGTAAAGATTCCTTTAACGCTCACATTACTTGTTCAAATAAAAAGCTATTTTGCTCGGAACAACTCAATTATTTTGAAATTTTTTCAATGTTCGATAAAGATGATGCTGGTACTTAATATAACTCAACATCAGTTCACCCAACTATCATTCACTAAGTAATTGATTTAAGACATTCATTTTTCTCAGTGGATGCTAAAATCGTGTCTCGTCATAGCTACATCGAAATACAGTAAACTCATAGCAAGAAACAAAATGCTTTCATCCCAAAAAAATCAGCAGTTTTAAGTGACGAGCATTTACTAAATTTATTACGGAAGCCCCAGCTCCTACTAGTGAAGGTACCGTTTTAATTTTTCCAATACTGTGTCTATAAGCTATATTAGTGGGCATGTCGACGTGAAAAACTCTGCAAAACGTCCACGTTAGATCCAAAGAATGTACAACAGCGATTCTTTCTTATAGCTCTTATAGCAATGGCAAATGAATTTCTGCACCTGTGGACAATTGGCAAAATTCCAATGCGAATTGCTGAGTATCTTCATCTGGATAACGCAAACAACTGTATAGGCCATTGCTTCTGAAGGAGTTCAGCGACAATGTTTCAATTAAAAGACACGGTGGATGGAAATCGTCAAGGATGTAGAGGATTCGCTCCATACTAAAATTGAATTAATAAAGGAATTGACACAGCCAGAGGTGCCAAGTGAATTTTTAATTTTTGCACCATCTGAGAGACAAGTTATAAAAGATATATCTAATGTTAACCTACTATATCTGGTTTAATAATTTTTTTTTAATTTCTATTAAATTCAGTAAGTACCAACTTTGCTTCGCGCATAAATGCCAAAAATATGATTTTGAATACGTAAAGTTGCTGCTTACGGCATATGAGTACAAAGACAATATTATTATATATTACGATATAGTTCAATAGGCTGAGAAAAACATGAATTTTAGTGAGTTAGTACAACTAATAACCCCATAACCAGAATACCTATGCATGGAAGCACTCATCCGACCTTAAGAGCAGACAGCTGACAGCATTATTAACGGGTTTTTTTTTGCGATCACATCAGCGTCCTCTCCACGTGCCAATATGTCATCCCATTTTGATCTCATACAACAGCAACTCGAATTCGTTTGGCTCCCACCGCTCCAGCATTTCAATATCGAATGTAAAATGATGGAGAACGGGAGGTAGAGAGTGCGGTCTTCCTGACGGTAAGCGTCCTTGTCTAGATAAAATACGCACTGTGGGACGCGATAAATTCCGTCGACGAAGGGCGTCGCACGTGACAATTAAATTACCACGAGTTCGGTAGGCGACGGCGGCGGCCGTGCAGATGTTCCTCGCGTGTACGAAAACGAGAAGAACGAGATTGCGTAAGAGAAGAGGAGTAAGCCTGTGACACTTAGAGGCGTGAAAAGGAACATGTATCACACCTCGAGATACAATATACTTCATCGTATGAATGTACAACAGAGAAATATGTTCGTATGTACGCACCGTTGTTTTGCGGTATTTTCGAGAATACTATTACAGTGAACGGTGTATTTGTTTGTAATAAAGGTAGCATAGAATCACGCTTGAAGTAATATCTTTAACTCCTTATCTCTTCAATTTATCGAACTGTAATTAAGTTTCATGACTTGGCTCAATCGAGGTGTGGAATAAAGAAAGAACACCGTTACTTCCTCGTTTAATCGCTGCAAAACAATAACTCATTATATTGGTAACCAAACGAAATTATATGACATGCATGGTAAGTCAAGGGGTTTGCAAAATCCATTTATTCTTGTAACAAATAGGAAATTTGAGATATGCAAATGAGTAATAAAACATAGCGGTAACTATATATTGTAGGAAAACCAACACAATTTGTTTCGGTGATGTGTAGATGCGGGCATTTGAGATTTACAGAGGCGAAGATACCAGCAAAGGAAAACAGTTTGTACTGCAGTCCTGAGTGGATGAGAATTATGTCGACCCCACTCGTTTATTAGCACGGCCCGGTCGGACCCGCCACGTTTATGATCTCGGTCCGGCCCGGCCCGCCCGTCGGCCCGTCAATTTCATCGGTTGTCGTTCCAAAGGTTTTTCTTCTTTTAGGAAAACACTGTTCTAGTTTAAGGAAAAACATTTTTTTGCCAAATATTGATAATGAATTGCAGCAGCTACACAGCAAAAATCTTATATATCGGACATGACCCGTATTCTCGCGCCGATGAATGTTTCCTAAACACACCTTAGCTTAGTTCTTTTTTCTTCTCTACTTTTATAAATAAATTGAAGAAAGGATAAGTAACAATCACGAAGAGACAATGTGCAATAACTAAAGCAGGGCGTAGATATTAGAGAATTCATTCTTCTGAGCAATCTGGGAGAAAGACTTTCAGATAAAACATTTTTGAAGACCGGCGTTGCATAATATAAAATTATATTCAAACATACAAAGTGTTCAGTTTGTATTCAGTTTCATGTCAACTTTCATCGATATTTTCTATACCTGTATACTTAGCATCTACAAGATGGCCAACAAAGTCGTTGCCACGTTTGATTCATGTTATTTATAATTTCTTTAAATGGAACGCCGAGTATTTTTCTACAATCTGAGAGAGAGAGGCTGCTTTAGAATTCCTTTTATTACCATTTTCCTCCACTTAAAATGTATTGTTCTTTAGTAAATTCAATATGAAGCTACGCAGATAAGTTTTTCCTGTAAAAATGCTCGGATGAAATACCATGAACTTTTGTTTCGCTAATTAAAAGCGCTCGTGCGCAAACACTACCTTTTTTGGTACAATTCTTAGAAGTTTTAAAGTCATTGTGAATGGAAGTCTGAAATTTTAGAATAGGTAGTCGAAGCATCAGACCTTTTGATTTAAAATATTTTCGTCTACGGTTGAAACAAAAATAATTATCAACTTTCTCATTTCAAATACAATGGTATACTTTCTGTCAGCTTAATTGATTCCTCAGTTTCTTTGTAAGATTTGGTATCTTCCATTAAAAAAAAAAATGCAACTTTTGCGATCTCCATCTTATAGAATCTAATTGATTCAAAGAAATTCTCATTACATCGCGGAAAATTAAGAAATATTCAAATAATTGTTTAGCTTAGGGATGATGCCTCTGCCCTCGAACACAGATGTGCAATTATCTGTTTTCGATCGAAATCGTAACACTGCGCTGGTCAGTTACCTGAGATATTTAGGTAGCATTAAGCTGAGCTTAAGAGGAATGCCTAACATCTGTCTATCCTTGCCGGCTTCATATTTTTCAAATTATAAATAGCTTACAAATAAGTTCACTGCCTTCCAGACATCTCTCCTTAGCAGAGCTGCAATTTTTATTCAATTTAATGGCAATTATGGTTTTCAATTATTATTTTTTCTAAAACCATGCGGTGGCGGTCAAACGTGATTTGTAAGCTTTGAAGCTTTTAATGTGATTGGTATGCGTGAAATGGTCCACGGCTTTATGATTCATACTCAGTCGCCGTAAAAAGAGTCGCCAGAAAAACGTTCCACCTGCCAGGGTCGGTGGAAGATTCAACACACAGCACTTAATTCCGCTATAGCCAGGGATGTTGAATTCAGACAAAACAGATATAGGATATGAACTTTGTAGGAATTTCAGCGACTAGAATATCAAACATGTGATGAAGATGATCTCGTATACCGTTGCAAGAAGATTCTTTAATGTTATTGGCTTCAGCTCACAATATACTAATACTATCTTTTGTATAATTTCTTACATCTAAAAGCGCCATGTGCCCTATATTCATGATTACATCGACAATAAAACACACGTACATGCATATTTGCGCTTAGAACCGTATTTATTTAAACATCCTATATTCAATAACAAAATTGCGGCTGACTAACTGAATAAGCCTCCGTCCATCGACGCTATGTATGAAATACAGGAAGTAAAATGCACAAACTTTTCTAACACTAGACATTTCCATGACAGCTTGAAAAACAATTCGCAAAGAATTAATTACAATCCGTTTATTTTTCTTTAATACTTTAATTACTGTAATTGACACGAAGGCCATTACTCTTTTTACGTTCGTATCTATTTATTTATCGTGCTTTTCTATTCAATAATTAGTGAGTGGATATATTACTTCCTCTTAGACTAACTATCTAGATACATGTTACTAGGTTGTGGAATTTTTTTTTATCATAAAAAATGAGAGAGCCGATATAATGATAGCAAGGACTATGGCGGGGTATGGTAAACAACATATAAGTATCGGCAACCTCCGCACCACACAAGTTTCATTAATTATATAGTAATATAATAATTAGTACGGGACGGCCTTTTCGAGGACACGAATGGTCCTCATCATCAACCGGTGACCGAATTCGATGGTTTAAACTTGTGTGGTGCGGAGGTTGCCGATACTTATGTGTTGTTTACTATCCTTTGTGTTGGTTACAACTACGTTCGATAGTTAAATCCAAGAATGAAACTTCAAGTTAAGTTTGTCATATTTGACAAATAAGTATCCGCTTAAGGCGTAAATATAAATAAAGCTAGAAGAATAAAAAAGTGATTTCCAACCCGTCGTCTCAAGTTGTTAGTTGCGTTGACGAAATGTCAAATTGCTTCGGTAAGGTGTATAATGTGTGGTGTAGAAAAATAAAATAATCTAAAGCAGATCAGGAGAACATAGAGGAAAATCTTTCACATGGTTATAAAAATATTCCTGTTTGTACTGTTTTATGGCATTGTTTAGTTGGAAGTATACACTCTTAGTGCGTCATCGTAGAAGTGGTATAGAAAAGGTTGCAAGAAGTTATTACGACATCTTGCTGCAGTTAGATTTTCATGAAAAAATAATAGATCGATAACTCTTCTCCGTAAACACCAACCATTTCAGAGTACAATGGTTTCTGTATGATGACGTAAGGGTTTTCACCATATACGTATGGTTTGTTTGTTAATAAAATCATTAAAGTGAAACTAAGCTTCGGACAAAAAGAAGGATTTGTCAAGGATATTATTATCGTTCGTGTGATTTTCAAACCAAAGTTCTTGGACAACAGAAATTTTATATGAAAGTTTCTCGAGATCTCTTCCTATTAAAGCTTTCCAAATCACTTTTTAGGTAAATGATCTGTTCTTTTCTTGAGTCTACACCCTACCGGATTTGCGACCCATTTACCGCACCAGTTCTACGAAATTTAGCAACACAATGAACAAGACATGGATATACGTACGTACATCACTCTTCGTTTTGTTGTTTTTGTTGTTTGGTGATCTGCAGGAAACATGCTTTCTCTAACTTCCTCTTAAATGCCATTTTCATTTGGAGAAATACTAACACCTGTAGCAGTTCAAATTAATAAAATATAATTCCAGACCTTCTTCCTTTACCATATCACGGTTTGAATGGTCCTTCTCATATACTATGCAACAGTGTGCCTGAGGGACTTAGAAAACTGTCGCTTGCTACGTTCAAAAGACATGTGCAGCGATTCAGAATAAGGATTCTTTTTTGTAATGAATACATGTTAGTCCGACTTAATTTTCAAATTTCACAATATATATGTCAAGTCAATGTATTTGAACCAAATGCAACCTTGTGATCTCTCCTTGCATTTAGTTTATTGTTTTATTTCCTTCTATATGGATCGTGTGTTGAAGTAGATGGAAAGAAAAGACAATTATTATTTTTGGACGGCAGATACCGCATCCGAGGTTTTTTTTTTCTAGAATCATTAATTCATGTTTCTATTGAAGCTGTACTCTAGAACAGTTCATTGTCTGTGCAGGATATACAATTCTTTTGAGAAAATCAGACAAATTAGAACAGATGCTAATTTAACTGCAAAAAAACGCAAACAAAACTCAACTCCACTGTTAAGCAATCCAAATGTGCAAATCAAAGATGTCTGGGTAGTAACTTATGTTTCTGTAGCCGGTGTCCGTGAAGTCAGTCCAGTCTCTACAAAGCATCGTCTTACAGCTGGGACATATAAGCACATAAGATAATGTGGGTTGTAGCTTCTTATTAAAACTTATTAATTTAAAGTTCGCCACTTTCCGTGCGCTTCACGAAATTAGCAGAGACTAGACAGACTCGCTGCTAATTTCGTGAAGCGCACAGAAAGTGGCGAACTTTACTTATTATACTGGGTAGCTGGTACTGGCCTGCAGATGTACCCAGTAATAAGCTTCATGAAGCTACGACACACGTAACAACATTTATACGCGCGTGCATCTCCTGAGTTACCCTCCTTTCACTAATTTCAACCATTCGTACAGTTAACAAATTGTTGCTCTTTCTATTCCGATACCTGCTAGCCTTTCAAATCCGTCAATCTTTAAAAATCAGTTCCAGCCATCTTAAACATTAGTGAGTGGTATTCCCAAGCAGCAAGACAGATAACTGAAGTTCGCCACTTTCCGTGCGCTTCACAGGCGTCGGTATGGGAGTGGTCGTTCAGGTATGTAATTCGTAATACATGCGCAAGCGATCTTATTGCGGTAGTAACGCATCCAGTATGTGTTTGGCGACCGGTTGGAATACACGCGAGCGTAGCGAAGTGCTGCTTTACGTTATAAATGGACCAAAGAAACGACCATTGACAGCTAAAGTGAATGAGTTTATTAAAGATTTCTCGGATTTAATATACGATGGCGCAAAAATAAAATGTTTAGTTTGCGATATATCTCTCGTATGCTGGTCAAAAACACATTGCCAAGACAACGCGGGAAGTGCGTCTGGCATCTCCACTCCATCGTATAGTCTAATATGCGAAGCATAAATTTGCGCATATAATATGAATCGCGCTCGTACGCCCGCTTCCATACCGACGCCTGTGAAACGAACGGAAAGTGGCGAACTTTACAGACAACGTTGACTACAACCATCTTCATCTAATGCAACAAATTGAGAAACGTCCACGACCTTGTAAAGGAATCGTCGGTCTATTATTATTATTATTACTATTATTATCATCATCATTATTATTATTATTGTTATTGGAAGTAGACAACAGTTGAAAAATCGCGAATGCGGTTTGTGTGGGTGGTCAAATATTCTTTATTTTAATTTGATTCTCAATGCTTCGTCTGTATTTCCTCAGGCAATGTTCAAAGAACGAATTGACAATAAACGTAACATTGTACCCTTGTAATATTTAGCCTAACAAAAGTTACATTATAGATAGAATAATTTCTCTCTCTTTTATTGATTCTGTAATCGCTTCGATGTTGACCTATGTATAGGATGTTCTAACCACTGTAAAGTATGCCTTACATAAGACAAAATCCATACGAAACGGAGGTGGAAGAGGATCCTAAATATCTGAGAATATATTTTTTTATGGTGATAAAATTATACTTAGCAATGCAAACATGTTTGAAAGGTTCCAAGGATTTTATTATTATTTGTTAAAACCGGGATAAACGGGAGACGTTTATATTTAAGTACAACATTAGGGTTAGGATCAATCATCAATCGGTCCATCAAAGATATTAGATCTGTAAATTAATTTATTAAGAAGTGATCTCGGGTGACCATTGTTAGCAAATATTTCTTTGAGATTTTGTTCGTGAAATTAAAGATTTGAGATGTGAAAACCCCTATTCAACGCTTCATAGCAATGGCAGTATTTTTTTTGTTTTTTATTTTTCGGTTGGTTGGAAAAAAGAAGAAAATAATAATAATTGTTATTAAAATAGTAGAAGAACTGCCATCGACATCTGTTTGATTATCAAAACAAACAGAATCTGCTAATCAAGCATTATTATACCAAGAATTCACTGAAAAAGTGTGTATTACTGCTGAAAAACAATAAAAAAAAAGAAATCATCGCCCGCATATCCGAACAATTATGCTATATTTAATCGCGGAAGAGCGAGCTGCAGTTGCAGTTATGTAAGTCGTTCAATGGAGCACAGTTAAGTTTTTTCCATTTACGCTTCTACCTCCTCTTAACTTTCTATTTTTTGCTCGATCCAATTAAACCTTTGTAATTCCAGGAGTTCTAATAATCTACATACCTAGATGCGCTCTCGTGTAAAAATTAATTTGTAATTAATAAAAAAGGAATTGATTTAGATCAATACGAGGATACTTTTATTTTTTCTAAGACTAACTCTTAACTCGAAAACCAGCAAAAATTTTAACCATTTACGCTATTTCACACTTTTAATGAAACTACAAGTTGAAAACAAATGAAAATCAGATTTGAGTAATATATGAGCTTATTTACATTATTTTTATAACACACTCTTGGAATTTGGTCCGTTCCTTCCGACTCACCCTATATAACACTGTAAACATTTCAATAAAGTTCAATAAGCTCAGATACGCCTCAGATAGCCGAAGCTGTTTGTGCTTTAACGTTGTTTCAGGCAATGTAGACAGATGTCTTTATTGCAACTTTTCGATAATCCTATTAATCCAGTGCTTAATATCGCCCTTTAAAGTAATGCCCTAAAAAAAAATAAACGGACAAATGACAACGGTCTTCTTTGCATCTCAACATCGTTGGACCCGAGCACATAAATTAAAACTCTCGCATTGACGTGAACTAACAAATTGTTTCAATTTAGCTGCAACATGCGAATTTAATTCAATTTATTGCCGGTGCCAGTGACAAGTGCGAACCGTTACAACCAAACCAAAATACACTTCCAAAAAATAAAATGGACGTAAAAACTCCAACCCCATAATTCGCATCACAGATACAAGTTGAAAATGTAAATTTGACGGAAATCGGTATTACGCAGTTGTCAAGTAGCAAATACAAGGTGAGTCGGGAGGAATTGACCAAAGCCAACGAATGTATTTTGTTCTTATGCGATTTGCATTTATTTTCAAGCTCTAGGGTAATTAATAAATCTTGGTAGGCTCTAGTTGATAAAAAAAAAAAAAACCTTTGGATGTACTGCCCGAAACTCTAAGCAATACCCTATCGAGTTGAATCATCGTCCCAGCATATAAGGCATTTCAGATAGGCATATTTTTGAAAGTTGGCGTGAATTGAAGAGACCAACGTCCAAAGTCAAAATAATATACAGGTGTTCCATTTGAAAAACCAATCTTGTACCTTATGCTGCGGAAATTGAACAAAATTAGTGTTTTCTGTTATTTGTCTCGCCCAATGCACTCCACTAAACAATGGAAAGATAAGAAATCTCAAGACTGGTGGAAGTCCATTCCAGGTCGGAAACAGGCCAAGCAATTTCTGATTGGACACAGGCCTATATTCACAGTGGACCTACTAAGCAGAGACAGGAAGTCTGTTAGAACAATAGTGGGCCTGCTAGCAGGGCACTGTGTGCTAAGAAACACACATGGGCCTGACAGAGGAAACAGCATACAGATTCTGCCAGGTGGAAGAAGAGACTGCCGTCTATGTGCTGTGCGAATGTATAGCACCGGCAGGACTGCAGCTCTCAGAAATTGGCTCTGAATACCTAAAAGCCGAAACCTATGTAGAGGGATCACCCACAAGACTGCTAAATCTAGCAAAGGAAGCACAGCTAACGTAATTGATCGAATGAGAGAGGAACCACATTAAATCTGATCTGGTCGCAGTGGGATTGTTATTTGAAAACATTTTTTATGAAGAACTCAGGAATAGCACGCTGTATAGCCACATTGTCATTTTAGACCTTTGGCTCGATTTAGGTAGGCATCGGTTATCGGATAATCCCTTTAACCCTACAAACAACTTCATGTGAATTAAAAGAGAATTAGATTGCAATTTGTTTAGATTTAGAGCACGCGTACATAACACAACTTCTATTTCCCACAGGTGTCACTCCGGATATTGGCCAAGAAATTTTCCACGCCTCTTATTTACTGTACAATTCCAACAATTCCAGCAACCTTGTAGAAATGAGTCATTTTACTTCTTGACTATTAATATTAATGGAAACAAACGAATAACAATATAAAAATAAACGAAGGTAACACAAGTAATAACGTACACAACGTTTATTGTATTGAAGAAAAATATTAGTATTGATCTCGGGATATTTTTTATTAGATACCACGAAGGAGGAACTTAACATTCATTGTGACATACTAGGGCAAAGCCAATATTATTGAGAGTAAGGAAATCCAGTAAGCAGTGAAAAAGAAAACATATACTGTGAGCTAAGGCAACTCTCTATCTGTTAGATAAGATCTAGTTGCTGTATTTTAGTTAGGACCGAAGTTATGTGCTAACATAAATGAAAAAATTTAATCAGTTAGCGAGCATTTTCGAATCATGATTTATTATGAAGCTTGGATTAAGCGATGGATCAAGAAAGTCGACGAAGCAGCGACCTATGAACAAAATTGTGTACAGTGTTCCTTAGAAGTATGTGCAATAGAATGGATTAACAAAAAACATAGTTGACCGATTTTTCTGGGTCATCGGTAGTGTTCTTAAGAAAAGTATTGTTTCATTACGATAACACATCGCCCCATATCTCAGCTCCCACGACCTGATTGAAAATGATATAAAAGCGATAGAACATTCACCGTACTCGCCTGGCCTTGTATAAGTTTAAAAAAACTTTTGCGAGGTACAAGATTTTTATCTGTGGAAAAAATTGATACTTTCCAAAACACGACAAAAACCATGTTTTTTTAGCAACCCATCAATTTAGAAATTCTTGCGCGGCTTGTTCTACACCATTAAAATCCTTCCACATCTACTTCTTAATTATTGAGAAAATAAAATGATCACGGAGCGCCAAATCTGAATTGTAGGTGGATGTACACCCATGATGCCCAGCATGCATTAAGATCTATAAAGTTTACAGTTGCGACAGACTTGTGGCAGGCATGCTTTCCAATAACACCCATTAGTAACTCTTGCTTTGTCTTCAAGTGGGATTACTGTCACCAATCAATCCAAGAAAAAATACAAGAGAACCCGAATCATTTGTTTATTGAGATTTCGGATCCGGTGTTCAACCTTGGCCATATGCATTCTACAGTCCATATTTGAGGTTCTGTAAAAACATCTCTCCCCAACCATTAAAAAGAAGCACACGAAGAGATTTGCGCGCCAACTTGAAAAGCTGCCAAAAGAATTATTTCTGCGATATTTTAATTGTTTTAAAGGAATGAGCAATACTTGTAAAAGCATAAAAGTAATTGTAACGTGCTAAAAGGGATGATTTTAAAATATTAAGAATTCCTTCAAAATTAAAAAAAAACAATGGTAACCCGTCATATGGAAAATGGAATGGAGTGAATAAGAGATCGTATAGTCTTGTTATTTTGTAGGTGAAAATCGGACTTTTCAGAAAAAAAGTGTATTAGTCACGATTTCTTTTATTTAGTTAATAACCACGTAATACTTCAAGTACTGCTCGACGTTGGTTATGTAAAATTTACTTTCCTTTTTATGCTGTGAACAATAACCATGCAGACTGATCCAAGGACCCAGTAGTACTTGAATGAACATGACCAGATTATTAAAATGTCTATGTACAGATCACATATTCTCCAAAACAACAGACTAAATTAACACTTGACTATTACAGCAAACCTCAGCCTCCCACTAAATATTGACCGCCAGAGTACGAGGTGGAGTGACAGTCTTTAGGACGCACATACGCAGCAAAAGTAATCAAGTTTTGCGGTATTAAGTGTGTAAATAGACGGTAACGAAGATTTCACTCTCGTGACGAGATCACTTTAATTCCACAGAATATTATAGCGAAATACAATAAATATGAGCCAACAATATCTAGAACTTATTGTTAGTTACGCCAAATCATTGACTCACATTGTATATGTTCCTTCTTACGAACTGCGTAATGTACTTAATATTTTTTACGGAGAACCCATTAAGAGACAGGTGGTTTAGTGAACACGTAAAATACGGTAACGCAATCATGTGTTAGTGAGCATTCTTCTATATTAAGTATACATGACTGTATTTTCTTCGGAATCCCAGCAAAGGGAAACGCACTTTAGTTACATCACGATAACTGTACCACAATTGCAAAATCCGCCGTTCCTTTTACCATCAGAACATAAAATAAATCCAATCACTTTGCCTAGCGCTATAAGTCAGTCGTTCCAAGGCCGAAGCGTTATATCAGCGCAACGATTCACATAAACTTAGTAATATACGCTGTAAAACTTACGTTCCATTCCAAAACTTCCGTCAACCTATTCGCAAGAACACATCCTGCGGTGCCGGCACCAACAACGATGAAATCGAAATTCGCGCTGTCACGGAGATCTCTGCGCTTCGTCTGATAGAAACCATGGCACTGCTTTAGCTTCTGGAAGTTACCGTATGTGAAATCACGCGATCTTCCGAATAGGAGAGTTACCAAGTGCAAAAATAAAAATGTCGAAGACGAACACGTCGTAACCGTGGTATGTACGGCACAAGATTGCAACAAATTTGGCGGAACGAAAGACATCTTTGCTTTCCGAAAAACTGCCGCGGCGTGTAAAATAAAATGCACCACAATTCTCAACTTACGAGAAGGTATTAAATGCAAACGTAATCTCAACTCGCATTTCTCCGGTGGATAATTTTTTATTAGGTTCTTGTTCTACGGTCATTATGTTATAATTTTACCCCACGCAGAAGTAAGGACCGCTAGCGATAAATTAGATAGAGCGCAAGCAAGAACGAAAGCGCCTTTTTTGTCGTTTTACTTTACAAGTGAAACGCACCAGTTAATTCAGTAATGCAATAGCAATACTTGGCAATAAATAGTTGCTGCCTGGTTTGCTTTCCAATGTGGCCGCCTATATACAAACCGCGGTCACAAATAAGCATTAATTTGCATTAATTGATTTGGTAACGACGAAATGCCAAGTTCTAAACTAGAACTATTAATTCATAGCAAGTTTAAGGAAACGACAGTTTTTGTATCGTTGTAATCCGGAATTATGTATTTTATCTGCTCTAACTAAATTCGTCGACCCAATAGTCCCAATCCCATCGAGATACGGCTCTCCTATATTTGATTGTTTCTACCGAAAAAAATGTAAAAATGTAGCGACATTTTAATTCAAATTTTGAAAACTCAGGTGTCTGATTACACGATTCGCAGAAGAAGGAATGATATGTCCTGCTACATTGAAAGAATAAACAGTCGCTGGTGAACTTCATAACACGCCCTTTGCATTTCAAGTTAGACAAATCAACTGATATCAGTGTCAAGGCGCAGCTGTGTGGTTTACTTATGAACAAAAGATGATAAATTAATTTTTATGCTGGAAAGAACTTGCTACAATTGGCCCTTTGACGCCATAATGTTAATGGATCAATGAGGCAGCATTTCTAATAGTAAGAATAATAATGTATGTTTTATTTAATAATTATGGCAAAAAGTTGAACAAGTCAAAAAAGAAATTCAAATTCAAAAAAGATATGTACGCTGTTGCGACTTGAACTTGGTGACTTCACTACGTTACGATTCGTACGGTAAGTTTTACTTGTCTGAGGAGGCAGCAGGTGTTCTACCTTGACACAGCGACTGTTATAAGTACGCACGTACACTTGAATTTTGAAAACTTCATAATTTCACTTAAGTACGTGGATCGCAAACAAGGTACAAGTATTTTGCGATCTCTAAATAGGTCTCTGCACGATTCAAAAACACTTCGAACGCAGAAACACAAAGCATCGAGGCCACCTTCCATGTTTGTGGATCGAGTTATTACATGAAGCGCTTGTTCCAGTTCAATTGGCTACCAATGGTTAGTGCAAGCGATTTGGTATACTCGCAGGTAGTCTTTGAATGCCAAATTGATGAACTTTCTTAAAATAACTGGATGTTATAAGATTTTTCTTATCACTGTTCAATATCATATCGCCTGTATTAAACCAATTGGAAAATCTATTTAGTGTTGAAGTTATTTCTTTTCCCTGATTGTCATTTTTATTTTTAACAGTATTTTCCACTGTCTACTGTCGATTGTTTAAGTAAGGATTTACTAGATGCAGCAGGGCAATCTCCTTTATTAATAATAATTCTAATTTGTTTCAACAAACACTATCAAAAGTCTTAGTCAAATCCATGAAAATTCATCCTGATCTACACTCGTCATTACGTCGCACATGGTTTGGTGTATTGTTTCGTTTGCGCCTCCTCTTTTTGACATCTCCATTCTGCACGAAGGAGCATTTTTCAATAAAAGAGTAAGTTCTGTCCCGTAAAATTCTCTCAAATATTTTAGATGCGATAGGATCAGTCGAAAGATTTGTGACGTTAGCGAAACCAGGTCTCTTGCATTGAGAAATACTTGTTACAAAGACAACGCTCAAGAAACTAAACGAAGTATTAGATCAAGTAATTTCTATGGTTAATTTTATTAAAATGCGAAAATGAAAAGGCGAATTTTCAAAGAACTTTGTTCATCTAAGGACGCAGACTCTGAATGTTTACTTTTTCATGTGGACGTGCGATGGTTGCCATCTGGTAAGGTTTTCAATATTACGTTGCAATTAAGAGATGAATTATTGGTGGTTTTTGAAACAAAAGAACGCGAAATTTTTGCAAAATATCTGAAAAATTATAATTCATGTAATAAGTAGGCATATTTGGCTGATATTTTTGTTTATTTTAATGCTGTTATTATAAGTACTCTTCAGGACTTTGAGAACTGTACACAGGGTCTGAATGTGAGATGGAAAAGGTCTTTTTTCTCTTTTTCTTCAATTTTTTGGTTAAAGTTTTGGGATGTGTGCCAGCATTTAGACATTCATAACTTTATATATATATTCTTCTTTGTGTTTACACATTGTTTATTTGCACATGTTGACTTGTCCTATCTTTCCTGTAAGGAGAAAGGAACCAATAGTATTATTAATATTATTTCTTTAATGAATAGAACATTAGAAAGAAAGTAACGGAGTACTTCGTAACGAAAAGGAAAAAATTCGAGAACAATGATGGTCACTCGTACATTTTTGTTAAACTTCTAACATTTCTAAGATAGCTTAGCTTTCTCATGGTATTGATGGAATAATTCACGGCAAACGCAATAAAAGGAGAGAGAAAAAAAATACACTAACACACGGACATATTTCTGCTTACCCGGCGTCATCAGCGTGGTTTCGAGAGTATTTTTCATATCTCTGCTTTCTATCGCTGACGCTTGACGCCTGGTAGGCAGAAACATGTCCGTGTGTTAGTGTATTTTTTTCTCTCTCTTTTTATTGCGTTTGCCGTGAATTACTTCATCAATACCATGAGGAAGCTAAGCTATCTTAGCATTATTTTTTGGTTATTGTTTCTAGGCTATTCTGATGTGTTCTGTTTCTAATATTTGTTTGAATTTGATAACATCATCAGGTTGAAAGGTTATAAACTTTCAACTCCGATGATGCTATCAAATTATAGCGAAATATTTGCAGTTTAATAAAAATGTACAACTTATGAACGACTTACTATCGTTGCTACTACTTTGTTTACCATTTTATATAAAATATTCAATGGTTCTAAACAACAGCTTAGTTTTATAATAATAATAGCAATAATAGCCCTCTTGCGTTATTATTATTGATAACCTACTCCTATACAATTGAATATTGATTATATTCAATTCAATTAATTAAATGCATTAATTGAAAACAGCAATTTAGTAAACAAGATAACAAAAGTTTCACCTATGCTAGAACACTATTTGAAATTCATTTGTTCCATTATTTGTTAATAACTACCAATAGGTACAAGTGTTATCGATGGCGGTGGTTTGACAATGCTGTGATTTGTTTATACATTTACCTAATGATATTTATTGGATACATAATAATAATGTAAAATATACTTGAAATTCTCAAAAATTTTGATGCTATTACAAAGAATATATTATATATTACAGAAAACAAACAGAGACAACCAAAAACACGTAAATAGGAAAAAAAGAGAATGCTAACAAGACTGAAGACTGAACTCTAAACTTTGATAAAGGAATGGTAGGAACAGTTTCCTATAAACTAGATAAAAACGGATCTAGCAGTTAATTTAATTCCCACGTCGCTATCGTAAAATATTGCCTTATTTACATATTTTAAAAGAAAGATGGTCTTTATAGCTGAAATACGTATAACATGAAAAAAACTCTTCCTTCCAACATTATGTAACGTCATTCTTCATCATCACATATAAATGAATTTCTTTCATTTGTACAAGATTTTAGTAGAAAGTTATAAACTTTCACTATTAAGAACGCACATCCTATATACTGTGGAATTTGCATACATTAAACGTCGAAAAACGACACTATTTAAGTCACTGTGGATATGTGTAACGTTGCACAAAGTTATGGTGACAGAATGCTTAAAAAAACATGGAGCTACAAGAGAAATAATCATACCACGAACTGTTAGCTCTCACAGTATAAGAAGTTATTTATACAGTGGCCGCCAAAAATCCGGCATCAAATGCTTAAAAGAAATATTTACAGTTTCTTACGCAAATCAAATCATGACAACAGAGAGGTGTTTGAAGAAAGGACTACGAATTAATCAAATAAAAATTATCACGTCACTTCCATCACCTACGAAATTTGATATTTTCAGGCAGTTCTGTTACGTAAAATTTTAATCACTCGGTGTAATTAAGCAACAACAACTATCAAAAATAATATCTAATTGAAATCTGTAAAGTAGTTAAACCGGCAATATCTAACTCGGCACAAAATGCAGGTATACGGATTAAGTACAGCCCAGCTCGGTACAGAGCTAAACAGACTCACCTTTTTGGACATCCCAACTCGGCATACACGTCTACAGTGTGTATCTAGCGAGTCATAGTAAAGTTGACCCTTACGGTTTTTGCCGAAATGGGCATATCGAAAAGGATCGCCGCAAACCAATTAGAGATTATCGGATTATTTTGTGCCGAATTGGGTATCGCCCATTTAAACTATCATACAGCAAAAACTAATAATCTCATCGTTCTCAAGTATCTTATAAACATTTGCGCTTAATTTTCAAAAAATAAAACAATAATTAAATTTCAACGCTTTCCGTTTGACTGCGCATTATGGTGCGATTAATTATGGAGCAGGTGGTAATTTGCATATATCATTGATAGTAATATGTAATGTAGGTTATTTCGGTGTGGTTTAGAAAAAACGAGAGCTACGCTTAGGAATCGCTGATTTTCTTTTAATGAATTTTAAAATTAAAAAAAAACAACTGTCGCAAATTCTCGTATCTTCCTTCGTTATGTTGCATTAGATAAGTTAAGTAAGGATAAGTTGCTCAAATCACAAATGTACGGAAAATAGATGTCCTGATTTCGACATTCTCTATAATGGTAAGTACGAACACGAAAAAAAAATAACTCCATTAAATCATTTCATCGTCTTTTTTCTTGGCATTCTTATCTTCTGGAGAGTCGCTAAAAAATATATATAAAAAAAGGAAGCACATGGAGGTTTCTAATTAAAGGTTTAATTCCAAAAACAAATATTTCCTATTTTTAAATAATAATAGGCACGCAATATTCAAGGGTGTAAAATGGGGAAAGTTCGTTTGGGAGTCTCGTAATATTTTAATTTAAAAAGGTGAGACTTAGTTAGTTTGAAACAAAGAAAAACTATCGCGTTTTGGAACCTACTCGTGCAAAATTGTTCAAATTGTTTTCCCGTTATCAATTTTAAATATTTTAGAATTTCTCTTCCCCTTTGGAGGATGAATTTTCAAAGAACGACTGACACACGAATAAAGTCTACGTTTTTTTAAAGTTTTTAAGTTTTTTTGAAGAATTTCAATTGAAGGCCCATCTTGAGCCCTTTGTGAAATTTGTAAAAAGACAACATCTTCTTATTCGTATTAAGGTTTCTAGAAGTCACTTAAAAATAAATTAATCCTCACAGATAAGTATATCTTTTGAAAAGCCCCCTGTATCAAAAATTCCAAAATATTACTTTTCATTAAATAAAATGATCCTCTGGATTGTTTGGGTAACTGTAACTAACGCAAAAAAAAAGATTTCGCGGAACCCTTGCTTAATTTTCGAAAAATAGCAGTTTTTAGATTTTCACAATTTCGGGCACAATTCAGAACCATATAAGCACATATGTATATTAGGTCCTTTTATGTCTAAAGTAGGTACCAAAAGTTCTTCCAGGAAACAATCATTCTGCAAATGTCGACTTTATCAAGAAAAAACAATAATTCTTAAACATGCAGATTTAGAGGAATACCATAGTATCTTACTACATTTCGCTTTTTTTTCGCGAAGATTGCAAAAATGTAGTAACGTATAGGATGCTCTATAAAAAAAAATGTTTTGGATTGATTAAGCACCCTGTAGGTTTCAAGATAACGTTAGACCATGCGCACAATTAGACCTCAAAACAGTTTGGAAAAATCTTCCGAGCCTGCCCTGTATATGCAAGTTATATTTGACATAATTTCCTCCTCTCAATAATACACAATCGTTCATTTATTACAAAATGGATCAAGACGACCAGTATAAACCCCGCCTATTCGCTAATTTATCTTACTCCCTAGCATCGAGATAGCAATGGTACGCATTTAATTTGGATTAACCTGCATATCTGCATATATCAACGTTCAATCAATATATGCGTGCACATATATACGTACATCTACAGTTAGCGAAGATACTGGTCTATTAGTCAATTAGTCAAAGCCTAATCATCGTTTATTGAGGGGTTTGCGCAAGAGGATGTCGAAAATAGATGTTTGATTACGTAATTTCGCAGACTCGCTTTACCCCTTCGCCACTTACTCGCTTTTTATCTTTTACTTTATATAAAAATATAATCACCAACCATTGTTAAGACATGTTTCGTTGCCCAATTTCGAAGAATGCTTCAATCAATTCTTTATGCAAACCCGATGTCTCGTTAATCTGTGCTTCTTTCCGAATTGCTTTGTTTTTAATTTAAATATGTTAATTATAAGACAAAAAAGAGACTAGTTAATTACTAGAATCTACTAGGTATGCTTGTATCATTTTCACGCTCTATTTTATTATCACTAAACTAGTATACATGCTTATGGGCAAAGCTCAAGACTTCTAGAATTCTATGTCTCACATAATCGAAGGTTTAGCCAGATCAAAGCTAAAACGACCATTATAAGTACGAATTTCTTTAGATAGAATTATCAGAGCGGTGACTATGTTTTTGTTTGGCGAAAAGTTATGTTAATATGGACTTAAACAATGACTAGCCAGTAAAAGCGTATATGATCGTTTCGCGAATTTTAACACTGATAACATACTGATTGATCGATAGCTTATAGGGCCTAATGGATCACCTTTCTTTTAATGAAGAGGTTTGATCAACGCACTTTTCAACTTGTTTCGCGATACACTGATTTCAATACAAAGCACTGTTGTATACTTTTGTTTTTTTATGTTCCTTTACTTTTTTATCATAGAAAATAGTATCATAAATAAGGGAATAGTATCATAAAAGCAATTATTTTATTTTTTTTTGATCCACCCCAACACCTGTCCCAGCAAACTGCTGCAGATGTAAAGTCTGCTTGCATGCCTGCATATTATCGTTATTATTACTATTATTACTAGCTTATAAGCAATAGGAAAAAATAGTTTATATTGGAAAAATCGAAACGATCGAAAAGCAGAATTTGAAATTTGTGATTTGAATCCTCCCGCTTCTCCTTTCAGCTAGTTTGCGTTCAAGCAATAGCCAAAAGTTGCAACACAACAAATGGCATTTCAATAGTTACTTTGGCGAGTACATATATGTATGAATGCATTCGATTATTTGGAATAACATGAACTTACGCTCCATTCAGCGATTTCCGATAACCTATTCGCAACGACACAGCCGGCACTACCCGCTCCGACGACGATAAAATCGTACTCCTTTCCTGCATTTATGTCGTTATGGCTAAACGTCGTAGCAGGGGTCGTTGGTGGCTGTTCGGGATAAGCTCCAGTCCTTTGTGCCGCGTTAGAATCGCGGGATTGACCGAAAACCGTCGCGATTAACCGCAGGAACAACAGAGACGCCGGCGAACAACTTGTTACCGTCGTGTACACAGCACAGGTTTGCGATAAATCGGCAGGTATCCAGGACATGTTAGCCTTTACGATTATCCTCGGTATATTTAGGAAGTACACTAACTATTAGCAAGAAATATACGCATATATCGGTATATTAAGTCTCTTATAAAATCGTCACGTACGGCGGGTACCGAGCAACAAGTTAAAATGTTCGTGCAAAACCACGCGTCTCTAATACGGAGCTTTTCTTCTTTCCATCGAGGTATATGCTATATGCTATATGTACTGGAAACGTCTACGTATACCTACGCCAATTTCTATTCGCCAACGTACCACTACCTCCTTGCAAGTACGGATGCACCCCACACGCTCAAGGACTCTTCGCGGTGACGCTGTTAAGCGCGCGTTTATTGAGTGGAACCTTGTGCTTTGAGATCTCTTACCTGAACGTTCCCCCCCGCTGATGCGGTAACGCATGGGTGCTCGCGGAGTACATCACATTCGACGCTGATCGAGAGCGACTTGTATTCGACGTTCCACATCGCAAAGTACGATCGCGGCGCACCATTTGCGCGTTAATTAATCAAATTCGCGTCAAAATATGGAGGTTTGCGCGTGATAAATGTGTGCGCGAATATCGAAAGGGAAATACCACGTATGATTGGGATGTTTGTTACATCTGTACACCGAGATATCTATAGATATACCTATAAGGGTATATGTATGCGTAGAACGTGAGAATTCGAAGGATATCTAGAATTTGTGATGAAACATGTTACATAGGTTGATTCAAATAATAAAGTACCTTAAATTTAACGCAATTGTAATAATAATAATAGTAATAATAATAAATTTATTGCATATTGAATCATGCAGTGGCATAAGACAGATCAAAAGAAATACATAATGGGGAACAAAGATAAACATATAAAAGCAGAAAGTACACGAAATCTCTAACCTACAATCGTTACATTAATACAAAAAGACAAAAGAAAAACCTCATTCTTTAATTAATTATCTTCTTTTTTCTTTCCAACCGGTTTTTATTCAAATAATTAAATCTTCATTCTTTGCGGTATGCCTGCTTTGTTGTTTGAATAAAGCTCGTATGTTATTACGTTTCGGAACGTGTTTACTCCTCTTACGAAATTGTTTTGTTTTCCCATTTACATTTATAACTATAAATTAAAACAATTTAATTAAGTTACCAGATTTACATATTTAAAAGACAAACACAGAACGTTATTTGCATTTTTGGAGGTTACTAGGAAGTTTATCGTTGGTTTTTTTTATATGGCTCTGTTTTTCTGTAAAGTTCGGTCTATTTTTAAGATTTACTGCTACCCAAATTTTACGCGCTAACGAGTTTAACTCGAAACAAAATA
>LR737394.1:5348917-5362923 GCA_902655005.2 Marronus borbonicus | reverse complement strand
GTTGCATTAAAATTAAAACAACCTCAGATGACAAAAGGCACGTAACATTACATACGTCAGGTGTACACAGGATTGCAATCCAAATTAAAGAGATGTCAAGTATGTAACGTTGCCATGTACTGAACAACTTTCAGAAAGATTACAAAAACTGTTAAAACAATACAAAATGAAAACTGCACGTAAACCAAGCTATACAAACGATACGCTTTTCACACAGACCAAAGAACTCACAAACTACAATAAACAAACACATACAGTTTACAAAATAAATTGTCAGAATTGTAAAAGGAGTTTACAGGTTTGTTCGAACGCAACACTCGTAGAACAATTTCGAAGCGTTCGAGAATTACAAATTCTCAATAGTATTGCGCATAATAGAGAATTGTGTAACTACAGCAAAAAAAAACAAAATAACTAGGCTCCAAAAATAATGTTAGCAACAATCGAAGTTCTTTTATGCATTTTCTTAAAATTGATTTGCACATTGAGTTTGCTTTACGATCAACTGGAAACTGGCCACCAAATTTAATTTAATTCCACTCACATCTTGTCTCGGAATTCTCACTATTATAGTAGAAAAATCCGTTGGTCTATTAGTCTATTGGTCTATTGGTCTATTAAATCTTCAACCGTCCTAACAATTTAAATCGGGACGATGGTTGCCCCTTACATCATACCTGGAAATCGCAATTGACGAATCTCCTAGCAACCGCTACGGTTCGTTGATGTATAACTTTTTCCCTTCATTGAGCCGCATCGAGCGCTGTATAAACTCCTCCGGAATGAATAATCCCTGAAGATGTCCCAAAAGAGTAAGATCAAAACGTCGGGAAGAGCTACGCCATAGACGTGGTTCCAATCCGGAAACCAAGAATATAATATTAAATATACAACTTGAAGAATAACTTAGTTGAGCCACTTTACAGAAATTCGTCATGTGTAATATTCATCCACTCTATGCATTTCCTCCGTTAAGGAAGTGTATTGGCAGCAAAGAAAAATAACTTATCTGAATTAATTTGTTGAACATCGCTTATGTAAACTAAGAACCAAGGAGGGGAATACCATTATGGGTAAAGAGGTAATTTAGACGACTCCACTGCCTTCATACGTACAATTTGAAGTCGATGATTCAATTAATTTATTAATCAATTTGTATCCGACATATCTACAAAAGTACGCTTATTAAAAGCCAACGAGTAATATAATGAACACCTGTTATATGCATGTATACGAAGGTAATCCAAAAATGTTCGAGCCTCAACATGAAGATAGAGTCAAAGGTACTCTGGTGCATACGTTGAAAGTGGTATTAAAATTCAGGATAGTCGCGGAGTTGTATTAATCGACTGCCTTGAGAAAGGAAAAACGATAACGAGGGGCGTACTACGCATCATTGGCGAGCTGAAGGCAAAAATTGCAGAAAAACGGTTGCATCTTAACCTTCCTCAGCCGAGGCTACCATTTGCCATGTCGACGTAGCAACAATCAGAATAATACAAAAATTGTCTGAAAATTTGCACAATTTTGAAATATAATTCAATTTGATGCATATTGAACTCAAGATTAAAAAGATGCTGTATAAAAGTACACATTTACACTTGCAAAATAAATTCGTAACTCCCCTAAAATGGCCCTAATGTAATCTGTAAATTCAAGCAATTCTTATACGAAGCTTAGTAAACATAATGGAGCAAGTGGGGCGCAGATGTACCCAATTCGCAAAAAAAAAATACTCTGATATGAAAAAAGCTAGAAAAATACATTTGTTAAGAAATAATTGAAAAGATCACTTTGTGAAGCTACTGAAAAGTTCAAGTTGAAAAATTTTTTTTGATAATTTCTGTAAAAAAATCAGAGAATTTCTCATTTCGCCAGAGAAAGATTAAGAAAAAGAAGGTTTTGTTCCACCGAAACTACGCTTCGCCTCATCGCCATGGCAAAACTTCACGAATTGGGATTCGAATTGATGCAGCGCTGCCCTATTCTCCAGGTCCGGCCCTCAGCGACATTTTCTGTTACCTAGGCTCAAAGTTTTATTCGAAGGACAAAGATTTTCATCGAAACGTAAACGTCTGTTTCGCAGAACAAGATGGCAACGCTATTCGAACCGATTAAAGAGATCGCAGCACCGCTGGGAAAAGAGAATAGACTTGCAAAAGAGACCATACCGAGAAATAAAACTGAATTTGGCAAAAAAAAAATATTTGTTTCTGTGTTAGGAAGTTTTCCAACTGCTCTCGTATATAATTTATTATTATTAAGACTTACCTACAGATCACGCTCATATTATCTTTATTAGATGTATTCAGGCCATAAAATTCGGTTTATGTAACATGTATAGATTACATTAATTGATTTTAATCTGGTTACCCGTCACAATTCTAGCACATTTTCACAATAACTGCCGAATCTTGGGCACTGGATCTAATAACCTAAATTACACGCAGGCAAAAGAGGTAAATTGACGTTTGAACATTAATTATTTAAAAAAAGTCAGCATAAAAATCTTCGCCGACTTGGTATTACCTAATTAACATCTAAAACCAGCACTCCCGTTTTTCGAAATCAAATGTGTGTTTTTTTTTACTTATGTATATCTAAGCATTCGATAAACGACGACAATCTACTTCGAATTTTGTAAAACTTTTACGAAAGTAAAAGTATGTCGACACGTACGTATATCGTTAAAGCATTTGTCACTAGCGTTCACTAGTTGCGTTACGTTCTAGTATGCCCACTATCCGAAGCAATCTAAGTCAGAGAATGCTGAATGAACAAAATAAACAAACCGTATCGCTACGAATTCGCATTAAACTCCTTCTGGGCAAGAGTAGTTTCGCACGAGTGAAAATAAATGGCCACATTTCAAAAGATAATTGCATGTAATACAACGATAATAATATCAGAAGTATTCCATTGATTGTTGCCCCAAATTAGTTTTAGCAATACCATAAAGTTTAATAGTTACATTTATCGAGGGGATTATATTAAGTCTACCTGTAAGTAATTAATTACTCGAGTGATTTTTTCAACTTTTTTCTTATGTTTGTTTCTTCGTTATGTAGTTTTGCTGAATTAAGTTAGAATAATGGAGAACGTAGCAACCCTATTCTTTGCCAGTTTCGACCTAGTAATAGGACCTTAAAGGCTGTCTGACTATCAGCCGTTATGTTTATTTTCTACCTCGTGCAGCCTCCCTTTGCGATAACTTCAGCGAGATTGCAATTGCGAATAGTTCTGCCTAGAAAACCGTTTCGTGCTTTAGCAGGATGAAGGATATCCCCTGCTGAGGGCTCAGTCCACAAATACCGGTTCCTATGCCTTGACTGGATCCCCATCCATCTGTTAGAAACACCGGTGCCTGGTCCCCATTTGATATTGAAATTTTCAACTTGGTAAAAATAATTTCAGGTGCCATACTGTCCGTGGGCATTTGTAACAAAGGGTCATCCAGGATCGTCCTCGTAATATCGTAATATATGCCCTCCAACTTTAATAGTATAGTAACTATGGCCTCCAATCAAGCACTTTCTGTGCTGTTCATTGCCCCAGTGATTCCCTGCAAAGCTTGCCGCTGAATGGGAGTATAGGATCTCACTACCGAGGACACTTCACTCCTTCATCACCAAACTACTGCTCCGTAGGTAATCGTTAGCGTTGCCACCATAGTGTACAGCCAACTGATCATCTTTGATCTTAATCCCCAGGCTTTGCCAACAACTCTCTTGCAACGCCGGAAGCAGCTCCGTCGCCCTATTAGTTATTTTAAATAAGTTATTATTCCGGCTTAATTTTGCATCAAGGGTAACATCCAGATGCTCCACATCCTTGCTTAGTTCTGGACGCCTGGGTCGGCGAATTTTTCCTCTTATTAATTAAAAATATACAGATACAAAGTAATATCACATTTAGCAATTGTTATCATACCATTGTTGCATGATATTCGCAATAGATCCATCTAATTTTGCATATTTCTTTTATTTTTTTTAGAATCACATGCCCACAAAAAAATTGAGATTTTTTTCATCCTGTATACATATATATCTTTTAATACCGAATAAGTATAGATATTTTACTGTATACGTAATTTACTTTACTGTGCAATAAAACAAAAAAAAAAACAGAAAATTCGTAATAATTGTTTATAAAATTCAATACCAAGTTAATCACCTAGCCTTAGATATAAATATTGAAGGTAATCCAGTTAATTTGGCAATTAATTGTCCGTGTCTTTCGGCTTTTATAACTTATTTTTCAATTGTTATAAGAGTTTGATTTAAAAATAATCACGAATCAGTGCATTTCCCTCGATAATCTTCCAAAATCTCGAGGATTAAACATATACAGTGCTGTTAGAAATTCTACAGGATGTGTATAAATTTGTATTAATATTTTATAGCAACATTGCAAAGAAGTAACACGGTTATTTGACGATACTGTTCCACAATTATAATACGAAAGGGTAACACAAACTAGTACACATCCTGCATCGATCCAAACATATCGAGTAAATACATTTTTAAAATTAATCGTAAAAATTAAAATATTAATTCTATTATTGTGAATACACCAGGGAATCGATTATCTGAACGTCATGTAGAAATATAGGAGAAAATTCGTACAAACATAAGTATTGGCATACTCCGCCCCGCACAAGTTATTTGATTAATTCGAAACAATTGCTTCGGAATTTCGTGGATCCCCTTTGTCAACCGTACGACTGAATGATGTGGGGGAGAAAAAAAGAATTTAATTCCCCTATTCCTACTCTAAAAGATATTAACCCACTTTTACCTATATATACATATATAGAAGAAACATAAAAGGTTTTTGCCTTTAGCACAAAACACAAAGATGTTTTCGTTTTACTCCAATAAATCCATGAAAGCTGAGTGTTTAAGTTGACCTTTTTCCTCGTTTAACGAATTTGTCGATCAAAATCTCTAAATACGTTTACTTTTCACTAAAATATTGGTCTTATTAGTGTTAATTAGTTAATTAGTAATAATGAATTATGTTTCTAGCGGTGCGGATTAGTAATCCTAACATCGAGAATTATAAATCCAAGAACAAGAAGAATCTTGGGGGGCCGGCGTACCAACACTGCATCGCGCAAGCAATTGGGCACACCTGACCGAGGGTTAAATCCTATGATGTAAGGAAATTTACGCTTTCAAGAAAACTAATTTGTCTTCGCAAATAGTAGTATACTTTATTTGTTTAACCCTCAAGTGCTATCGTGGGGTGTTTCGGAACCCCAGAGGTCATTTTTTTTAAATTTTTTCTAAAACTATTTTTGTCACATTTCTAAGGTTCCAGGTATTCGCCTATGCAAATGAGATATGTAATATAGTGTAATTTATTATTTACCATATTCTACAGTTTTAGCAAAAAATAGCTTTTGGGGTGTCTCAACACCCCACGATAGCAATTACGTTTGTTTTTTTCAAAAATAGCGTAGTGTATTCTAACCAATGATTTAGAATTTTATAGTGATAATAGCCCTCGTCCTCTTTTGGGGAAATCACAGATGTTGTTGTGCATGTAAGTATAGGGGATTCACTTATATACGTTCCAATTCGGCGATTTTTATTATAGTACCTACATGTACAGGGGATTCACTCATTTATGTTCGACTTCGGTGATTTTTTACAAATCAAATAGTGGCATTTCCCCTGATTTCTGTACGGCGTATAAATATTCGACTCAAACAAATTTCTTACTCAGTTCCTCACAAACCAGAGCGTCGTCAACTTGTTCCTTATTTCCCTTCTATAATACGTGTATTGAATAGTAAAAACAATATGATAAAGTTTCTAACTGATGAACAATTAGCAAATCTTGCCGAAAACTTTTACGATGATGTTAGTGAAAGTGAATGCCCTGATGAACGTGATGATGATTTGAGTGATGCAGCAAGCGAACATAGTGATCACGACACATGTTCAGAATTTGAAGTCGAATCTGAAAACGAAAGTGAAGAAGACTTAGGTGATGTCAGTGCAAGAACAAGTTACTTCTATGGACGAAATCGATATAAGTGGTCCAAAAATCCTCCTGCTACTTCACGTACCAGATCTTCTAATATAGTCAGTCTTCGACCGGGAGCAAAGGGTCCGGCAGTAAATACTCCTCCAAGAACACCTTCTGAAGCATTTTCTCTTTTCTTTACGAAAGAAATTCTAAATGAAATACTAGAGCATACAAATGCAAAAATAACGGAAACGAGTTCTTCTTATGGACCAACGGCAAGTTATGTTGAACATGTAGACATGATTGAATTGAAAGCATTTCTGGGACTTGTACTTTTGGCAGGAGTGTTTAAATCAAACCACGAAGATACTAGAAGTCTTTTTGCAACGGATGGTACGGGACGAGATATTTTTAGAGGTGTCATGTCTAAACAACGGTTTTTGTTTCTTTTGTCAGTGCTAAGATTTGACGATCAAACAACTAGAAGGAACAGGATTGACAATGGTGATAAACTTGCTGCCATTTCAAAAATTTATGAAATTTTCAACGCAAACTGTACGAATAATTACAGTTGCAGCGAATATGCTGTTGTAGATGAAATGCTTGTTGGATTTCGCGGCCGCTGCTCTTTTCGCCAATATATCAAGAGTAAACCAAAAAAATATGGCATCAAAATTATGTGCTTATGCGATTCGAAAACGCATTATCTGATCAATTCATTTATTTATACAGGAAAGACAACCGAACCCAATCCAAACAAACTTTCAGTTCCAACACGTAGTGTACTCAAATTAATTTCTCCGATCATCAATACAAATCGAAATCTAACAGGAGATAATTGGTTTTCTTCTATAGAGCTGTTGAATGAATTGAAACGGGTTGGTATAACGTATGTTGGAACACTTCGTAAGAATAAGCGCGAAATTCCGCCAGCATTTTTACAAACTAAACAGCAACCAATAAACACCTGTAAATTTGGATTTACGCACGATAATACGTTGGTTTCCTTCATACCAAAAAAGAACAACTGTGTCTTGTTGGTTTCGTCTATGCATCACAATGGAAATGTTGAAGTAAATGCAAAACCTGAAATAATAAATTTCTACAATTGTACCAAAGGGGGAGTTGATGCTTTAGACCAGAAGTGTATGACGTACTCCTGCCAAAGACGAACCAGACGATGGCCAATGGCTATATTAGGAGCAATGGTAGACATTTCACGTGTCAACAGTTACATAATTTTCTTAGCCACTTCAGACCATACAGTTAACATGACACGAAGAGAATTTTATATTCGTCTAGGAAGAGAACTCGTCAATGACCACGTAAAAAGACGATACCAAACAAAAGAATTGTCAACTAAGCTAAACTCAATTATCAAAAATTTACTAGGCTTAGAAACACCACAACAACAGCCACAAGAAGCAGAACCTTCAAGAACCTACAAAAGGTGTCACATCTGCGGGCGAAATAGAGACAAGAAAATAAAAACCACGTGTCATAGATGTCATCAGCATGTCTGCAAGGAACATTCTGAGCAACTTGTAAAATGCGCAGAATGCTTACAAAGGTAAATTGTAAGAAATTTATAAAAATCTGATTACATGAAATAACACATTACATGTTTTTTGTCAAATAAAATGTACGCCTCACAACGTCATTGTCAGAATTTTTATGTGAAATGCTAATGGCATTTTCTTTTACAGGGAGTAAGACCATAGTTTCCAGTAACAGAAAAAACCAAGACATCTTAACAATACAGAACACAATTTTGTAAAAAGAAAAAATTGTACGAAGAAATACTTTTTACATAATTTTTATGAATGTAACATTTCCTCCTAATTTTCTGTTTTGCTTTAAATAAAGTTTTGTTTTTCCTTACAACAATCGCAAGATAAAGGTCTAGTTATTACACTGTGGGTTTAAAAGTGAAAAAAAAAAGATAACTAACAAAAAAAAGCTAAATTTAAAGAGTGGGGTGTAAAACACCCCACGATAGCAGTTGTGTTACCTGAAAACACGATAGTACTTGAGGGTTAAGTTACACAGAAACCTAGTTCAATGATTTTTAACCCATATCCCATATCATTAGATAGCGCCCCTTATCAAATAATGTTTGTAGAATAGAAGCTGTGTAATAATACAACATGGTTAGCTTCATTGAAATTTAATTTATAAGAATTAGTTCGAAAGCAAAAGCTTGAGTATACAAGTAAACAATGGCGTATATGTCCAGGTGCATATGGCATATGTACATACATTTCTGTTAACACGTGTTTCAGCAACCAACTTATGCAATCGCAATAATTTATGAGCACAATGCAAGTATCATAGCGACAGCTTCGAAACTTAGTGGAGCAATTTACTAAGAACTTTTGTCCATGCAGTGCGATTATTTACGAGTAACCTATTATAGTCTTATAAATTTCAACAGTACATTATTTGCAAACCAGAAAAAATCTACCCACTTCGGATATTGCTGGAATACAATCTACGTACTATATATCCTTAAGGCATTGTGGCAGTCTAAATAACCACGAGCCACAATGAACATATTAGACTGCGGAATTCGATAGCGT
This sequence comes from Marronus borbonicus, assembly GCA_902655005.2. Classification (NCBI taxonomy): domain Eukaryota; kingdom Metazoa; phylum Arthropoda; class Insecta; order Coleoptera; family Scarabaeidae; genus Marronus; species Marronus borbonicus. The sequence continues at coordinate 5,354,368 of LR737394.1, read as the reverse complement.
CAGATACATGTTCGAAACAAGTTTCACGTTGTTCGGATGATTGCTGCGGCGAAGATATATGCATTGTGCTCCGCATACAATACGCCTCTATTAAGATGATTATCTATTGTCTACCGTAAACGCGGCAATAACATTCCATTTAGTAATTGCGTGTACGCTCTTTGAACAGATTTGTTATCGAGGTCTTCGACGCCACGTGAGCAGAATATTTTCGGCGGAACGTAGTAAGGTCCGTTGGAGTTACACATGTCAACTTACGGTTCCATTATCTTTATTGGTTTTTCCTTTCGTTCTCATAAATAAAATATTCGATGTAGCCCTTAATTTTGAAATTGTCTTTATTGTGTGAAAGCTACGTTTAGAATGCCGTTGTAATTTCATTAATACCGTCTCTTCTTCCATATGGAATATACCGATGTTATCGATATACGTGGTGTTGTGTAGGTTAAATTAGTAATTTTGTAATGCCTTTAATGCTGATCAAATTGCTGCTAATAAAAAAATAATAATTCTATTGCAGAAAATTAGAATTAGAGACATTTTTTAATGAAACATCCGGTACATTTTAAAAGAATCTAAATTATGGTCCAAAATATATTTAAACGAAAAAGTTGTCCGCATAGTTTCATTTAATTGACCAAAGATGGATGCAAAGAAATAAATTATAAACATTTTGCTAGAAGAACTTCTTTATTAGAATCTGGAGAGGGGAAGTCACTGCAATAAGAGACATGAGTAATAAGAGACAATCCAGTCTCTCCAGTAATTAAGGGTAAAGGAAGGTTGGATAGAATGTGTGATATGTTGTAAGCGAGCTCTGTATATAAGAGTGAGAAACAGGCTACTATTTTTTCTAAAGATTCGATTTGAACAAAAGATTACATTGGAAGAGTATGCAAATATTCTACCCTGATATTACCATGTTTTGTTAATTGCTGTCGAAAGCTATCGTTTTATTCACAAGGGGCTACTTTTAAAGCACGCAATTTAAGGTCGTGCTTTACTGAAATATTCCTCTTCTAACTCGCTTTGCACTTAGTAAGTTATCTCACTGTCTTTTATTACAGAACTTTTAGAGCGTTTCATGATATTGAGAGACAGCGGTCGTGGTAATAAGAAATTTGCATTCAGCTACCAAAAATATTTCTATTGCAGCGTCAAAATGCACGGAAAGCGAAAAACAGATAAGGGGGGATAAGGGATTTTTAATAGTGATAAGTCCGGGATTTTGCCTGGATCCCCAAAAAAGGGAAAAGGGAAAAAGAAAAAAATAATTTCGAAAACACTGCTGGTTCTGGCAAAAAAAGGGGCAGCAGTATTAGCTTGCTGCTGTGCTGACAATAACAAAATGCCACCTTTTATTATTTTCGAAGGAAGCTACGTCTGGGCTAAGTGGATTCCTGAAGATGATGGCCTGCGAACGGCCCACATCGCACAGAAGAGAGGGTGATTGATTTCTGTATTATTTTTACTCAATTAAGTCATTTTTACCAAAATTATGAACTCATTATTCGATTTTTCTGTTTTTTTTATTCTCAAATTTGAAAGTGCTTTGTTTTTAAAGTTGGGTACATAACAGTCCTTAGCCTATTTTGTAATGTTATAATGTGTTTCTTGTTACAAATGAAAAATGATAAAAAATGTAGAAAATATCGAAAAAAGTAGACGGGACTTTACGTGAGCTTTATGCAGGTTTTAAGTACAAGATCTTTCGCTTAAGAAGTATAGCATCGAGTATACCAACGGTTCCCTTTCTATCGCACCCTCGGCTGTTACATTCTGTTAACAATCAACTGTGCGAGGAGGTGGATCACCTTTATCTATTTTCGTGGCATCTATAAAGAAAGGTATATTGTTTACGTTAACAGGGTTACCCCCTTTCGAACAGACATCAGTTATTAAGGACGTTTGAAGTTCATCAACGCCACATAAGATCTGGTCGCTGACTTAGCAATTGCGAGATTGTAAGTGTCTAAACTGTCGCCAGGTTGCATTGGAACAAAATTGTTTAATAAGTAACCTTCAAATTTTGTTAATTACGCAAATTTAAATCAGTTCAAGAACCAATTACAACCGTATTTAGTTGATAAATATTATTCAAATGAATTTTTTAATAAATACCTGGACGATTATTATAAAGAAACTCTTGTTAGCCTATAGCTTAATTATTACCTCGTCTTTTTCAAAATTGTGGCAATTAATTACAAGTTCACTTTAATTATTGAAGTGAACGAATTGTTTATAACCCTAACTTTCAAATACTGTGTATATTATTTACGTTCATCGATAAACAACCAATTAACCTGTATAAAATGCATGCACGACACTGCGCAATGCTTTACAGCTCGAATAGTTCGCGACAATCGGGGCAAGTTGTTTATAAAATCGTATCAAAGCATAGTTCCATTTTTAAACGAATCGAAAAAAGAACTAAAACTATTCGCTGTTTTGCAATACGGACAACGTGTTACTAATTTTACCGGCAATGCTATTTTAGCAATTACACGTAAAAAAGGTAGGTTACTTCTAAAGAGGAAAAATACACGCGAGACTTGGCATGGTCCACATACACGCAGTACCGACACGAATGGTCGACGTAATATTTAAAAAAAATTAATGTCGCTGTAGAACGCCTGCGGTCGAATTGGTATTATAGAAGGAAATGTATGTCACCAATACCATTTTAGTTTTGGAACTTGATTGGTGCGAGATTAGTTCGCAGTAACTAAGTTATATTGCATGGGAGATCTACTTAATTGATATTTTTTACCAAAAGCTGTCGATAGGCCTGTAGTCTTCGAAATATACTTTATCACGTGCTTAGAAACAATTATCAAACAAATATCTAATAATACGCAGCCCGATAAGAGCCCAACACCTTTTCCTTAAAACTGCGGTGCACGATGGTGATCTGGCAGTCTGGAATTTTATTTGCACTAAACAGGTGACCCCATCTAGTTATTTCTAATCAATGTAATGTTCAAAGCGCGCCAGGGATGAGGCGAATTGCTAAGTCTGAGGACAGGTTGTGTCCATTGGCAACTAGGCAACAATGGAGATGGACTGGGTTATTAATATTAAAAGTTCAAAATAAATCAAATATCAAAATGGACGCCACGCAATTTAATAATTGAATAACATGGCCTACTAGCATTAAATTACGAAAATATAATGTAGCACACTGCAATCAATAAGTAAACAAAATTGCAAGAGAAATACCGAGTGTTTTCTCTCTAGCTAGCATAAGGAAGCCACAAAACTGCGATGCACGATGGTGATCTGGCAGTCTGGAATTTTGTCTGCTAAGTCTGATTTAGAACAGGTTATGTCCATTAGAAGTTAGGCAACAATGAAGATGGACTGGGTTATTAATGTTAAAGGTTCAAAATAAATCAAATATCAAAATGGACGCCACGCAATTTAATGAATGAATAACATGGGCTACTAGCATCAACTTACGAAAATACAATGTAGCACTCTGCAATCAATAAGTAAACAAAATTGCAAGAGAAATACCAAGCAAGCTAGCATAAGGAAGTTTACACGGTCACGTGGCGGCTCGTAAACCATTGCTACATCGAAGTAACCGTTTGAAAGGGCTGCAATGGGAGTACTTCGGAACTGGACGGTACAATAGTGGAAAAATGTTTTATGGACGGAGTGTTCGGTCAAAGCAGGAGGGTTTTTGTGAGACGGTCCGCTAAAGAGAGAATACATCCTCAGTGTACCAACAATTAAACACGGTCGCGGTTTATTTACAATTTAGGGTTGCGTCACACCGAATCGAAGGAATAATGAGGAAAATTAGAATTCCACGTCATTCCTTCTGGGATGCGAGTAATTGGCGAGAATTTCACTTTTAATGCTCGACAACGATAGAGGAGTCCTAATTGCTGGTCGAACAACTCTGGAATATTCTCCAGCAAGAATGGAACAACATTCCAGGCGATACACTAAGAAAATTAATCGAAAGGATGTCGCAGGAGTTGTTGAAGCAGTTTAAGAATTTCCAATAATGAATAATAGAAAATTAATTCTTTATTAGTTAGATTTTGAAAATTGTCATCCTTTAAAGTAATAAATCTATTTTTTGGTATTAATTTTATTTTATTTTTTAATTTTTTAATTTTTTAAACTTTCGTTACTTGGGCAAACCTCAATGGACGGTAGTGTAGCGGATGAATAAATGCAAGGTCATTTGAAATGTGATTGTTATTACGGTACAAAGACCTACTGCACCAATAAATCACAAATATTTGCTGCACTACACAAGACAAGACAAGTATATTTCCAGCACTTAATACATTATTCATTAAATGAAATACGAATTCAAAACGTACTTATAACTATTTGTCCTCATAAACTGTCGCCTCCAATCATGATCTAATCCGTCATTTAACAGAGGCGTTTATTTACGCTTACTTGACCTCTATACGGTAGCTTAAGGAAAGTATTAAGTTTATACTTCGTATAAACATAGAGCGTCATGCATATCTCCTTTTTAACATACCTTTCTGTTGCGATCATGTGAAAGGTGAATTAATTTTAATAATAAAACGTAAGGTGTAAAGTAACGTTCATATATTAATATATTGCATGAATTTCGTTGGTATATCTGTTGATAATAATTTCTTTTGCAACACTTGGCATCACACAGAACCGATATATCGCATATTTATTATCCATTTTTTCTGTAATCAGAAATATAGAAAGTATACATAGTAATTGATGGATTTAGCTATTAATTGTAGCTTTGTCAAAAATTTACTTGTAATTCTTAATTCTACACTATACCGCATTATGTGAATATGTGTATTTAATTTGCATTGTGCAAGCGTTACCACTACATCTTAATTCTTAAACTAATTTCACAAACGCAGCTTAAGACCTTATCTAAAATGTTAAATGAACTTATTCGCAAATTTTCACTAAATATAAACGCTTCTAAAAACAAGGTGTTCTTTTATACTTCGGTTAACAACAATTTCCGGCAATGTTTAATTTGAATTCAGGGAAATCATAGCCACAGAAATCCTAAAAGCCGGTCCATTTACCTCAGATCTAACACCGTTTTTACACTGCCTGGCTGTTCCCTCGTGTCCATTTGCACAATTAATTAGAATCGACCGAGTTACAATTTTACGTTACCGTCGCGTTGTAAACGGAGTCGATTACAAATGAAAACTTTCAGCGTTACATATGTTCCGTTTCGGTGAAAAATTTCTCAGATTCGGTGAAATGTTTCCCCGTTTTGGTACTAAGAATTGCCCATTTCGGTGACACTATTCTTCCTCTGCGGTGAAAAAATTCTGCGATGTGGAGTTAGAGCATTTAGCTCAACGGTAAAGCATTGCACCGCTTCGGTTTTAAGTGAGGGAGATCTCCGAATCAGTATTAAAATGTTTCCCATGAGTGGAAAAATGTCACTTTTCCGGTTTTGTTTTTTTCCTC
>LR737394.1:5272562-5348907 GCA_902655005.2 Marronus borbonicus | reverse complement strand
TAGAACTTATCCAATCCGATGTTCAAAAGTTTCGCCCACACTCAAACATACCTACTTAGGTACTAAAATTTACCAACAAATTCTCCAGTTAAAAATCGAAATTAAAATTTAAGCACAACAATGATATTGAAAATGTAAATAGATAAATGGATTTAAAATTTAAAATTAAATTGAAATGGAAATTTATCATTAAAAAAAAAATAGTAAGTGGGATTGCACATAAGCGAAGTACTAGCATGATGTGAATTAATGAAATGAAATAGGAGAAAATCATATAAATTGCAATTGTACATCATGTAACAGTATGAATGGTTGCAGTAACTCAAATAAGCAAAGAAAAGATCGTGATAATTTCCGCAAACGCTTAATAGAACATTCCGTATATAACATTTGATAGAAAGTAAATTTAATTTGGATATCCAACAAAAATTCTATTTACGTTAGTAAAATTGAATGCATTACAAATAAGTGAGTATTATGGCATGCACTGATAAGAATAAATAAATGTACTAAATACGGCAAGAATACAAACAATGAGACGTGTAAATGCGTTGTTAAAAAGGAAATTCGTTGGATATAGTGAGAATAATTTCACCGCTTGCCTGTTGCGTTGATTACATTGATATTGATTTCTTGGTCGACTATCTCAATCCATTTCTTTCTGTATTCTGATAAATGACTCTTGTTCGGCAATACCACTTCATTAGATGCACAGTGCCTGTCAGTGCTGAATGGAAACTTCAAACTATATTCTTACACACTTCCTCTCTATTAGATTCTTATCGCGCAGCTGTGCCCAGAAGAAAAGCCGCCAAATATATAACGGTGTACATTTAACAACAGAATGGTGTTATTTGAACCCTATTTAAGTGCTTTTTTAACTGCTAATTGCAATCATTGTTCGCTACGTTAAGGTTAAGGTCACATGAAGAGCAGCAGTTTTCAGAAAAAAAGATGTTAAGATATCCGTTGTGCAATAAATTCTTTAATACTTATCTCGATTTATATACTCTGGCATGTGTTCGAACCAATTCTCGAAAGATTGTCTTCGATCCTCCAAAGCAATGCTTGTATCTAGTAGGACGAAAAAAACAGGCAATCATTTTCTTGAAAGTGCTTCGTGAACGAACAACTTATCTTGGAACACCCAAACAGCTGATTGTTGCTGAGTTACCGGTTTCTCCTCCAGCTTGTCGAATTATTTAAGCATTTCCTTACGCCAATATTATTGACATGTACGTTCCTTTTGTGCTTGGGCGAAGCAGATCTTTTCCACCCCTAGATGTTCATGTAAGATCGAACGTGCTAGACTCGATATTCCTACGCCTAAGGAGCTTTCCATCTCTCGGTGAGGCACCCAATGCGAATTAGGCTTTTCATAGCTAAATCCTCGCCCAATGTATGGGAAATAGTTCTTTCGAGATGCCCACAACTTCGGCTACTCGATGGTCGTTTTGCCATGTTCATATGGAGACTTGAATACCTTCTTTTAAGCTGGTGTCGCGTACATCTAGCGGCGTGTGGCTAGCAGCTTAATGAATGCAGATCTTACGAAGGAAGCATATTAATCCTTTTAGTATCATTATGTATTAAGCGTTGAAGAAAAATAATTTTGCTATAGGAAGCACCTTACGCATGGCAGTAAATTCTTAATTGCACTCATTTAAGCGTCGTGCATACAACTATCTAATTTATTACAGTAGAAACAAACATTAATCCTGCATTTCTCTAACTATCATAGATTAACATATAGCATAACATAGCGAACTATAAAGTGGCGAAGATCTTAAAGAAAATGAAGCAATTGCTCTAAAAATGATTCTGTTTCCAATAGCACTTTCAACAAGTTTAAAATGCAGCAATGAATTAAGAAGTTCCGCATTCTCTTCGGAATTCGATTTTAGATTACATAAACGATTTACGACCGATTTTATTGGATTCGTAGCTAGGTTGCACACTAAACTTTTTCGTAAGATCGCATAAATGTCGCCGTAACACGAGGGGTTTAACCAAAGAAGTGTAGTATCCGGGCTGTTACTCACATGCACATTGATCGTTACAATAATAACATAATCAACTTTCCTTCGTTGCACCTTTGCCGATAATATAATAAGCAGTGTAATCACGCAATAAAATGCTGAATGAAACGAGTCACGTTCGCGAATTTAAAGTGCCGAAGTGTTATTAAAAATGTTAAAAGTTTGGAGTATCCGTTCTCGTAATATTTACTATCTTAGAAGTTTAGGTAACCTTCCAAATTAAAATACTTGTTTCGTATCTTAAAATTATGTTAAATAGAAATTAAAATAGATTGAATATTTCAGCCGTGGTTGCTACTGATAGTGAGAGAGAGGGAGGGGGTAATTAGGCAGGTGATCCGAGATTTGTCATGAATCGCCACTGCACATCAGTAGGGAAGAGTTAAGAAAGCAATACCAGAAAAGCTGGAAATTGAGAGGGAAAATTAGCTTTAAACAAAAGACACAACGAAAAGTCTATGTAAATCACTAGCATAGGCTTTATTAAAAACAATGGCGTAGAGCCTAAAGTTGGCACAATTTCTCGGAGTGATGTTATTAACGATAGTGACGAAAAAATGTAAACAACATGTATGTTTAAGGTTCCATTAAATATAGTAGAAATCTCTTTCGGGTGTTGTCTACCTGACGTTTCGCTGATCATGCTGTCAGCTTCTTCAGAAGATTTCTAAAGACTGGTGTTGTTGTCTCTTGCTCCTCGTAATATATCCCATTTCTGTTCCGCTTTGCTGATCCATAACCGTTGCGTTCCGCTGAATCGCGTCGTTCGTTATATGACGACTCGATTCAACACGGTGACCAAAATCGACCAGCTACTCCCTCCCAACAAGGACGTGTTACCGAAACTACGAGCAAAAGGCATATACGAACTAAAATGCCAATGTGGAAAAAGCTACATCGGTCACACAGGACGGAGTGTTCAGTGCAGAGTGAAAGAACGCGAGAGAGACGCACGCCTTAGACATACTGAAAAATCTGCAGTAGCAGAACACCTGCACCAACAAGGAGACCACCGCATAATCTACAGCGACGTTAAGGTATTAGCCAGGACCAGCCACTACTATCCGAGGATAATACGCGAATCGATAGAAATAATGAAGAACACCAACAACTTCAATCGCGAAGACGGATACAAGATCAGCAACACGTGGAAGTTAGCACTACGAAGTCGGCATACAACGAACGACGTCATTCAGCAAAGCGGAACGGTTATGGATCAGCAAAACGGAACAGAAATGGGATATACAACTAGGAACAAGAGACAAAACTAAAAATAAAATTTTGGGATTTTTATAGGTTGGCGCTGCGCTTCTTGAAGTGTTTATCTGTTGAAACTGCGCAGTTACCGGTAAACATTTTGTTTCAAGATATACGGCGGTACGTCGCGTCGGATTGATTTTCATCATTTAGTAGATATATATTATCATCAACTTTTGAAGTTTTTCCACTGTTAATTTAGTTATAACGGCGGCTCCACCAGGCCAGAAGGTACATCACTCAGAAGCATAATAATAATAATAATTTCGCTATCACCATATTTGGAGTAAAAAGAAGTTTGCTCTAAATATTGCGATCCCGTGGTTCTAGCCCAGTACCCCGAGTATGTAGAGTATATGAGAGCGTAGTAGATACTGCGCCACCATCAGTTCCTAGTTATCACGAAGAGGCTGATAAATCTCAAACTGATAATTAGAGGCTAGTTGCTGTTCTCACGGCGATAACTAAAGTCCTTGAAAAAAATATAAATATACGGTTGGTTGACTATCTTGTAAAGAAAAATCTATTATCTCATTATCTCTGGTGTCCCGCAGGGCTCTATGCTCGACCCTGCTCTCTTTATGATATATATTAATCACATGTATTTGTCTTTGCCATCATGTTTGTTGTTATAGTGAGCCGCGTTATTACTTCTGCCGTACATTTAGTATTTGCTCGCGCAAATATGGTGTTATTGGAGGTGTGTGCGTGGTGCAACGATAATGGGCTTTGAAAATCGTCAACGTTTAATTGGTAGAGCCGGTGAGATTTTAACGTATTTGCTGGAGTGACTATGCGATTTACGTGATTGCCGCGAGCATCTTGATATAAATTATTATTCCGAACATTCTAAAAATACCAGTAAATATATGAAGTTCACAATTTTTAAATTTATACCAAAAAAGCAAGGAGGAATCTTATATTAAAGTAACAAAGAAAAATATTGTGATTTGTGCCCTCAAAATTTTGATGATCGAAACAATAATTTCTCTGTTTTTCGCTTCTTTCCCGCTAAATAATGTACAATAAATTTCAATAGAACAAAAATGGAAAAATATGCAAATCGCAGTGACATTTGCGCATCACACGAGTAGCAAATAACATATACGAAATAAACAGCAAGCAATTTAATTTGTCAATATCAACACAATGTAATTTCTGCGAAGTAGATGCGACGCTAGGATACGCAAAGGTTTAAAGTGAATCAGATTTTTGTATTTTATCTGATCGATTTCTGCTTTTCTGCTTTCGCTTTGTAGTCCCTTCGTTTATTGGACTGGGTCTACAACATAGAATTTATGACCTGAGCATATTACGCTTTCAGTTTTTAGTAGAATGGGCATGTAACTCGTGGTAAAGATACTGTTAGCATCACAGATCTCGAGTTACTCTCATAAATACATTTTTGTTATTCTTAACGGTGTAAGCATTGTATTTCACTGTTTTGTTATTTTATTTAGGTATAAAACACAAAAGGACGACAAAATTTGAAAATTTCTTTAATAAACTATCAACTAGGTAATGGTACAATACATAGAAACATATTTAACAAGTTACTCAAAATATTCCAACATATTCGTATAAGCTTTATCGCAATTCTCCATTTGTTGTGTTATGTACCACATCGGATGTGAACTGCTTTCAATCCAACGTTTTGAAGTGGATCTGCGTAGACTGCGGCCCCATAAAAACAGTCAAGCGTTGTGAGATCAAGTGATCTCTGTGAGCATTACACTGGTCCACGGATATTAATTATATGGTGGGTTATTATTAAATATTGCATTCAGGTACGGAGTGGCAACGAATGCACTATGAACTGGTGCTCCAATCAACTAGAAGGTTTGTCGCAAGACCTGTGATTAACCCATTAGTTAAAATATCTTCTGCTATTCCGACTGTCTTCAAGAAAATAAGGTCCTAATAACCCGTTTCCTATTAAACCGCACCAGACATTAGTACCCTAGAAGGTTTGATGGTTCGTCCCTTTTGTCCAGTGCGAGTTTTTGTCCAATCAAAAGCGATTATTTTGTTTATTAATAACGCCAATATTAGTAAATTTTGCTTTATTTGATCACAAAGTTTGGTCCATTAATAATAATAATAAGCAAAGTTGTATCCGTTTCCGGTTTCACCACAAATGGTGAGAAGCTTTTAAAAGTATCGCCAAATTTAGCTCTTTTTTTTGTAAACTTCAAGGCGTGTTTCCTTTTTAAAACCGTATATGGTAAACTACTTAATGTTTACATATCTCCGCAATTCATTCATTTTACGACATACCGTTGACAGTGAAAGCGGATTTATAGATCTCTTTAATATTTTAACAACCTACACTTAGTATATATACAATATTGCTGTCTTCCGGATCATAAATTAACTGATGGTCAGCATCGGGTTATTTAAATGGTAGTGTTCGAAGCGTTGGAAAACGTTTTAATATTTATTGGTGATTACATCATATGTTTATTGTGTGACATTTATTTATTTCATCTTCTGCGGGACATTCAAGTAATATTTTTTTTTTCCAAATGGTTTCTTATAGCGGCAAAAAAAAGTATATTGTGTTGAATTTTTTGGCAGATTGGAACATTTGTAATTTTCTTCCTATGAATATACATATATTGTATTCGTGGAGTTAGATAACAAAAGAAAATAAGGTATTGAAAATATTTAAATATTGAGTCCTACTCGTTCTTGCCGTTTTTATACGCATCAGCAAGACGTTGTTGGTTTTAAGTGATTCTTAATGTATCGGAGTGAATCTAGTTAGACAAAACGGCCGTATCCCGATAAAATAGTTTGTGTTCTTTTTAATACTTTGTGTGAAAATTGTAAAATTAGCTACAACTGAAAGAACTGAAATTCTTATGATGGGTTGAGGGGATACAGAGCTGCTTCGTTACATGTCGGCACTTTCTGGCCTTCTCTGCTGTCTGCTACGTGTAATAAATATCGCAGTGCGAAGTTGATAGGTGTCGGAATTGAACAGAAGCATTAAAAATTTTCAAGATGCGTAGAAATGCATCAACTTGTCTGTTTGCTAAGATAGAAGCTGCGTGCTATTATTTTTAACATTTTGAAAAGATCAAATTAGTGATTTGACAACTAGATGCTAAAGAAGTAGCTGCAATAAAGCTGAGTCAAATGCAATTCCAAAATCCTCAAGTTGCAGCAGATTTAAAAACTATTAGCGGCAATTACGTTCCAGTAGCCCACGCAATAAAAAAATTGCAAAACACTTCGTTGTCATTACGGGATCGTGTGAAATTGTTAACCGCGTACAAATACTGCTACATATTTTACACCGCGAATATTACACCGCTAGATGTAGAACTACTGTAGAAACGTACGCTACACGTGTTGAAGGCCTCACATCCAGATTTTTTTTCAGCCATCTAAGCGTATTCCATAAGTTGTTTACCGTTTCATAAATTCTCTTGTTTTTTGTTCTAAATAACGCGCACGTTTGTTTCCGTTAACCCAACGCAGTGTCGCTACTGCTACGCAATCGCGCTCCAGTGACAACGAAGCTTCAACAACCAAATGATCCAAATTTTTTTCAAAACCAAGCTACATTTTGTCTTAACGGATTTGTACATACGCATGTACTGCTGCTTTTGGTCGACTTAGAATCCACATTGGATGAAGAAACATCATACACAGCTTCTCCAAAAGCTTAATGTGTGAGCTGGGATTGCTGGGCTACAAATCATAGATCCATATTTCTTAGCGAACAACTTCACAAGGTACGGTTACCCAAACTTACTGTGTAACCACGTTGCAGCGAACATTTTGAATGTTTCCCAATTTTTTCCGATCGTTGGATCGATGAATTGGTTGTCTTGGTTTTATTGAATGCGCCACCCAATGGACTTCCTTCTGTAAAGACACTTAAAAACAAACGTAACAATACATACAATGAGGAACGCCAAAACTGGGAAGATTTCGGAATGAAAATTGGACGTGAGATACATGCCATATCACCTACTGCGCTTCAAAAGACAAATTTTGGAAACGCGTGGAACTACAGAGACTTCCATTTGAACAGTTAATTTAATTCTTTAATTTTCGTATTTTTGTGAAAATTTAATTTTTCTTTCAATATATTTTTTTTTAATTAAACCCCACGAAAACAGTACAGATCTGTTTTAAGAAATTCCAAATTTGCTAAAAAATTTAGTTACCATAAAAAAATATTTTTTTTACGAACGTAAGAGAACGTAAGTCATTTGAAAAAAAAAATAGTGAATTGTGGAAAATAATAGAAAAATAACTTGTTCTACAAATTTTGTTAATAAAATTTTTTTAAAAAAATTGTGCCCTTTATGTTATCCTAATAAATTATTTTTTTGTACATACGTACCATATTCCACTTCGTAAGTAACTATGTAAGAAAGCAAATATCCAAACAAATATATACAACGAAGGAAAGCAATCCGCTTCACTCTTAAAACAACTAGCAGCATTTGTTCTTCAAACCAGAAGCTAGCATAGAGTAAAATAAGAAACTAGCAGAAAAAAGCAATAAAGAATGTTCTACAAATTCAATTCACAGTTATTTAAAACCAGACCACCTTTTACAAATCTAATTAGGACATTTCTGCTCAAATAACATACGAACTGGTAGAATGGAAGGAATTATATATTAATATGGCGACATTTCGGTCCATTCGAAATTACAACATTTTCTATAACAGCGAAAGTAACGTAATGTGTACGCCAAAACTGTTTTACTTGTATATACTTTCAGTTAGGTACGGCAACTTGTTACGTAAAACCTGTCTAAGCTTTCGTGATTCACGCCTTTTGGCATGATAGCGTCTCGTCTCCAAATGGTACGCTAATAAATTTATTTCCAGTGTTTGGGATTAAAGCAAGTTATAATGCATATCTTACGTAAAACGCCTATGGACATTCGTGTACTCCGTAGTATTTTGCATGGTTGTTGGGTGTTATTTTTAAGCTTAGCCATGACTAAAAGGCTTGTGTAGTTAGTAAATCAATGTGAGCCGTGCTGCTAGCAAGAAGGATAACTTGATACCAACTTTCATTTTTGATTATTTTTTACACGAAGGCGGTAAAGGAATCGATTTCGTCGATCGTGGGATTAGGTATACGCTGCTGTTGCCTCTTTAAGGAAGAAGTAATATCACGGAGATTATATCTTGAAAGGGAACAACTTAAACGTTTTAAATTTCCAACCATTTTTATGTATTCATTTTTTTATGGGGGATTTTTTATGTTTATCTAGGTAGAAGTTTTTAAATCTCGATCACAATTTAAATTTCAAAGCATATATTCGCTTGTTTCTTGACTGAATACACGCAGGTATGGTCGTTAGACTGAAAACACAAATTCAATAAATATTGACTTAATTTTGTTGAAAAAACAAAAAAATTACGTTAACTAATAAATTTATCAAAGCAATTAACTATGTTTATCAAATTGAAACCTATTTATCAATATAATAAATAGCCGTTTATCGCCTTATCTTGCGAGCGCGAAACTTCTTCGTACAGTGACATTTTTATGTTTTGTCCCCCCTGAGACGATATATTTATACTTTCTACTATTCAGAGCCGTGCGCTTGGATTATTGTGCAGCAATGCTCAAAACATATAAAAGCAACTGGTGGGAGTACATAACCATCTCAAAGATCAACGCATCATTAACCTATTTAAACAAGGAAGTGAAAAGACTGATGTTGCAAAGATATATTGAGTGACCTTAATTACTCTACAGATTTTCAGTCCAAAGTAACTTACTACTTCAACCAAAACCATGGATGATAATTTTCCTATCTTGGTAACATGGATGACAAAATTTTGTACCTCGCAAGATTTGCGAATGTTACTATGCGCAAAGGGCTACAAAGTTGCCTAAATCTCCAAGAGCAATTCAGAAATTGTAACATGTGACATGCAGACAAAATTATAAAAAAAGTTGTGGAAGAAATATCTGAAGGATTACAGTTAATACATGTAGCAAAATCTCCTTTTTGTAAGACGCAACCTACAAAATTTAATCAGACTTAGTTTTCCTTCCTATTTAAATGTAAAATAATTATTCCAAGACCTAATTAATTCATTCGTTCGCAGAGTTTTATATTTTCTAAGAATTTTGTAAAAAGTATACTTCGTGCTAGCTTAACGTGCTCTAAAGTTGCAAGCAGCTCAGTTTGCTATCTCAATGTCTTTAGAGGTAATAGAATATAAACAAACTTACCTTTTATAAATGGCATGTTGCTAACGAGCTGTTCTCAAAGCAGGTGTGCAGTAAACCGGATAGTTAATTAAATGCGGAATATTGATTATGCTCGTAAAACGAAACTTATTAATGATCTAAACTACAACAAATCATACTTAATGTGTTAAATAGATCAATTAGAAGCATTACTGAGCTATTAAGCCAGATTTATGCAACCGAAATCAAGGTGGGAAAGAACTACACCAGTACACAAAAGCTATCTAGTATTTGTTCAAAGGTATACTTGATGTGATTAAAACCTTTTCCAATGAAAGTTAAATTATTAATGCAACCAGTAACGTGTTATTTAAATCATAGTTCTTGATCTGCATAAATTGTATAATTTGGAATTTCCCACTTCTTCTACCTTATAAAAGGCTCTGAATCTTAAGATATAGTTTCCGTTTTGAAAAATTTATATCAAATACTTTGCTATAAATATCAGAGATTTGTTTATAAGGAAAGCTTACGTTAAAAATCAGCATTTGGGACGTATAGAAAATTTAGTCATTCGCCCGGGATTAGCGTTGACTGGAAACAACCTTTCCTAATAAAACCCCAGACGGGTAAGAGTACGAAAAATTGACTTGTTTGAATGTTTTCACATCGGAGTAAACCAGATTTATGGATATAAAAATTTGGAACTAATAATAACTGTAAATAGTAACGGTTATGTAGGCTTCTGCAATCATCAATAACACTACACGCTTGGTTTCCAGATTGGAACCGTGTCGTTGTCGTAACTCGCCACTCTAATGGGACATCTTGCGGATTGTTAGTGCACATTGATTAGGACTATTCGTTCCGGAGGGGGTTTATTGGGCTTGTTACGGGTCAATGGAGCGGAAAGGTTATGCATAAATGAACCCTGGGAGTAGCTAGGAAGTTTAATTAGTTTAGGGATTTCCAGGTATGATATACGGGATAGCCATTACCGCGATGTAAACAACTAAGGGTTGTTATCAAACATCGTATTACTACCCCTTCTGCCAACCATCGCGCAAGTTTTGCATTGGTTCGCGGACGAATTAAGCAAACTAGACGTGATTTGATCTGAGTTTCTATCATTTTCATCTACACTTAGAGCTTTCATTCGCCATATCCCCATCTGATTGGAATACCCTAGGTCGCATGGTCTTCATGTCAAATCGTAGATGGTCTCCATCCCAACCAATGCTTATATCAACCAAACCAAACCACGAATACACGAGAAAGATGTGCTTTCAATTACTACAGCAAGCTCTCAGAAACGATAATACATCGTTCTTTCGCCCTGAACTTTTCTTCGTTAGTTGCCCATTGATCATTTCCTATTTGATTTCACGATTTTCTTGGAGAACGTCACTCGAAACCTGTTTCCTCGATAGACTTTTCGATTGTTTTTGCTTTCACGGTAACTATCTTTATCCTCATATTTAACGAACTTAATTTCGATTTTTATTAACGCTATGCTGATACGATAAACTAAATTACCTGGTGCAAACCGTAAAGACTGCAGATTACCATCCTGGAAAATTGTAGAACAGGAGCTATCAGCGATAGAACGGCACGAAAATGGAATAAAATCAGAATAAACTGTTAACCGACTTCGTTGTAAAAAGCCAAAACAAAAAAAGAACATCGACCAATATTGTGGATTAAAGTTTTAGGTATCGAGCACCAGGGCTTTTCCCCGGTATATTGTAAAGATATGCACACGATCGAATGTGGATAAATTCCTACATAAACCTGATTTATTCTCGAATTTTCTGCGGGTTAATGGTCGTTTAGCAGAGGATTATATCGATATTGATTTAACAGTTTCTATTCTCTACTCATCCTATCTTCGTCCCGCTCTTCGCGCGATACGTGCAGTATACGTTCGTATTGCTTTTCCTTTTCTACCGCTAAGCTTTTCGGTTCTTATTTATTGTTGCAATATAATAGTTTTCATAAAACGAAACGGGCTATTATACCGCCGTTTCGCAACAATAAAATCTATTGTGCTTTAAATTTATACTATTATTTTTTTGTGCTATCCTCTGAGGAGTTGTTTTCTTGTCCCGAGGAAACCCGAAAGAAAGAAAAGGGAATGTATGTTATCGCCCTTATTTCGTATGGTATTCAGGTTAAGTTAGTATGGACGTACGTACATATACAAGGTGAATCGGGAGGGACGGGCCAAACTCCAGGAGTGTAAATACATCATCCAGGAGTGTACATGTGAAAATTATGTAAAAAAAATCCATTTGTCCTTATCTAATTTGTTGTCGCGTGTGATCTGCGCTATGTTGAACTAACTGAAGTAAAAAAAGCAAAAAGACGACTCTACGAAAATGGGCATGTTCAGCTTACGGCTATAACCGTAAAGAACATCATACCATTCTCGAAAAAGCAATATCCAAATTAGGAGAAGATGTGGAAAGAAATGGAGTAATTAAAACTACTTGTGGGAGGTTTCCTGTAGGAGGACGAGCGAATAAACAAATACAACAGAAAAAAATAAGTAGGATCAACAAATGAAACGTGGACGTCTAGACGACCAACAAGAAGCTATTCAAAATTACCGAATGAAAGTCGCCTGAAACTCATGAAACAGCAAAAAATAATCGATAACGAAATTGAAAAGTAAACATTTGCAAGGGCGATCAAACGAAAAATAATACATAAAAATGTGGTTGAAACAATCGCAGTAAGTAGGACAACGATGAGCAATTTACTACTTCTGTAAAGAAACCGAAAAGACGATCTAAAGCAACAAAACACACAGAATAACCAACCAACATAAAAAACAAGGCGCCCTGATGAATACGCATCTTATCCAATATGTCCCTCTGGAATTGCTCGACAACGCAAAGAAACTAGCATTCGGAGTAAAAGTAAACCGTTTTTTAGAACAAATCTAGCCGAAGTCTCAACAGATAAATTAAACAATGTATGTACATTGCTACTTCTGCAAGGTGACGAGGACATTGTGAACAAGTTACTGATGTCAGATGAGGCCCATTTTCACTTGTCCGGGTATGTAAACAGACAGAACTGTCGTTTCTGGGGTCCAGACAACCCGTGTGAATTGATGGAGCATCCTATGCATAGCGAAAAAGTGACAGTATGGTGCGCTGTTCCTTCTGAATTTTTTGAACATGAAGGCCGTACTGTAACAGTAAATTCTGAGCGCTACACAGCCATGTTGCAAACATTCCTGTATCATGAAGTGAATGGTCGTCGTGACATATGGTTTCAATAAGTTTCAACGGCTCACACTGCACGTGTTTCCATGGGATTGGTAAGAGAAATGTTTTGGGGCAGAGTCATTTCTCGGTTTGAGGACGTCAATTGGCCTGCTCGATCGCCCGATCTGACAGCACCAGATTATTTTTTGTGGGGTTATTTGAAACAGAAGGTTTATGAGCAACGCCCAGCCACTATCAGCGAGTTAAAAGATCGCATTCAGGTGATTCCACAAGATATGTTGCAGAGAGTTATGTTATCTTTTCCGGACAGACTACGGGAGTATGTTATTCGGCATGGCAGACACTTACCAAATGCTATTTTCAAGAAATAGTGATACACATTAATTCTCTCTAACAATAACAATGTATCTTTGCGAATAAACAAATCTTTACACCTTCCCCTGGGGTATTCTTTTATGTAAAAAACCGTCAACCTTTTCTACACCGCATCAAAATTTACAATGCATGACCAATAAAATGGACAGTATTAAAGGATTCTTGTTGAGTCCAAACTAGAAATAATCTGTGGTAGCATGTACAGAGCATTGGCCTAAACTACCCTCATAAACGGACCTCATAACAAGAAACAGACTTTTTTGAAAAATCTCCGTTCACAAAGACACAGTCTTTCGAGCCATATGACTCACCCTGTGCCATATCGCATGACTTACGATCACGCGTTAAAGTTACAAATAGAAGCAAAATTGTTGTAAGGAATTTCAGAGAAGAGAAGAGTTGTGTCTGGTAGGAAGGTGGTGGAATAATAAGATATGTGAAAATACTCGTGATATCATCAGCAGGACGGGAAAATATAATCAATGCAAATTTCGTCCTTTTGCCAGCGTATACATATGTACATATCAAAAAGATAACCATTTCGTACGCTGTAAAATTTCAATTCAACCTTCTCCATTCCTCTCCGTTCGAATCAGTATAAATACTAATAAATACGATCCGAACGAAGGGACATTCCATGATATAACATCACATTTGCCTGGAATATTCAATTTTCTTTGAAAGACGCTTAAACCGTCGATCGAATCCAGGGGAAAACGTTAGAAAACGGGGCGTTCGCAAGGGAGAGGTCAATCTCCCAAAGCCTTTCAGCAATTTTCGTCTAAACATGAACGCAATCGTATTTGTGTACGTAGTGCGTACGGCATGAATATGTATTGAATACGTTGATATGGCCGCGTCGTTGTGCATGACGTATCGCTAATGTCAAACGATCCCTTTATTATTTGAGCCGGGTATGTGTCCAGGGTTCAACCATAAAAGCCCCGGTACTGTTCTCCCTTTCGAAACGCTTTTATTATAAATTGAATATTTCATCGCCCGGACGATGAGCGTATAAATTTTAATCGTCTGTCAATGCGTAGATCGATTTCCGTTCAATCGTTCACGCGCGCGTTCTGCTGCCATCGACGCCTCTGTCAACTTACGTTAAAGAAGTGGGTACAGGTATACAACGGCCAGCTGAAAATGCGTTTTCAGTTAGATTGCCAAATACTTTATACCAAAGAACGCGTCAATAACATCTACTCTAATGCTAGCAGGACAGATATGAATAGAAAATTTGCAAGTTTTTCTGTAACAAGGAACGTATAGGTGAAGGATTTTGATATACGATTCACTAATAGTAAGTTTTTTGAAGTAGAAGTCTTCTTTACTTCCGACAATATTGCATTATTCAAAATGTGCTTTATATGCTGTTCTCTAACATTATCAGCTGGAATCTAATGCTTAGTCCATCGGTACAATGCTAAAATGAAGGTGTACAGTGCTTATAGTCAAAAATTATAGCTTCATAGGAGCCATTTTGTAAAATATTAAAGCTAAATTTGGAAGTAAAGCGAGACATACTTTATCTTTTAACGTAGCCCACAAAAAGTCAAGAGACGTTAGATCCCCTGATCTGTCCGAACACTGGACAGTATTGGTGGCGATAACCTTATTGTCAAATCGGTCAATCAAATAATCTACCGCGTTTCATAAATTGTGACTGGACAACCATTTTGTTAATACCAAATGCCAAAAGTAGATCATCTACGTCACGGGTACTTTCCATTATGCCGCAAAATACACTAGATCCGAATCGAGTTTGATTGCGACGTGGAACTACAACAATGTGCTTTTTCCAGCGACCACTCTGCAGTTAGAAAATAAGACTGGTCTGTCCGTAATACTCGACTGGTGAAACCATTATTTCCAATACTCTTGCGGGTAAACCACCTACAAAGCGCTATTCTGCGATAATCTTCTGGCCGTAAAGTTTGGGCAATACGCAACTTGTAAGGGTGCAACTTGTGCTTTCTCAAAATTTACTATGCTATGAGCTTCTTACAACTTACACTGCCGCTCAGTGTAAGTACGAACAATACATTTAGGAAATATACCGCAGTATCATTCTTGTTTATTTTGTCACAGACGTAAAGATATAAATTTGTTTCATTTTACTGTTAAACGTGTGTTGGTCTGCATCTGTCGTTTTTGCGCGAAAGTTTTAAGAAAATTTACTTCAAAATGGCACGTGGCAAGCCTACCAGTGTAGAAAAACGAAGGATATTCGGGGCGACAAATTGCTGAAAGAATAAATATGAGAAGTTCAGCAGTAAATGACATCATAAAGCGATATCGGACAACTGGAACTATAGAAAATCGTGTTCGTCCCGGAGCGTCTAGGAAAACAACGAAAGCTGAAGATTTGAGGATTGTATTATTAAGCAAACGCAATAGAAAATTAACAGCGCCCCAAATAGCAGCCGAAGTCAATCGCGGCCATGAAGAACAAGTTTCGGCGAGTACGGTAAAACGTCGACTTCAACAAGCGGATCTTCATGGACGCATTGCCATTCGAAAGCCCTTATTACTTCGGGGCAACAGAGCAAAACGGGTACAGTGGGCCCGTTCTCATCTAGATTGGTCGTTAGATGATTGGAAACACGTGCTTTGGACTGACGAGTCAAAGTTTGAGGTTTTTAGGCAAAATCGACGAGTTTTTGTCCGAAGATCTAAAACCGAAAAGTGATCCCGGACTGCATTGTGCCAACAGTGAAGCAAGGGCGTAGTTCTGTGTTAGTGTGGGGATGTTTCTCCTTTGCTGAGACGGGAGATTTATGCAGAGTGCAGGGTGTAATGAGGAAGGAAAATTATTTTGCAATACTCCAGAATCATGCAGTGCCATCAGGATTGCGTATAATAGGCCGTAACTTTACATTCATGCACGACAAGACCCAAAACACACTGCATTAGTGTGTAAGAACTATCTAAAGGAGTAAGAAGAACAGCACACTGAAAGTAATGATATGGCCCCCACAAAGCCCAGATTTGTTGTGGGAACCCTACAGAGTTGTTGTGGGATGAACTGGACAGGAGGATCCGAAAAATATGCCCAACTTCACAAGAACATTTACGGAATATTCTGCAACATGAATGGATTAATATTCCACAATCCGTTTTAACAAAACTTATCGAAAGAATGCCTAGAATAGTTCGAGCGGTGATTAACAGCAAAGGAGGTTTTTTCGATGAAAAAAAAAAATATAATGTTCAGTATGTTATATTAGGCCAGAATAAATTTTTTATTTATTTATTTTTGTCTTTTTTACCTGTACATACGATAAAATTGCATTTTGTTTTTAGTTTCGTTTGTTTCTGTAACCTTTTCATGTTTTTTACTAACCGACCGAACTTCTCTGAACGGCAGTGTACATACCGCTGCATATTCTTGCCTAACCTTTTAAACGTTTTAACATCTTTTCGGAAAATTAGTTTGGGCGGCAAGATAGGAATTTCTATAACACTTGATAAATATGCAAAATATATTTTTTATTCAATCATACGTCCATCTCACATCATTGAAAAGAAAATAGATTATATTGACTAACCTATTGACTAACGTAAAGATGCAAGTCTCCATTTAACGAAAACCGCCATTTTGAATTTTTGTTCAACATCAATTTCAATTTATCGAAAACAGCGACTTTTATGTAAAAAAAATTTTCGTACGTCTTATATTTATTTAACATACAAGAAAATCGCAGTTTTTAGTTTCTTTTTCAGCATTTTGAACTTTTTTAGATTTTAAATCAACGCCTAAAACTGCAAAACAATGCTGATTTAACCAAATCTTCATCTTCAATGATCAGAATGCAATCCCATTCGATCTATGTATAAGGTAACCAGGTACTTTAAAACAACTAACAAAATGAAAAGAGCAAGTTTTATTCCATGTGGCGCTTCCGTGCAATTAATATTTAACATGTTTTAATCACCGTTCGTTTTCCTTTATCCACACTGTATGTATCCCATATCGATAGTTATCTACTCACTGTCGCTGGCTTTGCTGTTGTTGTGGAGATAATTAAATTAGAAAATAGGATAGTCCACACGCGAAATTTAGACCAATAAGTTGTAAACTTGGGTTTGTACGAATTTAGTACGAACGTGACTTTCGTTCAACGAGCACTACGGTTGGATAGTAAAACTTCATTTATTGAAATTTCTTTAAGTACACAAATTATTTTCCTGCTATAGTATTATTGTGATGTAACAATCAACGGGGTGATTGTAATAATTCGCATTCTAAGCTCTAATTCAACGTTATAGGTAGAGATGGGGATATGTATGAGTTTTTACGTCCTCGTTCTAAATTACCCATGTTGAACGAAGAGGGTGATATATGGGGCAGTTCCTGTTTATCTTTCTAACATAAATTTCGCGTTCTGTATGCGGTATCTCCGCGAAATAAAGTCGAATTTTATCGCAAATGCAGAACCGTAACTCTAATAGACTGAAATCCAAAGTATGAGATCTCTATCTGAACGCTGCCCGTGGGAAAAACAATAATCCCCGATGACCACGATCCGGCACTGGCATCAATTGCTTTCGCGTGCTACAGTCTCGCAGAATATAGACGATTAAGTAAGTTAGCTTAGTATCGTTTGGAATAGTAGGTGAAAGGCTTCCAGTATGGCTTTTACAACGTAGGTGCTGCTGATTATAGCAACAAGGCGATTCTAGCTGTTATCCAGTAATAATTAAATATTTAGAAAATATTTAATTATTATTTACCGCCGCTCTCGATTCTTATTAGATACCTCAGTTAATCAGTTGGACGATTTCAACTTGCCATATTTTTGTAGCAAAATGCTTAATTATCAACATATTAGCTCTGGCGTGAATCTAAAACAAGTTTTTTTTTACGAGGGACGTAGACGGCGCGAAAGCTGACTGGAGACAAGATTCCCAGATCCCAGATTATTTAATTTATTTTGAAAATTAGTCATCGATTCGCGCAACTTACAGCTCACTTCGTTAACGTCAATGGAGAATCTTACTGCACCATGACTTTTTGCTTGAAATATGAAGGACATTGATACGAGCGAGATGTGGTATCAACAGAATGGCGTTACATACCATACGGACACGGCATCCATCAAGTTGTTGGAATCAAATTTGACGATAGGTTGATTTCAAACCGTAACGGATGAATATATATGGATAAAACAGCAAAAAAAAAATATTTTTTTTAATTTTTAATTTTTTCCTGACTTCACTGGCTTCCAAAGTCTTGCAATTTAACTCCGCTCGATTATTTCCTGTAAGGCTACGTGAAGTCATTGGCCACCAGCAACCAGCAACAATTGACGCCTTGGTCGTGTTATTCGTGACACGATCAGCAGTGCTAAAGAAGGTCTCGAAAATTTGACGTCTAAAGCACGCTTAGCCAAGGAGAGCCATGATCCATATGCCCGAAATGTTATTGTCATGAATAAATCTTTCGAATCATACCAAGCGTTTGATTGGTATTTAATTTTTCGTGTTATTTTTTATAATTGCCATTCATGTAATAATCTCGTCAGCGTACCAGGCAAAGACAAATCCTCAAGGAATACATACTTTTAATATCCTATTGCCATATTATAAACCTGTTAGCTAAAAAATGTTTATATTAAGAACTACATACTTGTGGGTTTGAACAACATGATTGGTGCAAACAATCATATGATCTTAGGCGTAACATTGTTTTGTAGGTGCAATGATGAAATTAACATGTTACGTTTAAGAACTTATTACGAGCCCAACATTGAAACCTTACAAACTCCTCTTGTATGCCCATGATCTGTGAGAAGCATAGCAACGGACCCAAGACGTGACCATGCGGCACACCTCATGTTATCACTTAGAAAATTATTATCAATTCGCGATAATCTATAGATTACATTCGGCAAAAGCACTCACGACAAATTCTTACTCAATTAGTTTAGTATTTATTAAATTCATTTTCCAACATTTTTTCAACATTTGCCAGCAACGAAGTTGAGCTTTTTCCTTTTTAATATCGCTGTCTGTCTTTTATCCAGCAAATCATATTTGACGAGATAGGTCGTTGATTTAGATGTTCTTCGATAATTTTATCCAAAGTTAACATCGGTCCAAAGAAGAAACTAATAACAGGGGAACACCCTGAGATGATAATCACCGATTGGTTCGAAACTTGGCAGATTTGTAGGACTCATAAAGTATTATAAAACGCCGCTTTCGGCGGAATCTCAGACATAAAGAGTGAAAAACTACTGAAATTTCGACGATTTCCGGATTTTTGTAATTTACACCGTTATTATCACCGTTATCCCAATGCAGAGTGTGGCTAAACTAATAAGACCAAAGTATACGCACAAGTGATGCCCTAGCAAATATAATGTATGCGTTTATACGTACTTGCTGCTCAGTCATGCCTAACTACTTCGAAGAAAAAATAAAGGTAACTAAAGATTGCGATTTTACTACCTTATTTCGCTATGTAAATAAATATCCGTATTACCGAGTAAAATTCGAACTGAAGACGTTTTGACCATTGCTTTTCATACACGAAAGACGCTTACCCCCAACGGTTAAATCATTCCCGTTTTCTTGGAAATGGTCAGACTATATGTAGGTTTATCGGCAGGTATGTCTGCAATTTGTCAGGATAGTGGCCACTCCAAGAGTCAAGTAGCAGAGTTGCCCGCGTACCACTCCCTATACTCCCTATATAAAAACATCCGTAAACTATTTGTTTTTTTCAGAATACACCACCACAACCCTCATCCCATATGCATATTCGGCATATACGGTGCAAATTCGCCAAAGAAGTCAAAAATTTCTTTATCATAGTTGAGTGTAGGCTTTCACGACCGTAATCCATAGTATAAATGTCTTTCGGGTGATGTCGTGTAGTTAATATTTTACTTGACGTTTCGCTGACCATGCTGTCAGCTTCTTGAGAAGATTTCTAAACACACAACAGTCTTTAGAAATCTTCTGAAGAAGCTGACAGCATGGTCAGCGAAACGTCAAGTAAAATATTATCTACACGACATCACCCGAAAGACATTTCTACTATTTCATTATCATATCCCGACTCGCATATTCATAGCAATTGTTTCGGGTACCTCTAGAGAGCACAGAGTGAATTCGTAAGAGGAATGTTTAGGAGGAATGACAATCGTTAACGGAGCCATGAGTGAACCCAATTATAAAATTTGTTATTTTGTCGGCTCTCGGGGAAACCAGTAGACATCACGAACCCATTCTCATGAGACGAATAAACACAAGTCTGTCTAGTCTCTGCTAATTTCGTGAAACGCAACTCGTTTCTGCAAGCTTACTTATGAATCTCTTTAGGCTGCTTACCAAATGTCCAAAAAGAAATTAAGCTTGCAAGACTTAATTTTGATATGCCACGTCAATATTCTTATTTGATAGATACTCTTTGTTTGTAATCAGTCACAATTAATTTGAAGTTACACTCATTTATGGCATAGTGCGTCATACAATTATATTTGCTTAACTCACGTCCTCGATATCTGACTTAAGCATTTCCCATTTTAATTGTAAGATAACAGCTTTCTAATCTGTTAGTGATAAGGTAGACGGGGTCCTGAAACCGTATTTTAAAACATCTATCGATACACCTCTTTTTTCGCATCTTCAAATTTAAAGACACGTTACGTCCCGAGATCCTACCCGAGAATTTATATCAAAGGGAATTTTTTCAACGAAACCGTTGCAATATTGATTTAGTGGATTTAAATTTCCTTTTTATGAGGAAGGGGACACGACAATAAATATTGATGTACAACTTTTCTCCGAAAGACGCTTGGATCTTTCTTTTTCCGCCGCTTCCGCTTGTTCCGCGATATGTAATTCGTATGATATTATTTTAAAGTTGTAATGCGGTCGTGGTCCAATGCGAGATATCATCGCGCTGGGGATTTTTTATAAATATATTGCCCTTTTTGATTTATGTTTCATGTTATTTTGTATCCTCATCCGTTATCCTTTGCTGGTTTTATAGTGTTGAAAAATTACCTGTCAGTTTTGGAGATGTGGTTGATGTTGCTGAGGGAGTACTAGTATTAATGGTGATAGCACCATTGGAGAATTTGAATTTGTTTGGAAGTTAAATGTAGTAACTATTTTTGAATGCATACAGCAAAATTAGCACTTAAAGCTTAAACTCTATTCTTCTAAAGGCATCAGTTACGTTACTTGGCGATAAAGAACTGCATGTGCATTACTTGTTTGCTCTATTTTATAAGGACACAAATTAAAAGCACGGACCTTGACAACGTATTGTTTAACATCTGTCAAGGTGACCATCTTTCTACGGCTTTTTCGATTCTGCAGCAGCTTGTATAGCCGAGGCCTCTTCTATGATTCCTCTCTTGTTCTCTCTCTCTCTCTGTATCTGGAGTTTTAGATTGGTCAGTCAACAATAATTTATGAAAAACAATAACACAGTTCGTCTTCGTTCTGTATCCTTTAGACCCTCAATTCTCGTATTTAATCTAACTTCTTTTTCTAAACACATAGAAGGCAATTTTACTCGATTTTCTGAAATTAAGTGTCACTCTCTGAGGAGCCGTTAAAATCACTACTCAGTGATATCAGTTGGTTAGTCACTAGATCTGGAACTTTTGCAGAATATTATAATCTGTGACACAAAACTGCTAAAAAAAAGGAAACTAAGTGAAATATAATTTATTGTATTAATATTAAGTATTGTTAAAGAGTATCGTAGTTGGCCATGGTTAATTATGAACAGTTCAGTGAAGGGACTGCAAGACAATCGAAACTCTTTAGCACGAGCTGTGCTAGCTGAATGTTAGATCGACCTCATCATAAAATTCATTTTTAAAGGCCAAAGAATTAGATAAAAAGATCATTCGTAATTTTTTCTCTGTCTTCATATTTATCGTTCATCGGCGGAAGATACATATTTTCTTTATTGTTCGTTTATTAACGGTAAATATTCTATCGGAGAACTGACAATAAAAGCCACGAGTGATAAAAACTATTCAAATTCCTTTCACAAAATCGATTCGTGAATATTATTTCAAAATAAACTTGTTATTTTTTTTCGCTCGTGAATGATATTTTAAGTTGTTCCTCATATTTTGCTGACGAACGATAGAAATCTCAAATAATCAGAAAATTTCCATTTGTGAGTGATATCTTCCATGGCCTATATAAGACACTAGTAAGTCAAATTAATGATTAGTTTTCAATCCAACAAGACATACCTGCTTTATTCGTTCGAGATAGGGCATAATTCAAAAGGATACAAAGAAATCGGCAAAAGACTAATGAAATATCAGGCCAAAGCATCTACATTAGGAATTATTTGTTTCTTACAAATTCAAAATCAAGACGACTTCATTCACTTGGATGAAGAAGTGCTTACAGGAGAACTGTCGTGTAACGATAGAATAAGCAGCGAAAATGGAATTGAAGAGATATCCATGCAAGGCAGTGACGACGAGAAGGAAGTTACTAGTGGTTCTATATACTCCTACGCTGGTGCATTAAAACCGATCGAAAATCTAAAGAGGTTTTCCAAAAAAATTTTGTTTGCATTTGAATACTTGAGAAACATAGAATCACATCGTCTACATAAAACTTATATTTTGTGTAGACGCAGTTTTAAATCTTTTGATTAAAAGCTTAAGAATTATTTCGTGTATTTTGTTGTACATTCCCCATGAGCGGACAGTTCCCACAAGCGGACAAGAAAGCTGGAACCGTGGATATCCGCTCCTGAAGACTTTCTCTGTAAATTATTCAGCTAATTTCTGTGCTGCCAGCGCAGCACAGAATATTTATTTCAATTGAATTTGAAATATTTGAATGCTTCGATGTCGTTATCTGCAAAAAATACTAAAATCAATTACTTAACTCTACAAAAGCAAAACTTTGTATTAGTAAATTCTATCGAACGTTCCAATAAAAGTTGCTCAATGTAGCATATAAATTCCTAATAATTTTTATACTCTCACAAAAATAACAAAATATATAAGCATGCTATAGAAATAATAAAAACACATAGAATATAAATATATTTTTACCTACCGACTTACATAAACACAGTCGAAGCGCGAATAGAACACAAACTATTATAATCAACAAAAACCCCCTTTTATCTATCTGTGATGCAACTTATAAGCGCATTTAGGTAGCTGCCATTATACATACAAAATCCATTCACATATGAAAGGCGAAGAAATTGCAACAGGTTGCGTATGAATATTAATTTTTTTCTTTGTTATTTACCAGACTGCGGATCAACACCCGCCTCTATCGCCAACGCTTGACAACAGAGTGGGACACGATACATTCGTCCAACCGCGGCATGCATATGCGTTAGGGATAAAAATTGCATCGTTTTGTGATCCAAAGTATTTTATTTTTTAAATACATATCACGAAAATGTTCGTTAATAATGTTACTTTGTAAAGATGGATCCTGCAACAGAGTTTTACGTTTGCTTTATGCTTTGCGCATGCTCATTTAAATTGTTTATTACATCAGCAACTTTCTCCAAACTGTCTGAATAAAATGAAGAGTCTCCTAACCACGTCCCCCCAGCTTTTTACGACTGGAGACGGGGGTAAGGAAAATGTTGGCTTCAAGAAAACTTTTTTGGTGTGACTAAAATTTCACGTTTGGAACCCCCACAATTCCTCGTGGCCAGTGTCCGTAAAATGCCAAGATGTATTTTAGCATTTTGCCAGCTTTAAGCATATGAGCTGCAGCATCTTTTACGAAAAGCAAAACTCCTTCCGTCTTGGTCACAGCAAAATTTTGTCAATGCTACTGGCTACTACTTCCGCCATTGTATTAGCATTTAACTTAACATTCTGTTATATTGCTGGCTATTTAATATGGCTTTTGTTAGACGATCTGGATAGAAAATATCAACAACGACGTGAACTATGCTTTGCTTTAAACCATCTCCTAAAATATCCTGTATATTTTTAGGATTTTTTAAATGGTCCGTAAAATGAAATTTTTTTAAAGTAACGGAACAGGTATAATAAATTGATAACTTTGAAACAATCATGATTTTTAACCCAGATATTGGCGGGGACGTTCGCTAGGTGACACGCGGAAATAATGAAAACCAAATTAAGATATCTGCACAAATTAAAATAAAAGTTAATTCCAGTAATGGGCGATAAAAAAAGGATCAAAGTTAATAAAAATAAAAACGAATTCTGGAAATGCCTAATGAAAAGTTAATGGGAAAATAAAGATGAAGTCGAAAACGAAAAAAAATAACTGTAGAAGAAATTAAAATTTGCTACCATGATATCTTAATCATGTTCAATTAATGATCGGAAGGAAATCGTGGATGCTATGCAAATAACGACACGTTTTCATTAAAGTCGCTCAAATTTGTAAATGTAATGGCAAATAAATATCTGCAATAAATAAATACGAGTTCGGCTACATTAAACTCAAACGTGGCACCAATGTGTTTTTAAACGTAAAAACGACTCAAAAAGCGTTTAGTACCCAAGTACCAACTACGACGACGAAACTAGGCGAGGACGTCAGAGGTCTCCCACTCTGAGGTATCCCTATATCCATAGCTCATGCCCCAAACTTCAAGAATCTCATTCTGGTATTCGGGAGAAGTTTTTTAATTTGTATAATCTTCCCTCATTCTCATTCCTGGAACAATACTTACCGAGAGTTACCGCGAAGGATTTCCTAAAACATCTTTTTAATTAAATTTCAAATGACAACAAGGTGGTCGGCGCCCGTCGAAGCCGGCCGCATGATTAAAAAGTTGGCCTTTCGTAATATACTTGCAAATAAATTCAAATTTCCGCTTTTGTTTTCCGCTAAACTAATTAAATCGAAAGAAAAACAATAAAGTAAAAGATCTTCGGAGAGGGAAATTGGGTAGTAACGTAAATTGGCCGGTGATTGTACCCAATTATCGTAATCGATGAATTCCTAATTTCTTTGAAATGCTACATTCGAAAATTACAAATTAATAAATATTTAACGGAGTATTAAAAAAATTTTAATTGGCATAGCTTTCACTGGATTGGCGAAACGTATTACACAGTTCTGGAGGTTAAAGATAAGAACTAAGCAAATAGTTAAGTTTATAGAATAATACTAATGTTTTTTTTATTTTTAATTATAAGGCAACATTGTTTTAGCCGGGTTTCTATACGATTAGCGTGGTTTATACACCGTTAAAAGATGCCAATAAATAATATAATATATATAATAAGCAATGCTTTTTATGCCGTTATTAGAACAACAAGATGGTGATACAAACTTTTAGAGTGTGCCAAAATATGGCTCTCCATATATTTGTAGTCTCGACTGCTACGTTCTCCTAGTTTGAAGAACAATGCCGCTAGTCATCTGCTTCGGTGTATCTTTCTTGTGAGGCGAAGGGACCAATTGCTTATATGTAATTCTTATGTGTTTACTCGCTTATCAGTTGATTGTGTATCGGGACATTCAATGTCTAACGCTAGGGCCACCACAAAACCCTACCCCGAAGCATGAGCGTCTGGTTGGGCGACAGCAGCAAATAGCCGATCACTACCGCAAAAAGATGCTATACAACTCACGGCTACCCAGACGCTCGCGTTGTTTCGTGTACTTATTTGATACACCACCTCTAGTATCTTGCTCCGAGCTGCTGTCCCCGTGTATAAGCGGAAAATCAGAAACCAAGGATAGTGCGGGTCTGAGCGCTGCGTGACTCAAGCGAAAGAGAGAAGGCAGGCCGATAACTTGTACGTAAGTGTACGTTACCGGCGGTAACTGGCGGACATTCCTCACCTAGCGCTCGATCTGATACATGCATTAGCGGGAGCTTCATCAAACAGATATAATAAATGGCTATTAAAGATATTTTTAATTAGAACATTGACGAATTTTAAATATCTGCGAACTTTATAAGAAATTATACGTATTTTTACATTGAATGCGTCCACGTTAAAGTTTAAATGATGCTAAATATGAAATATATAAATTTATACAAGGCAAAACAAAAGAAACATTCAATTTATCATAAAATAAACATAAACAAAATATTACTTTCAAATAAATAAAAATGGTTACATTTATAAAATAAAATAAAACAAAATATAAAATGTTAA
The DNA here is from genome assembly GCA_902655005.2 of Marronus borbonicus. NCBI lineage: Eukaryota > Metazoa > Arthropoda > Insecta > Coleoptera > Scarabaeidae > Marronus > Marronus borbonicus. The sequence goes on along the minus strand of LR737394.1, from coordinate 5,322,699 downwards.
GTCCTTAACACGACTATGTTGAGAAATCCTATTTTTTAACCATTGTTTGGTAATACCAATATAAACTTTATTATAGTCGATACAAGGGGTACTGCATACAATATTTGAGGGAACTTGCTGGTCAGTTTTACATTTAATCCTAGGAAGGACATTACTAATAGCCAACAGTCCCTTAAGCCCCATTTTGGCTCTGCTTGTAATGGATCACTTGCTGAAACCGATCTCCCCCATTTGCACATCCAGCTAGCGTTTTTATACAAATACGTCGATGATATTATTGGCCCAATCCACGCCACCGCTATTTATTCTACTTTGGAGATTTTCAATAGTTTTAACAACCACATATAATTTACCGTGGAAGAGGAGTCTAATAGCTCTGTTACCTTTTTTAACACTAAGTTCATTCGTTTGGTTAATCAAGATATCATCAGAACACATCAGAAAATGCCTAGAAACGATAACCAAAAAATACAATGCTAAGATAGCTTAGTTTCCTCATGGTATTGATGGAATAATTCACGGCAAACGCAACAAAAGGAGAGAAAAAAAATTACACTAACACACGGACATGTTTCTGCCTACCCGGCGTCATCAGCGTGATTTTTTATCTGTACCTTCTATCGCTATTGCCACAGTTAATACCACAACCTTCAAAACAGTACCCGGCTGCTTCCTGAGCGGCAGGCATGCGTTTCTTTGGCACTAGAGGGCGCCAAGAAATGTCGAGTTTGTCGTTTTGAAAGTTGTGGTATTAACTGTAAGGCAAAAAATTACTCTCGAAAGCACGCTGATGACGCCGGGTAGGCAGAAACATGACCGTGTGTTAGTGTATTTTTTTCTCTCTCCTTTTATTGCGTTTGCCGTGAATTATTCCATCAATACCATGAGGAAGCTAAGCTATCTTAGCATTATATTTTTTGGTTAAGATATCATATTAAATTGGAATACAAAACTGACTTTTTCAGGTGATACATCAACTTCCATTCGAACCATTCTATCAACATGAAGCTGAGCACCTTTATAGGTCACTCAAGAATAGAATTTTGAATATTTCTCATCATAACTTTCATGATGATAACAGAAGGATACTTGCCGATATCTTTATTAACGATGGATATACTTTAGAACGTTCTATTATATTCAGATCTCCTACATCTCGTAGGTGTAACACCCTTCAAATCATCCCCTTGGGAGATGAAGATATAAAGTACCTTGAATTTCTTTATATACCATGTTTACCTGAAAACTAAGTTCAAACTTTAACAATATTCCAAATGTAAGAATTACGTATTATAATCTGTTAATCATTAATAATGTCTTGTATTGTAAACTGACTTCAACCATAGCCTTGACTTCGGGAATAGTCACCAACAAAATTACTTCAAACGCCTTTTCCTAGAGCATGTTCCATACAAAAACAACAACGATAACACGGTACCGCCAATTTTAATAGTTAGCACAATCTCGCCTTTGGCTGAAGAGTTGTTGTTACTCTGCAATCTTTCTACATTTTATGTTCCAATGTTTCAAAGTTCTGAGAATTGTGCTCTAATTAAATTACGCAGAACTTATAGGCAATGATATTGGCGATAGGCAAGTCTTGACATGTTTGTGCAGCTATCCAGTGCAATATAGTTCAGTCTGAGTCAGGTGTTTGACTGATATAGACGCACTGTTTTTGTAAACATGGAAGACAAAAAGCAGTAATTTTCTTTTTTGTGGAAAGAGGGTGTGAAAATTTCAGAAATTATTCAACGTCTGCAAGGAGTGTTTGGTGAGTCTGCAGCATCTGAAAGTAGTGTATATTGATGGATCGATCGTCTTAAAACTGGCAGAACATCATTAGAAGACGATTCACGCAGTGGTAACCCTAATACGTCGGTAAACGAAAGAAACATTGCTGCCGTGGAGGACCTACTGAAAGAGGACAGGCGAATGACTATACGTCAAATTAGTATGCGGCTAGGAATAGGTTCACGGCAAGTCTTACATGATTGTTTAGGCGTAAGCAAGGACTCAGCGCGCTGGGTGCCAAATCTGTTGCGAGCGGAACAGGAGCTCAATAAGTCCAAACATTGTCAATCACTTAAGGAGCTGTTATCCCGTTACGGTTATAGCAACGGATAATAACCTCTGACGAAACGTGGATTCTTTATTTCAATTCTGAGACTAAAAGTCAATCCAAAGAATGGCGTAAACCGCAATAAGGGCTGATACTTAAGGTGCGTACAGTTCCGTCTGTTGGGAAGGTAATGCTTACTGTATTCTGGCATTACGAATGGAATTCTATTTGATTATCTGCCGAAAGGTATTACAATCGACGCAGAATATTATTTGAATTTATTATCCGGGCCACTGCGGCAGGCAAACGGCCTGGAAAGTTGCGTAAGTACAGGATAATGCACAACCTCATACGGTAAGAACGACAAAAGATGTTTGGAACGATTTACAATGGGAATTGCCGCATCTACCTTACTTACCAGATCTTGCACCCAGTGATTTTCATCTGTTACCAGTTTTGAAAAATCTTTACGGGGTGTTGGAACTTTGGAAACATCCCTCGTACTTACGTGTTACAAAATTTTAATGTTACAAATATTGAGGATGTTCTCCTTTTTGCTGGATATTGTATCTCCTATGTAAGTAACATAGATTTCATTGTGTTTCAATTCTCATCAAAATTTTGCTATTTTCTCTGATGAAGCATAAATAAAGTAGGCGAAAGTTTACATTTTCATAGAAGAGAGTCTTTTATTTCGATCAGCTCCAATCCCCTGTATTGTTTCTCCATCTTTAAACCGTTGTTCTAGCGTGTACAGCCAGTACTTCTAATCTGCTTGTCTACTACTGTCTACAGATTTCAAGTTCAATTTTTGACGGTCAGCCAGATAGATATTAGATATAATTAATGCTGGAACCACCGCGTTTTACTTTTATTATTAACAATTAATAATAAAAGTAAAATTTGTTTCTGGTTTGTATAATATTTCAATAAACTTTCACCCAAACTCATTTAAATACCACGTTGGGCTATATGCATGCATATATCGAAGAAGTCCAGCGACGACCGATAAATATAGAGTGACACGTTTAGTACAAACCGGATTATAAATTCAACTTTTTCCACTTGCCAAGTCATTGACCGGTGTCTGGCCATAAAGTTTCCTAAATATGTACATATATATATATGCACGTTATAATGAATTACGTATCGATTTTTTCCGGCATGAATTTGCATTAAACCGCATGCCAAATGAGTGTGAAAATGACCCTTATCGGTATGGAAGTGGTTGCGCGTCGCGTAATATTTTTCATTTAGTTGACAAAACACGTACGTCCGGGCACATAAACAAACTACTATTAGAAATTTGTAACGATCATTACAAATGGAGCGTAACTAATTTATAATCTGGGCCGTCTAGGACTTAAAATAAAGGTTTTATGTTACTACTTTTAACGTAAAATTCGTAATACCTACCTACCGGCTCTACCTTCGGGTCTTTTAAGAGAATTTTCCACGTCATGTTTTATGAAGGCAATTCGTTTGACTTTTAAGATAGGTATTAAGGTACAACGACATTTTGTATAAAGTAACTCGACCTATGCTCATATTGCATAGATGAATAGTTCCCATTAATTTATCTACAATTATGTAAATAGATGCTTAGCTTCTTGTTGTTCTATCACTATGTTCTACTTTACTTTGTGCCGGATACCTGGATCATGGCTCTATCGAAGTTAGAGATTCACCTATTTAAAATCCAATCCTTAAAAGTTTTCAACAGTACACAGCTAGAGGTATTCCTGCCGAGTCAACGTTACAAAAAAAAACTATTTCCCAAAAATATATAGAAAAGTCATAAGCAAAATAAAAAGCTAGCTAAGCTAATAAAGCTCACCGCAGACCAAACTGTGAATGCATCAGACCAAAGCATAGTTCACGTCATAGTTGGTATTTTGCATCCAGATTGCCTAACTTTGCCATATTTTATAGCCAGCAAAGTAACAGAACGGGTAACAATGGCGGAAGAAATGTTGCAGCTTATATGCAAACTGCTAAAAGGCAATAACCAAAAAATAATGCTAAGATAGCTTAGCTTCCTCATGGTATTGATGGAATAATTCACGGCAAACGCAACAAAAGGAGAGAAAAAAATTACACAAAAAACACACGGACATATTTCTGCATACCCGGCGTCATCAGCGTGGTTTCGAGAGTAATTTTTTATCTCTACCATCTATCGCTGTTGCCTCACAGTTAATGCCACAACTTTCAAAACGACAAACTCGACATTTCTTGGCGCCCTCTAGTGCCAAAGAAACGCATGCCTGCCGTTCAGGAAGCAGCGACATAAACCGGGTACCGGGAACGGTACCCGGTTGCCTCCGTCACCAGTCGTAACAAGACGGGGGTAACCTTCATAATTTTATTCAGACAAATTGATGTAATAAGCAATTTAAATGAGGATTCACAGAGCTTAACCAAACGTAAAACTCTGCTATAAGACCCATTTTTACAATGTAATTTATATTCTATGAACGAACATTCTCGTCGTACGTCTCAAAAAATAAAATATTTTATACCAAAAACCGATGCAATTCTTACCCGCAGCCCCTCAACATTTAATTTATTAATGTTAATAAATCACTTCTAATATCTGCAAAATATGAGCCTCGAAATTATTTACCTTTGTTTAACATTTTGCGGTATTAGGAGCTAAGCAATGCATTCCGATCGATGCATCTACGCCGCTGATATTTTAGGTTTAGTACAACAGCTAGTACCTACAGCTACCTATAGTTAAACTCCACAAACAAATAATAGCCTCTATGAATAAAATCTGAGTATATAGGTTGGTTCATTTTCGTGGCTCGTGCCGATATTAAATAAAAATGTTGATGATGACCAGAAAGAACCGAAACGTCATATAAAAAATCGAAGGTGACCTTGGGGGTAATTTTAGTTTTTTTTCTGCGAAGTTAAATAAAGTTGCTAAGGATAAAAAAACGAGGTGAGGATTTTCCATTTATTTTAAAATCTGGAACGACATTTACAACAGATTCATTTTCTCTTCGAGTTCGTAACAAACTTAGCGACTAAGCAAACTAAGCAAACTAAGCAAGTTATGTATGTAAATAAAAGAAATTGTATAAACGGAACACATTTACCTACTCGCGAAAGTCGAAGAACTCATCTACCTTATGCAGTGGCCCTGTCAACGGTGTCGTGTTTTTTATTCCTACTGCGAGGCAGTTAAAAAATGCATATGCATTGTAACAGTAATAACTTTGTTTTTGATATGTTGTCGTTGTATAATGCATTTCTGTGAGTAGTGTATAACTTTCGTTCGTTGGTTTCGTAGTGTATAACTTTTCTTCCTTGTTTCGCAATTATAAAATTTACTATTATTACTATACGAAGCTTCGTAAATATACAGCGACTGAGCGCTCACCATGATCATATTGCAGTATTGCGGTATTGCAGCTCTTAAATCAGGAGTCCCGAGGGCGTAAACGTCACATAGTGCGGGTGGCTCATTTTTGTAAAATGAAAACGGGTTGCATGTCAGCAGATCGATCCCAACGCGTAATCTCGTATGCAACCAGCGACTGAAAACAGGAAAAGTATTGTGTTTTCGGGATAGTCGCTTTGTAGTATCTGGAGAATGCCCGTAGCGCGTAATTTGTTTTGACCAAGTTTGAAAAAAGTAGATCTATGTATATGGTTTTTCCATCTTAAATGGCGACCGCTATTCAAAACAATGATTTCACCAACAAATGTCTGCTTGTTACCGATTGGCGCTATTTTTGTTTATTTTTTGTAGATTTATATATAAATTATTGTTTCTTATCCTTGGTAGATACTATTTAGCTGTAGCTCCTGATGCTTTTTGACTTGATGATTAAAATTTCATCTTTTTCGGAGATTTCAAAGATCAGCAGAGTTATATCAGTGAAGTAAAGTTGCCCAGTATGGAATGTGAAATATCACTTGTTAATCAGTTTTGTTTTAAAAGCATTGTTTTTCTAGGTTCCCCGTATTATTTTTACAAATACTAGAAATAAAAACTAGAAACCAACGGCAGAACATAGGGTTTTTCCTCAGGTCCCGCACACCCTTCATATGCCCATCAGTTATATAATATGCACATTTTTCTTCGATTGTTGTCTGAAAATTTTTCTTCGCAAATAAGATAGTCAGCGTCTTGATCAGGAATTCCGTATTCAATAAGGACTTTGTCACCTGAAGAATTGTGCATACATCGATGAAGACGAATAAAGATTCGTCATTATCAAGCTTTCTTTTGCCATTAATTCTATCTTTCGACGATGACATTTATGAGCTAAACAACAACTCTTTTTTTTACTGCGTTGTTTTTTCTACTCGCTGCTTTTAAATCATTAATTTTTCCAGATCCTCTTTGTATAGTGTCGAAATTATTATTTTCCTGATTTTCTTCCCCGATTGCCTACCTTTCTCTTTAAACTGAGTATTGGTTGCATATCTTCTGCACTAACTAATGAGTAATATTTGAATTTTCGTTTTCATCGCCTTCTTCTGCGATGGTGATTATTGGCTGTGCTGGAGTGGTTGGAGCAACGTTACAAACCTCTTGATGGTATTCACCGACTAAATCCCTGTGGTTGCGAATCCTTTTTTAAAAAAATAAACATCCCGACGATAACGCCTTACTCAAACGATCGTTCTCGATAAAAGATCTAGGAGTGTACTTTGTCCCTTTTTTTACTTTTACGCCATGTTCTTTCGTCGGCTCTAAAAACACTGCGAAATATGCTACTCGAATATGCTAGTGTGATGTGGTGTCCCCATATGGCGCTGCTTGAGACGATCCAGCGTAAATACCTAAAATATTTGTACTTTCAAACTGAAGAAGCGCATCTACTTCGAGACGTGGATCACGATTTTTTCCTACGAAAGTTTGGAATTACAGCAGAAGCGTCGCCAACTTAATAATATATAATATTATGTATAATAAAGTTGTTTATTGTTTACCCGCTTTCATACAATGTATTAGCCAATTAACGCAAAACAAAAAGGTCTACGTAAGGGAATGGATGCTTAGCGTATGAAATAACCGCCAGCTACTTATTTTGGGTCCCATAATTGGGTTTGCTAACAGATTTAGTACTTGTACAACAGGACAACATACCAAATCCGGCGTTGAAAGCTTCAATGGCGCATATACCACGTTAATCACAACGGAAGCAAAAAATATACGCGCTGACCGGAAAATGAGAAATGCCGATAAGCAAAATCCAGGCCTGGCCGCGTAGAGTTAATTAACGAAAATCAATTTTTAATTCTACTATTCGTGTTAGCGTATTCAACTAAACCTGTTTAATTTCTAAAACAACACTGGCGCTATTTGGGAGGTGTAAATTCATCAATATTAGAAGCTTCTCATGAGATATTTTATAAATAAACTTTCTATAAAAAAAAATCTATTACATAACTTAAAATCTACAAGAATAATTCGCATTAAGGAAATAGCCGCTAAGTTATCTTTACGTTAAATTAATGTCGCAAAAAGTACTACTTTTTCCTTCTCTCATTTGCATCTGCAAATATATGTACACTGCCGTTCAGAGAAGTTCGGTCGGTTGGTAAAAAATATGAAAAGGTTACAGAAACAAACGAAACTAGAAACAAAATGCAATTCTGGCCTAATATAACATAGTGAACATTATTTTTTTTTTTTCATCGAAAAAAACTCCTTTGCTGTTAATCACCGCTCGAACTATTCTAGGCATTCTTTCGATAAGTTTTGTTAAAATGGATTGTGGAATATTAATCCATTCATGTTGCAGAATATTCCGTAAATTTTCTTGTGAAGTTGTGCATATTTTTCGGATCCTCCTGTCCAGTTGATCCCACAACAACTCTGTAGGGTTCAAATCTGGGCTATGTGGGGGCCATGTCATTACTTTCAGGGTGTGCTCTTCTTGCTCCTTTAGATAGTTCTTACACACTAACGCAGTGTGTTTTGGGTCGTTGTCATGCATGAATGTAAAGTTGCGGCCTATTATACGCAATCCTGTTGGCACTGCATGATTCTCTTCATTACACCCTGCACTCTGCATAAATCTCCCGTTCCAGCAAAGGAGAAACATCCCCACACTAACACAGAACTACGCCCTCGCCTCACTGTAGGCACAATGCAGTTCGGGATCACTTTTCGGTTTTAGATCTTCGGACATAAACTCGTCGATTTTGCCCAAAAACCTCAAACTTTGACTCCCCACTCCAAAGCACGTATTTCCAATCATCCAACGACCAATCTAGATGAGAACGGGCACACTGTAGCCGTTTTGCTCTGTTGTGCCCCGACGTAATAAGGGTTTTCGAATGGCAATGCGTCCATGAAGGTCTGCTTGTTGAAGTCGACGTTTTACCGTACTCGCCGAAATTTGTTCTTCACGGCCGCGATTGACTTCGGCTGCTATTTGTGGCGCTGTTAATTTTCTTTTGCGTTTGCTTAATAATACAATTCTCAACTCTCTCTCTTCAGCTTTTGTTGTTTTCCTAGATGCTCCAGGACGAACACGATTTTCTATAGTTCCAGTTGTACGATATCGCTTTATGATGTCATTTACTGTTGAACTTCTCATATTTATTTTTTCAGCAATTTGTCGTCCCGAATATCAAACAGCGTAATAATGCATGAACGTTTTTCTATACTGGTAGGCTTGCCACGTGCCATTTTGAAGTAAATTTTCTTAAAACTTTCGCGCAAAAGTAACAGATGCACACCAACACACGTTTAACAGTAAAATGAAGCAAATTTATATCTTTACGCCTGTGATAAATAAACAAGAATGATACTGCGGTATATTTCCTAAATGTATTGTTCGTTAATAATCCCCAAACGACCCGTTTCAAAAGATCGGTACTCCCGAGAAATTCTTGGAATGATAATAAAAGGGACTTTATTGTGGTTGTCGCAATATTTCTACTTTACATAATAATTTATGGCTTTAATCCCTTAGAAAAGAGTGTATGCTTAATATTTTTCTAATTTTCAATATTCGATATGTAGTCGCTGTATTTACTTGTAAATCTTATACGCAGTCCTACCTTAGACACGAATTCCTTGGTAGTATCTACAATTGAATCTGCTTCATGTTCTGGAAAACAGAATAATAAAATACAGTTTCATGTATTATTTTCTTTCCTTCTGTCGAGTTTACAATGCCACATGTGAATAAGTTAAAAATTGATAGTACTTTTGCGCTATCTATCTAGCTACGAAAACAAGACGCTATCGCGACAATCTTCTTACGCCAAGTTCTTGAGACATTTTATGGTCTCATCAACAAATTTGATCTTAATAGCTTAACATTTATAATCTAATGTAATCAGTTCGAAGAAACAAAAATGAGACACAGAAGCGTCAATTTAGGCAGTAGCCCGGAGCATATCTATGAGGAGAATGGTGGCAGTGTATGAAGAAAATTATCCGTCCTATTCCCAAGTCAAACATTGGTATAAGTAATTCAAATAGGGGAGGATATCTATTCATGATGACTCAAAACGTGGACAAGACTTCTAGATACATGAAATGAAGAAGTCATCAACAAAGTTGGAGATTTGGTATCGATTGATCACCGAATAGAAATTTCAGTTATTTCTGGAGAAATAGAAATATATATACTATATATATATAAATATATATAGTTCTGAATAAATTTTGGAATGAGGAGAATGTCTGCACGAAGGATTCCTAGACTGCTCAGTCCCGAATAAAAACAGTGTAGACGACAAATCTGCGAGGCTGCTTTTCCCAAAGTGAAGGCGTTTGACGTTTGAGAGTCCCTTAACTGGGACTCTCAAACGATGCAATAAATTCATAAGAGCTCACCACCACCCAAGAAGGCGAAGAAGCAATTTTCTGCAAGAAAAGTGATTGCCATAGTTTTCTGGGACGGATTAATTGAGTATATGAAACGTTCACAAAGACACAATTAAGAACTAGAAAGCAGCTATACGCCAAAGATGAACCCACAATTACCTTCAGAAAACTCTGCTTCTGCACCACAACTGCAGGGTCCAAAAAGCACTAATTATTCAATGAATCCACCTCACTCCCTGTAATTATTATCTTTTTCCAAAACTCAAAAAACTCACTTGGGAGGGTATCATTTTTTATCGAATGATGACTAGGAAAACTCATATTTCGCACAATTATCAAAAGAATTTTTTTTTTTGAAGACATCGCGCTACGAGAAAAACTTTAGAGTGTATCTGTGTTCTTATGTTGAAAAATAAAATTTTTTTATAGCTATTTTATAGCTCTAGAGTCCTGCCTCCATCGCCAACAATGTTGAACTTAATCCTCTGGGTGACGCAGGAATACACGCTTTACACTATACTCACCAGAATTACGGAGCAATATGTAAGCAAGTAATAACACGAAGAATGGTTCTAGCGTTGTCGACAGGCGAAGGTACCTTGGTTGTTTCGTAGTGCACTGCTATATGACTGCTCGACAATTCATATAACCCTACGGGACATACAATAAGAGTATGTTTGTTCTTGATGTAAGACAATACCTAAATATTTTCATATTACGTGTTTAAACTTTTAATTTCTTCTTCAAACTTCTTGAGAAATATCCGCATCGAAACTTTTAAATTGTAATGTTTATTAACGTTTCCGTTACAAAATGCTTTATGGAGCACAATTTAATTCAATTTGAGCAACAAAGAATTAATTAATTCGTCTATTTCAAAGCGACTTTCTATAATAGGAATATTAAGTACATTCCGTGGTGTATTAAAAATATTCTTGATACAAACTCTTCCGCGAAACATACATACAAAGAGCTTTATTACATTCCTCAACTAATGCACCCAACAAAGTCATAAAACAAAAGCGAGAGGTAATAGAAAACATTTGCTTCTTGCTTAATAATGTTATATAACCATAGTAGGTAACGCATAAATAACTCTTTCATAGAACGTTCCAACATTTTAAATTTAATTTTTAATGTTAACCGACTAACGGAGGTAACGAATTCTCGCAAGAACTAGAAAAAAAATGATTGAATTTACTGCTTACTGTTTATACCTGTGGTATAAAGAAATATATACATGCATCTACTAGTAATGCTTCACATTTTAGGTGTAACAATCCTGTTGAACCAAAGTTACACCTGCATTTGTAATTGTTCATTCTGCATTTATTCCTTTTCTTAATTTAGTAACGCTATAACGAATTGCGAATTGCTTCTTAGGATATGCCCATAACAATTAAGTCTCTTGGAACTCATCGGAATTAAATAAACGATCGGTTTGTACCAAAGAAATTAAAGTAAAGAGAAGCAGCGTCATGTACAAGGACTGTTTTTTCTTCAACATCCGATAGCTCATAAAAACAAGACAAAAAAGACCAAAAGTTATGTACAAACACGGTTACATTTTTCCACAATCACCGTGAAGATTGATGCATTTGGCATATCTGTGGACGAGCCTTCCAATCCTCTCTGCACAGAATGTTGCCGCTAGTGAGTTGAGATGATCCGTGACGTTGTTTTGAAGTTCCGCCGTACTCTGGAAGTTCTCCTAGCTCACGAAAAAGAAGTCGTTTGGCGCTAAGTCGGAGCTATACGCCGGGTGTTTAAAGACTTCTCATAGAAATTGCTCAAGAAATCGTTGGGTTATAGCAACAGTGTGAGGGCTTCTTTTGTTTTGAATGGCTCTCGGCAATCGTTGTAAAATCTGACAATAAACAGCTGCATTGATCGTAGTCCCCGGTTCTATAAATTCAACAAGCAACGCACTCTTTTGGTCTCAAAGACTGTAGCCATAACTTTCCTGTTGTTTAATGTTTGTTTGAACTTTTTCAGTTTATTTGGCGAGTTTGAATGCATCCATTGTTATGACTGTTGTTTTGTTTCGGGGGTGCAATATTGAATCCAGATCTCATCTCCACTCACAAAAATCTTCAGCTTCAACATAACGAGTGAGAAACATCAGCGCTGATCCCATTCGGTGAACTTTGTGGTCATCTTTGGAACCCATCGAGCGCATAGTTTTTTGTAGCGTAGGTGTTCCTTTACGATCGTGTACACAATAGATCTTCAAACTTGAATAGGAAATTCCACACTCAACTCACTGATGGTAAACCTCCGTTTTTCTCGAACTATTTTGTCAACTCGTTGAACAACGTCTTCTGATGCGACAGACTTGGGTCCTTGTCCCCCTTCTTTAATCTTCCTACACCGTTCACGCACAACACCATCCGCCATAAAGTTTTCGCCGTATATTCGGCTCATTCTTCGATGAATTTCATCTGTACTACTCTCTTCTACTTGAAGGAATCCAATTACACTACGCAACTCGCACTTGGCGGAAGAATCAATTGTAGCAGCCATGTTTACGTGCCTGCAACTCAGCTGAAGATGGCGTAATGACGTTGCAAGTGGCAGATATTATAGCGGGGGAGATGCGCAGTCGCCTTCTGAGCATCCCCGTCTCCCACCGCTCGCGTGATTAGTTACAGGCACGAACAGAGGCTGAAAAAGAAAACAGCCGTCGTAGTAGTCGGTATATGCTGGCACGAGGCCTACTTAAGGTCAATTTTGTAAACAAATATGGTGTTTCTCTCTCAACAGAGCAGCCTACCATTTTTCTCGCTTTTGCTACAATATAATTTAGATCATCAAATGTTGTTTAATAAAACAATAAAATACTTCTAAATTCATAATATTATTTCATATAAATATTCATTGTATGTGAATCAATCAGCAGCTTCGTTTTGTTTACTTGTTAACTCACGCAAATTAAATTATTTCAATTTTGGCAATTTAAAGAAGAAACATCCGCTAGTATCGCAGGCGTAGACTTCCTAGTGTTTTTTTACAACGAAGTTGGCCTTTTAGTAATTAATGAACGTTATACAGATATAAATGAAAAAATTTCCTTTAATTACTATCAGTGGCTGACGTGAATTCAATTGTCGCATATTATCAATAATTGCTTACTTGGGAACACCTAATTGCTGGAAAAGCAGCTCTTCGCAAAGTAGCCACCGTATCTAACCATGCAGATTTGCGACGCATATCTATTCCTAGTTTTTTCTAAAGTTACGGAAAAGGCAGTTAGCCATCAAATTGTAAATGTAAATTTCTTGAATACCTAGCGAAAAATCCTGTTTTGGCCCACAGTATAGCTATGAATCTGCAATGGCTCATAATATTGATGACCTGCTGCGTGGTATAGATATTAATCAGGTGACTGTATTAGTGTTATTAGATTATTCCAAAGCGTTTGATACCATCAATCCACTCTGTTACTTACTATTCTTAGTTATAATGGTTTTAGTCATGGTTCAGTGAAGTTCTTGGATCTGACGGATAGAACGCCGCAGACCTCACATAATGGCCATTTATCCCTTTCACTTACAATTATTTCTGGCCTAAAGCAAGAGAGTATCTTTATATGTACGTTTGATAGTATACAATGTTTGAAACATTATCGAGGAGCGCGTACTCGTCAGGATTCAAAATAACTAGTTACTGGGGTTAGCGAATTACTTCTTTTTTTAAATCCGAGCTTTTGGCTTTATTTATTAGATTCATCAAAGATTCACTAAGATAATTTTACATTATGAAAAAATTCATTATAAAGCTTAAAAAAACTCTATTTACAATTGAAATGTTTACATGAAGCAAAACAAACGTAAAGTCCGAAAAAAATATTCGTAAAAAATTTTTTAGTAATGATTTTACAATATCATTCCGTTAATGGAATTGAATGAACGAAACGTACGATTTTCGTAAACTTATGTTTTTTTAGTCCCTTTTGGTTTTATTATTGTATATCGTATAGATATTTCTACACCAATGAAAAGCTATTATTATTATTGTTATTATTATTATAAGTATGTGTAAAAAATAATTTCACATTTAACCCCTTTCTCTTGTTAAATGTTAAATTTAACAGCATTTATTTTGTCGCTTCCTATTCAACAACTACAGTAGCGCCGAGCTAGCCCAGTACTTAATGCTGCGTGTTGCTTGGATAGCTCGAAGCTATGCAGTTGAATGGAAAGCGACAATAGTGAACAGCATAGTCTTTCCAAAAAAAAAGGTCATTAAGAACTTGTCAAGGATAAGTTTAATTAACTGGATTACATGTTCTCCAAGGTTAGTGCAGATTTCTTCGGGCAATAGATTAGTAATTTTTCACTTTCAATTTGTTATTTTTAGCGATAAATAAGGAATTACGTTAAGCTTTGCGTGTCAACAATCTTGTACATGTTCCCAACAAACGGTGGAGCATTCTCCAAAGCTTCATGCCTTTTTTGTGATTTCTAACTATGAATAAGTTTCGTAGCTTCTTTTGCATTGTATCACTTTTTATACACGCTGCACATTTTCACCAAACATGAGACTATATTTGAGATGCACTAATAATGCACGATGCGATAATATAGTAGGATAGACACCAAAGTTATAATTAAACAATTTTTTAAAATGTTAAATCAGTTCCAATATATCACCGACTATTGAATTTTAATGAGGAAGGAAACCAGCCGCATAAGAAAAATTTTGTAAATAAAATTGATTAAAACGTACTTATCAATCAAGAATTTATTTTAATTGCTTTCATTAACTTCCGAAGCAAATTGCCGGAAACCAAAAATCGTACTGTACTTCGTTGCGATCGTGTGTATCGAATGTTTTCGAATTTCCATTTAAGAACTTCTTTAAATGTACAATAGAAAGAAAAATAAACTATCCAGCAACGTACTCAAAGCACTTTCCTTTTAAACCGCATTTTCCCAAAATACAGCCATTAAATTAAAATCAAAGTTTCCGCACGAACAGTCTCCACCATTCAAACAAAGAAAAACTGCGCTTCGTAGCATAATGTATTCCTTTCAAATAAACTACGATACTCTCTTCTTTTGTTACTAGTTGTCAGTTGCGGTTGATGACCAATAACATCGATTACACAAAAACTATCTTATCCGCAGCGGCGCCTTCAGTTCAGTTTCTACGAAGTAAACAAACTATTACAAAGTCTACACTGATCTCTCCAACTCTGCCGCTTACTACCCTCCCAACTACTTCGTTTTCGCATTTGTCCTTACGCTCCCTTCGCATTGTTTTAAGCTGAAACTCTGCGTCCCAATTTCTCGCCGATAAGAATGGAATACTCCTTTCGGGCGCCAGATCGATAATCACTTACCCTCTCCGAACATGATGGAGCGAAAAGAATCGTTATAACATTTGCATATTTCAGATAATAAAATCGCTTATTTCACTAGACCCGTCAGTCATGCGCTTTATTAGCGTTGGATTTAAAAGAAGTCGAAGAATAAACTTCTTGAAGGAGATTTATTAAAATATCCGATGAAATTTTAAAACGGAGCTGCGAGACGAATAAGAAACAGTTCGTAGATAGAACCATTAAGTATCGCACGTACTAGCGATTCTGTACTATGGAAGGATTATCTAGCGACTCACGTATTCCGTAATATGCTTCTAAATGCACAGTTAAACCTCTAAAATCAAATACATTCAAAGACAATTATTTCGTTAAAAAAAAAGAAGCAAGAAGGAAGGCACATTTTGGAGCAACCACTTGCTTTCCAAAAAAATATCCAAATTGCAAGCTTTGTACAAAAGTTATTCAAAACTAGAACAAGAAGTAATTTTGTGTCAATGTCTTGAGAGCTCAGAAAGTACCAACAACAACTGTGTAGTACACAAACACACGAACTAAAGTCGTAGAAACTTTATTATACAAAATCTAGGATGCATCGATCTTATTCCCTTCAAAACGAAGTAATGCACATGTCTCATTTCCCCATTGTCATCCCTAGAAATCCTCAGAAGTGAAACTCTTCAGCTGCCTTATGATTTCATGTTTTATCGTCTCCACATTATCCTAATGTCAACCATTCTGACCTTTCTGCATTTCACAGGGAGTTAGGTATGGTGAGTAGGGAGGGTGACCAGGCCACGGGTCCAGAAACTCATAGAAGGGCTATTTTCTTCGGTGCATTATCCTCATAAACAGCCGTAAACATTTCATGAATTTCTGAGTTTTTCCCACGACAACTATGATAACGCTGTTCCACCTTTTCATTGACCTATATCGTCGGCAAGAGGAGAAAAAAGACGCCACAAAAAATCCAACTAACTTCGGCTAACCTGTGGGTTTCTCACTAGCAAAACAGCTAATATTCATGGCCAAACATCACCCTAACCTCACCTTAGTAGCTCAGCAGCTCATTACGTACAGTGTGCGCGGTTATTGTTAGTAAGTGGATGGAAGATAACCTCTTCCCTGGGAAATTTAGAGGAAAACTTCAAATAAGGATTATTATTCCGCCGCCTGATTTTTTTTAACAATAGCTGAGTTTTTGAGATGATTTGAGAATTATGAGAAATGTAACTGTTTGATGTCTTAAACATCTTGAATGCTAGAGCAATTTGCATATTGCAAGATAGTCAATGAACTCCATAGTAGAAATGTCTTTCGGGTGATGTCGCGTAGTTAAAATTTTACTTGACGTTTTGCTGACCATGCTGTCAGCTTCTTCAGAAGATTTCTAAAGACTGTGAAGAAGGTCTTTAGAAATCTTCTGAAGAAGCATGGTCAGCAAAATGTCAAGTAAATTTTAACTACGCGACATCGCCCGAAAGACATTTCTACTTGTTGATTTATGTTAATTTTTTTTTTTAATTTTCTGTAATATCGAAGAAAGTTGACATGAACTGAAGAGACGCATTCGCGAACGGGGTAATGCAGAGTATGTCCAGTAATTCTATATTAACTAGAACATGTAACAAACAAACTTGGCAATAACATCTCACACCATCGTTCAAAGGTGGTCAGCTTGACGTTATCTACACCGATCTTTCTCGAGCGTTCGATTTAGTAGATCATCGTATTTTGCTTGAAAAGTTAACCTCCTTTGGTGCAACGTCTTACTTTGTCTTACCTGCTACAAACAGGGTAAATTACATTTACTTTAATGGCTATAAATTTCGTCTGTTTTATTCCACATCGGGTGTTCCCCAAGGGTCGAACCTTGATCCACTCCTACTTAATGTAATTTATACAACAATTTTAAATTAAATATAGATGGCAGCGGTGCCAATTGCAAACTAAATGAAAATGTAATAAAAGCAACTACTTTTATTTATAATTATTTTTTAACAATTAATTAGACTCTTTTTAGTATTTCGTACCACGCAGCTTCGGTCCGGTCCTTATGTAATGAGTGGTTATTCGCTAAGAGTTGATTTCAAAAAAGAACAATGTTTTATTACAAAGAAAAATACGAATAATGTTAGAGTTAATAACAACAGGTATAAAATACGCAAGAGTATGACTTTATTTAGGTCGGGACCCCTGAAATGAATGAGTATTAATTTTATGACAAAGCGAATATATAACTTTAACTAATGTATTCAAGTTTGAAACAAGTATGAATATAAAAATAAACAGAAGAAGCATGTGCGACTTATGGAGATAATGGGTGCGGTCAGCTGGCGGGTAACGGACAGCGTCTTCTCAGCTTTCTGGTGACAGTGATCGCTGTGGCTCGCGGCTCTCCTGACGATAGTGACAAGCTTCATTTTAACACACAAATAATTCACTTAAACCACTACCTTGATTGTGGTTAATGCGCTTGCTTCGTGGGGCACCTAGCGTACTTTTGTACGTTATAACGATGGCGCAATACCACGTAATTTTTTGTATTCTTTGCTCGTGTTTCTTCTAACCAACCGACGGAACGCCAGTTACATTTTCCTCCACGAGATAAAGGGGATTTGCTACCCTTTACTTGATTTTTTTTGGGATTCCTTCCCAACTGTATATACTTACGTCTTACCACCTTGGCCGCTGGAAAGAAGACTTTTTTAATATAACAACGCTCGAGATAACATCATGTTAGTCTCTTCCGTGTTTTTCCAAAATAGTACACACTATTCATCTCTCACCAATCACAATCCGTACAAAATCTTACCCAACTTGCTGTTCCGAATTGATATCCTGGTGACCTGGCGTCTTATTCAACTTTGGCATCCCTGCAGCTAGGATGGCGCTGACTCAACGAAGAATTTTAATACGTTAAATTTGGATTTATCTTAGTTTCTGTTATGTTGATATTAGTTTTTCAATCGTGTATTATTACATCAGAAATTAATTTTTGTCCGCTATGGAGACTGTTGGGCATCCAAGGAATATTATTCTCTAAATTTCTCAGGAAATGAGTTGTCTTCCACCTGCTCACTAAGTGTATAATAACACTAATTACATTATAATTCTGAACTGCGCAATCACAACTACTAAACTATATTAACGCGTTGAATTAGATTTCTTGTAATTACATACAACATAGCTTTATCATCTAGAGATTCTGGTTAATCACTGGCATTGTGATGCTTGTATGCAGGTAAGCACCTGCACAACAATTACGTACACGTGGGTATATTACATATGTAGGTACATATCCGTAAATGTGAAGTCGTACATTATCTAAAGCGCATATCGTAGCACTCCGTTGTTACATAAATCTTCCATGTACGTGGATAATATTTTTAGTTGCAGCGCCCTTTATGAAGCGATCGAAACTTTTCTCGTTATTTTCAATCTGGCAATTTTAGTGTTATTGTGATCAGTGCCATATGCTTGATCAGATCAGTTATGAACGCAGGTGCGAGTGTCTAGTTATAACTTACGTAAAATGCAAATTTTATTCTTTCCAGAATGAAAGTAATGCACGCTTTTAATGTACACGATAAAATAATAATCAGCTGTTGTGCAGATAATGATTTCAGTCGGAAGATTAATAGCATTGATTTATTGTTGCGCACTTGATTGCAATTCGAATCCAACAAGGAAAAGGTCTAAAGTATAATATGTTATTAATAATATTAACCTCTTTTTTTCAATTAAATGCTGTAAAGCATTACACGTTGTTTTAGTCAAATTTAACCAAATTTTGTCAAATATACCATCAATATGGTAATGGTAAGTTCTCGAATGTGTTTAGGTACGATCAGAGTACATCATTACTCATTACATTATTATTGTCTTTTATGATAAAATACGAAATTTAAACCATACACGGATTACCTCAGTTCTTCGTTCGTAAATAGAGGAGGAGAGACCATACACATTGCTTCTAACCACATTCTCACAACACTCATTATTATTGAACCTCAGAATGTTTTTCATACTCAGGGGACTGAGCGGTCTCGAATCCTCACATATTTTTCTTGTTCCTTGCTACAAAAAAAAAATGCTCTACATTCTTGGAGAGGTTTCTGGCAGAGATGTGCGTCAATTGACTACTTTATACGCTGGACTACTACTTTCGTTGATTTAGTCATCGACTAATCTAGTCGCGACTACAGAAATCATGACTAAAAAATCATAAAAATAATCACGAATAAACTAACCTCAAGGCAGTAGTCACGACTATATTAGCCATTTGCTGCTGTATTAACTGTGTTAAATGTGTGTCCTTTCAAATGAGCGTACGAACTATATTTTATTATTTTTAATATTGCCGGTATAAGGTCTGTGACTGCGCTTAACTTATAAATTATTAAAATTAAGAGTAAATACATAAGGTAGGTACTTATATTTGCCTTATATACAGCTTTATTTATTTTCGATCCTCACCATCCGTCGGAAAGGGTTTTTCTTTCTTCTTCTTTTTTTTTTACTACGCTTTAATATTATTTATTTAATTTTTTTTTTAATTTAAAAT
The DNA here is from genome assembly GCA_902655005.2 of Marronus borbonicus. Taxonomy (NCBI): domain Eukaryota; kingdom Metazoa; phylum Arthropoda; class Insecta; order Coleoptera; family Scarabaeidae; genus Marronus; species Marronus borbonicus. The sequence goes on along the minus strand of LR737394.1, from coordinate 5,302,937 downwards.
TTATATGACTTTCACAAAAAGTGCTGACAACGTCAAATTTCATTAAAAATAAGAATACGATAAAATCAACTAGCACGGACAACACTATATAAAGTCACATTTAAAACAACAAAGCAATTAGGAATGCCCGGCGGAATCGTCAGTAAAATATTCCTGGTAGGTGTAGTAGCATTTAGAAACTAAATAATTTTTTACCGTGCTCTTGAAAGCATTTAGGTCAACAATATTTTTCAAAGTTGCTGGTAGTGCAGAGGTGGAAGGTTTTTTTTTTAAATAAAGATGTTTTATGCGGTTGAATGTATAAGTCCTCCGGGTGTTGTACACATTTGGAGAAGAAGAATTCTTTTCTGACAAATCAGTACGCGTTGATAATCGGCACGGCCCCATATTAGAATGTTGTGCTCAAAAATCGAGTATGCGAGCGCATGGTACACCGTCAACAGTAATTCCGTACTTAAAGTGCTTTTTAATTGTACAATTGCGTAATAGGTTGAGTTTAGTCTTTTGCAGATATTGTTGATTTGATCATCGAAAGATGTCTATTCCGAGCAGTTTGACACTGTTTGAAAAGCTAAAGCCGAGACCAACCCCAAATCGAGGAAAAGCCGATCGTCGCTGATTTAAGTGCACAAACACCGTTTTGTCGCGATTCATAATCAATCTGTTCCTACAACACCAGGCAGAAAACTCGTCCACAGCACGGGCTATCTTAAATTCTGGGTCAAGGACTTAGCGGAGACAGCAACGGAGGTATCATCCGCAGATGCCACAACATACGCAGAATTACGTGTATTAAAAATTTGATTTACATTAAACATTTAAATATTTCAATTGCTTCTCATAATAATAGAAAAATGTCGTTCGACAACGAAAAGAAACGAAATATGTTATGGTATTCATCGTACCGAAGTACAACAATAGCGAGTACAACAATTTATTACCATATATTCAGAACGACGACAACAGCCACATCGTGTTATTTTTCCAACTTGGTCGAAAAAGGATAATTTACCAAGCCGCGTAATGTTTATGTTAACAAGAATTTGAATGTGAGCCAACGGGTTATTTTACGAACGGTAAATTGAACGTGTGTTTTTGCAGAGTTTATGTAAATCTTGTATTTTCTGGATAAATAATAATCCATCACTATTTACAGAAGAAGTGGCGTTAGAATTAAATTTGCCCCAAACTTGAGCGCGGGGAACTTTACACCGAAATAACATTAAACGGGCATGATTCATTTAAATTGAATTTTGAATTAATTATGTGGAAATGGTCTTACATTAAAAACAAAAAGTTGCAAATTTGCTCATTTTAGGTACGCAGATAAAATACATCAAGAAAAATATATGAATTATTTAAAACAACACAAAACCCACTAATTTAACGAATTGGGAGATATTTTGAGATACTTGCCCTTTTCCACTGCATTAAAAAAAAAAAGCAAAGTGAGGATAATTCGCTAGTTTCGGAACTCCTTCTCTGGTGCCTTGTTTCGTCGATTCGCTTTCATTGAAACCTTTTACAAAATATAACTTGTTGATAGCGCCATATAACTCTGCAAAATATAAAAAATAATGAAAATCCGTGAGCTGTATCAATATAAATGAAAAATTGTTATCAATATGCAATTCTCAGTGTAGCAGATTATGTAACCAAACCGTTCTGATGCCACGGAATCTATATCCCCGTAACGTATATACGTATGCGTACCCCTAATCCTGAAACGCCGGCAAAATACAAAACGGCACCCGAAACACAAACAAGATTATCACATAAATTTAACGAAAACAACGAAGAGGAAAATATTGAACCCCCGGAGAAAGATGTGTGTGAGATTGTCCCAGTGTGAAATCGATCATAATAAAATCATCTGATGAAGTAGGTGTGAAGACGCAATTTTCGACGTATTATAATATTTATGAAAGCAATTTATCACGTGAATATATACGACGAGTAGAATGATATATTAGATATTCCTTGTTATGCGCCCAAATGTTGGTAAATGATGCAGAAATACGATCAAAACCTTTGTTTATGCATTTATTTGTATATAAATGTAATTATATTTGCATCTGAGTGCTTTCGGTTACTTTTAGCTATATTTTTAGCATACGAGACTAATCTATAAACTAGCAGCAAGTATAACGTTTAAGTATTGCGCTTTGCGTACTTACGAACAGATAACTCGAGCAAAATCTGTTTGAAACGCCAAGGTTTTTAATACCAAACTATCCTATAGGTTGAAGCTAGTATATTGGCACAAGATAATAAGTTATCTGTGATCTGGGTGTCGACACATAGAGATATTAACGGCAATATAATGGCCGACAAACTAGTCAAAGAGGGTTCTAAAAGGCAACTCATAAGACCACAACCCGTATGTGGAATCACAATGGACTCCGCTAAAACAGAGGTCTTGATTAGTTAAAAAATACGAGGTTGACTGAAGGTCAACTACAAACTAAAGAACTAATAGAAAGTTGAAATACTAAGTTTTCTGTTAACCTAATTAGACGCAGTGAAAAGAAGATGAAGAACATTACTGGGTTGGTGACTGAACGCTGCCTCCTGAAAAAAAAACATAAATCGAATAAGCAAACCTTGGTGTGGAAGATTCGAATTCCAAGAGGAAACAAGAAACTAAAGGTACTCAGTAAAAACCATTTCGTAGAGAATCTAATGGAGCTTTTGAAGGTAATCAAATATGCCTTGGATAAGGTAATAACCTTTGTAGAAGACAGTAAGCTGCTTGGAGTGGGGATGAAGGTTTGATTGGGAACGGTGCAAAGAGCATTAAGTGCAAGTGCTTGGAGACTAGCGATAGCCTACCCGAAAGTATAAATGAACGAATACCTTACAGGGCCATAAAAAGAAAAATAGGAAAACTTATAGTGTGAAAGAATGGAACCAAACAGTTTACTATGGATTGTTTTTCTCGTACAATGTTGGACGTAGGAGAAATTGCCTTCCTTTTAGCGGAGAACGGGCACGGAAAATATAGAGAAACAGAGAGATTGATTACAATTGGTCAAATATATTCTTAAGAACAGATCATTAGAGAAGCAAAGAACTGGTATGAATAACGATACATCGTCCAAATACTTAAAACAAAGCAAAAAAAAAATTAATTCGGAGATACTTGTACACCGCGCGGATCAGGAGTACGCATGCCACAAAGATCCATCTACATTAATTCAGAATTATTTTTCGTCTGGCTTAGAGACCCTTTTGTTGCACGAAAATCTTTTGAAAATGTTCTAACTTTGGATGTCGAAACCTTTAAAATTTGCTGAATCAAATCATATAATATTACTATGACTACTTGCGCATGCAACTCACTACTTTCAACCATTGAATGGAAGAGTTTTTAAATCCTTAAAAGCAGTTTGCTATCAAGCACGGCAAAGTTGGATAAAAGGAAAAATTACAGATTATAATGCGGAACTCCAGACTATGACTACATTAATGAACCAACTTTACATAATCAGTCGGAGTCTCGATTTGTACAACCTGGAGCAGTTCGTGTTCTTCTACACCACATAGATATGAGAGCCAGTGTACAGCTTACATCACCGATAAAGACGATTTCGGAAAGATATGTATAATAAAAACGAATATAATGAAGATATATGTGACAGAAGAAGAAACCCCGAGAAAATTAAGTGTCACCTTTTCCGAAACAAATTGAGAAAGTTAAGGGTAGAAGTCTGAAGCTCGCCGAGATTTTAACATCCGCAGAACATATTGAACACCGCAAAGAAAAAGAAGTTGCTATGATGGATAAGCAGAAAATAAAGATTGTCAAAACCTAACTAAGAAAATCCACTCTTCATGTAAACGAAAAAATAAATAATAAATAATATAAAATCAGAAGCATTCACTGCAAATAAAAATACCAAAGAAAATAATAAATCCGTAAAAGGTAAGGGAAAGAAGAGACTAAATTACTCTTCTACAGAATAGTCGTTGATACTAGCATCCACATCCATTAATACAAATAATACAGCAAATAAATTATATTTTTGCTGCTATTTTTTAAGAATTATGTTATGTCAGCTTTGTCGAGAAGGAATAAAGGTTTATTTGCTACCAAAATGTAAACCAGTCCTTACGCATTTCTCTTTCAACCTATTTTTAATAGTTTTGAAGATATTAACGATTCTTCTTCTCTGAAAACTATTAAAAATCACAGCTTTTTCAGTTTGAAAATATCTATATTTGGAAAGAGTTTATGAACATCATATATTTCACTCCATTTCGCTCCACAAAAATAAATACACTGGCCGCAATTAAAAATGCACCACTTCTAATTGTTGGGAGTGTTTCGTTAAAATTTTGTAAGTGTATTTCTGAAGGTCAACTTAAACGATTGCTTACCATATTGCATTGATCTAGTGTTTAGTTTGTTTTCCAGCATTTACAAGAGCCAGATGATCTTACACATGCTTTTACAGGAACACCTGTTACAATCCAAATGTACAAAATTGATTAAAATGTGTGCAGTATGTTCCAAGCAATCGTGCGTGATGCCTCGTAAACGAGAACGTGTACCTTATAAAAAATTAACCCACTTCGAACGAGCCCGGATTATTGGACTACATGAAGGCGGTGTTGGTTTCCGGGAAATTGCGCTTGGACTTAATAGTAATCATTCAACTGTATTACGGAGTTGGAACCTGTGGATTGCAAATTAGAGTAAAGCGCGTAGAGTAGGTTCAGGCGCAGCCAGAAGGACCACCTCCCGAGAAGATTTTCCTTTGAAGCGCTTAGTTGTACAACACCTATTTCAGTCGGTAACATTTTTAGCGCAGCTGTGGTGGAAGGCTATCGGCGGTAGAACATCATGACGGACAGTTTAGGGACGAATAGTGCGTTACTGCCGGACTTCATTGCGATTACCTTTAACACCTGAGCATAGGCGCGCTAGACGAACCTCACCAATAAGCGCGTGGGAAAGCTATGATCGTAAATATCTTGTGTAGGGTAACGTATCCTAATTAAAATTATTTACATGCGACGGGTACAGTCATGTACCCGACGTTAATAAAGAGTGTGCCACTACATTTAAAATAAGAAAATTGGTAGCCACTTCCTCTTCAACCGGAATTGTTTCGTAAGCGAAAATATTTTAAATTAATATCCATCCACTCATAATCACATCATTAAGACATCTAACTAAAGAGTTTCGTGAAATACCCTGTATAAAAGTTTCTTTGATGTTAAATTATGAAAATGGAAAAACTAAGTCCGACACACGAGTCTTGTTGAAGGATATATTACCAATAATAAAGTTATCTAATGAAGACACGGAATGAGTACATACAGGTTTTATTTACACTGCCGTTCAGTGAAATTCGGCCATACAATAAAAATCTATTATATCACACTGTATACAATTATTAATACATAAAATTAGAAAAATATTAAGCATACACTCTTTTCTAAGCGATTAAAGCCATAAATTATTATGTAAAGTAGAAATAATGCGACAACCACAATAAAGTCCCTTTTATTATCATTCCAAGAATTCCTCGGAAGTGACGATCTTTTGAAGCGGATCGTTTGGGGATTATTAACGAACAATACATTTAGGAAATATACCGCAGTATCATTCTTGTTTATTTATCACGGGCGTAAAGATATAAATTTGCTTCATTTTACTGTTAAACGTGTGTTGGTGTGCATCTGTCGTTTTTGCGCGAAAGTTTTAAGAAAATTTACTTCAAAATGGCACGTGGCAAGCCTACCAGTGTAGAAAAACGTTCACGTATTATTACGCTGTTTGAAGAAGAATATTCGGGACGACAAATTGCTGAAAAAATAAATATGAGAAGTTCAACAGTAAATGACATCATAAAGCGATATCGGACAACTGGAACTATAGAAAATCGTGTTCGCTCTGGAGCATCTAGGAAAACAACAAAAGCTGAAAATTTGAGAATCGTATTATTAAGCAAATGCAATAGAAAATTAACAGCGCCACAAATAGCAGCCGAAGTCAATCGCGGCCGTGAAGAACAAGTTTCGGCGAGTACGGTAAAACGTCGACTTCAACAAGCGGACCTTCATGGACGCATTGCCTTTCGAGAACCCTTATTACGTCGGGGCAACAGAGCAAAACGGCTACAGTAGGCCCGTTCTCATCTAGATTGGTCGTTAGATGATTGGAAACACGTGCTTTGGAGTGACGAGTCAAAGTTTGAGGTTTTTGGGCAAAATCGACGAGTTTATGTCCGAAGATCTAAAACCGAAAAGTGATCCTGAACTGCATTGTGCCTACAATGAAGCAAGGGCGTAGTTCTGTGTTAGTGCGGGGATGTTTCTCCTTTGCTGGGACGAGAGATTTATGCAGAGTGCAGGATGTAATGAGAAAGGAAAATTATTTTGCAATACTCCAGAATCATGCAGTGCCATCAGGATTGCGTATAATAGGCCGTAACTTTACATTCATCCATGACAATGACCCAAAACACACTGCGTGAGTGTGTAAGAACTATCTAAAGGAGCAAGAAGAACAGGACACCCTGAAAGTAATAACATGGCCCCCACAAAGCCCAGATTTGAACCCTATAGAGTTGTTGTGGGATGAACTGGACAGGAGGATCCGAAAAATATGCCCAACTTCACAAGAACATTTACGGAATATTCTGCAACATGAATGGATTAATATCCCACAATCCGTGTTAACAAAACTTATCGAAAGAATGCCTAGAATAGTTCGAGCGGTGATTAACAGCAAAGGAGGTTTTTTCGATGAAAAAAAAATATAATGTTCAGTATGTTATATTAGGCCAGAATAACTTTTTATTTATTTATTTTTGTCCTTTTTACCTGTACATACAATAAAATTGCATTTTGTTTTTAGTTTGGTGTGTTTCTGTAACCTTTTCATGTTTTTTAATAACCGACCGAACTTCTCTGAACAGCAGTGTACATAAGCACGTCATCATAAATTATATCTAGAAACTCATTTTTCATTTCCAAATAGTAGAATTTTAAGCAGAAGTAATGTCTATTGAATGCAAATATTACCACCATCCCCGTTTTCGGTTTTACGTTGTCGGGCAATCGACTAAAGTACCTTGCACTAAGAGATTAAATCAACATTACAGAAGCAGTTCGTACTACTTTATTTAATAACTATTCGCTTTTCCAGTTTTTATTCGACTAATTTTCAATTGATGTGTCTACCATGAATTATGCATGTAATAATTTAGCAAATGGGAAAATTTGCATTTCTGAAAAATTATTAAATAACCTGGTCGACTCTGCTACAAAATACGCGTGTTAAAGCAAACAACATTGAAATAGCTCTTAATATAACAAAACCAATTTATCTCTGTCCCTCAACAGCGATATAATTAAAATTCCACAAAAATATCCACCGTCTAATTTAATCTCTAGTATCTAATTCTATTGTATGTACCTGTTAGAATCGACACTGTGGAAATGCGTTGAGTTTCGTGCAAAAACAGCCGGGGTGAGTGATCTATTTTGATCGAAAGTAAGTGAGTGTGCGGACACAGAATTTCACACGACCACTCCAATCCCTGACTCTGATCGTGAAAAATAATGTCCTACACGACGTCCTGTCACCGTGACCCCGTTTTTCCTCCGACTTAATTTATATAGTCATGAATTTTGCCCGGCGTATATCCGCCTCTCGTTTGTTTGGCATTTGAATATTAAAATACATGCAAATGAAAGAATTAGTATCGGAAAATGTATAAGTTGGCTGCATTTCCATTTTTTCTTTTTAATCTCCCTTAGTTTATGGGAGCATATTTTTCCGACAAAAACCGCCGAATAGTCGTACGTGATATATTTGTATAACATATCCATGTATGTATGAGCTTAATGACCCATAAAGGCAGCTTTTAAAAGTATAGAGATTGGTTGGACGGCAATGTATTCTCTCAACTACCTCGGCAACGTAATCCTAAAATATTGGCAGTAAATTTTCGCGTAGAAGATTTCTAAATCACGATCGCACTAACCCAACTGCAATGTTAACATCCTGTTAGATTTTGCAATTATTATTTTTTTACAGGTTATGCACTATAATTGAACGTAGTTGTACAGATTTGAGATGAAGTATAGAGCCAAGCATATATCTTTAAAATGGAATCGAAGCTATTAGTGAAACCTTGCAGGTGAGCAATCTAATCTAATTTCGTTTTTTCTATTGTTACTACACTTCCGGTTTAACCGGAAGCACCCTCATTTTCTTTTATTTTAATGGGCCATCCTGTACATTTTACAGATTACAATAGACAGATTCATCCATACTGGGTTTATTATTATTATCTGTAAAAAATGGAAAGGTAGTGCATTTCACATTTCGCAAAATAAGAATCATCCAATATCAACAAATTCATTTCAAATGCTTAAATTGCTCGCCGGGAGGATAAACCTATGACAATGTGCAAGGCTGTTAAGAAATTCCTTTCCGTTACCATTCCCAAGAACTCTCAACAGATTAATTCACATACGACGACTATTCTCTGTCTCAACTCCTGCAAAGTAACGTAAAACCGTAACTTGGGATCATCCCAAAGGAAAAAATTTAATGGACTGGAAGATCTGAAGAACGTTCAGGCCACTCATGAATCCTTCGCTTTCAGTCCACTGATTTGAAAAAGCAGCATCCAAAAAATTCAACTCGTCTGTCATCATAGTGGCGAGGCATTCCATCCTGTTGATATAAAAAAAAATCTGAGGTAAGTGCACATTGCGCCGAAATGCACGTATAATTTGGTTATTCAACAGATCTAAATACTTTTCCCCATTTAAATTTCCGTCTATAAAGGATATGCTTATAAACCTGTTTTCAGCAATTCCCATCCAAACTGTAGTGAATGTTGTGAGGATTCTCATTTAACCAATACCTTAAAGTTATGACGATTAACTGTTTCGTTTAAAGAAAATGTTTCCTCGTCAAAGATACCACATTAGTTGAAAGATGTTCGTCCATGTTACAAATTTTCACCATTCTTCTTCACAAAACTCCAACCGTCGGTTAAAACCGTCTATTAAAACCGTCTGATAATTTTTTAATCAAATGTACTTTACACGGATAGTACTTTTCAATTACAATAATTGGCTAGAAAGAATCTTCTAATTACATCGTTTCTAATTCTAAGAGTTTCAAACTAAGGATATTCAGCTTTTAAATATACAATTTAATTAATTGCAAATTTAAATTTAAACGAAAAATAACGAGTTTTCAATTAAAAGAAAAACAAGCAAAAAAACACGTATTTCATAATGATGGTTATGAAAGGTAGCATTTCGTATCTTAAATAACATATGTACAAGCATGTAAGAAGTAGATCTAATACCTTTATTAACATGCTACTCTAGCATTCATGCATGACCAGCAATACCAGAAAATTAAGCAAAAAAGCGAAATGTGTAATTAGAGCCGCCATGTGGTAATGACTGGGAACGTTCACTTTTATTTTAATATACTGACCCAGATATGAAATTGTATATATCCAGTATATATTTTGCTGTGACTTACATGTATGCATTATGATTATATCCCACGTTAATTGACAAGCATATAGAATTGTGATATGTATATAGAGATTTTGTGTCGTTTAAACTAACTACATACATGTGAGAAATTGTTTTATTTTATTCGTTATTATAACGCTCAAAGCTGCATATAAGCAGTCGTTTCTTTCTTATTGTTAGATAATTATCTAAAACATACATATGTATCTTATATTTCGAAAGAGAATATGCCGTTTTCTTTTAGGGTGACCCCTGGTACGTATTCTGCGAGTTTGCTTCTAGAAGGTGCGCTAAACTCTGTTGTCCTTGATTACTATAAGAGCAGCCTGAAAAATGTCTAGCCTAACAGAGAAACAAGAATTTGTATAAGTAGCTTATATTTCGAGAGACTGCAATCGCAACCAGAATTAAAGAATTTAAAGTTTCAATATTTTATAAATTTCTTCTGTACTCTCTCAACCATGTAAATATAAAATGTGTGCATGGGGAAACCAATCTCTTTTCCCGGCAAAACTAATAAACTTGCACTTACTTATGCTTAAGTTAAGTCTAACTAATCAATGAAATTATAAAGATCGCTCTGTAATACTTATTTTGCAAAATAAAATTACATCATTTTCATATAATAAAAAAATTGGTATTTTTTTAAATTTTACTTACATCATAGAGATAAATGTTAAATAAAGTTGGCCCCGAATGGGAACCTTCCAGGACACCTGAAGTCATTTCAACGAATTTTAATTTTACACCGTTTACAATAGCCGCTTGTGTTAGCAAATCGCCATGAAAATCGACAAAATTCAGTCAATATATAACAAACAAACACGTTTTTTCAAGATGCCCACAGCCTCTGCTATCTCTCTAATCTTAAATCGACGGTTGTCTAGTACCATTTGGTGAATTTTTCCGATTTTATCGGCATTGGTTGCAGTTTTTGACCGTTCCAAACGGTCCTCGTCGCCCAAGCTGGTACGACCAGATCTAAACCGAGCTGCTCAAGATTTTACTGTGATAAAAATGGTGCGGAGTCTGATAAGTAGCGTCCACCTAAGCTTTAATTTGCTTACGCATATTGTCTTTTGGATGCAAAAATTTAATGACAACACGATATTCGATTTTTTTCCATTCTTACTCCGACACAAACGATCAAGCATCCAAATGGGGGAAATTATCAAACATATCTTTCAACGCATACCCAATTATACTACCAGATTATTTTTGGCGAATAACGTTATCTTAATGTTAAGGCTTGAAACTTTTCAGACTACCCTCGCGACAAAGATATTCTTAAGACATCTTTCGACTCTTCTCTGTTGAATAGTTTCTGCGACCAGTTTGTGGTGTTTATTTCTTCAGTGTTTCCGGTTACTTGTTTTATACTGCAACTTCTTCACATTCTTCGTTTCAGTATTGCTCTTATGTATTTTTTCTTATACGCCTGTAATTCATGACAACCATCGAATTCATTAACTTTCTTTCCTTTTGGCTTGAGAGGCAGCAGCATATGTGACAACTGGCCCTATTATTGTTCTGTAGATTTTCTCATCATTACTACGGCAATAACAAACGGAACACAAACAAAATTATAAAATTCTTGCCTAAGGCTTGTGTATGGTATACGAGAGAAGGAAAGAATCATATGTGTAATATCTCATAAATTTACCGAAGCGAGATGGTTGTCAATATATAACCAACGACTACTACAATCGCTAGTTATTTACTTTAAAATCATGCGAACAAAGCAGCCAGACTATTTGTATGAAGTACACAGTCCGTAAAACAGATCGTCGGTTTTCGAAAGAAATTTCACGTATCACCCTTATAAATCATACAACGGAGTTTCCCCGGATATTTCGGAATTGAGTGTCCAGCAAATTTACACGGCGATGCTTTGAGTTGGTGCTCGGACAGCAATGTGTGAGGAATGCGTTAGGATAGGCTGTGTTCATGCTCCAATATATTTTTTCATTGTAATTTTTATAGGGGTTAGGAAAAAATATTTAATTTAGACAAGATTAGATAAAGCAGGGTACCAGGACTTTGTCCTAGTAAAACTGAATTTTGTCTTGGGGTTACCGTTTGTTTTCTTTTAATTATTATAATTACTAAGTTTACTATTCTTATTGTATCATGTGTTGATATACTATGATTGAAACGTAATTAACCTCCTATTTACGTCACCACCAGCCGTCACTGCTTAATATTATATTAAACAGCAGCGGCTGGTGATGATGTAAATAGATTATTACGGTATAGTGCGTATTATGCGTCGTTATTGGACCGGTCGAGCGAAGAAACCCAAAAAAACGTCCTCGTTTGAAAAAGAAAAAGATCCTCTCCCATCGAGACAATGCACGGGTGTACACCTGTGTAGTTTCGATGGCCAAAATTATGGAATTAAATTTCGAATTAATACAACATTTACCGTACTCATCGGATTTGGCCCCCAGTGACAGCTTTTTATTTCCAGATTTGAAAAAAAATGACTCTGCGGACAATGGTTCGCGTAAAACGAGGAAGTCATCGCCCAAACGGATGCCTACTTTGAGAACATTCCGAAATCCTACCTTTTGGAGGGCTCCATGCACTTGGAAAAATGTATAGAGTTAAATAAAGATTATGTTGAAAAATTAATAAAAACTTACAGAAAATACTTTGAGGTTCTTTTTCTAAGGACTTATTGAACGACCCTCGTTTATTGCATCCGTGCCGTCAAGGATGTCAAGCTTCCGAAATAGTGACCAGCGTGTGGTCGAGGAATACCACATACCATTTAACGCTTTCAGTTCATCATCTGACAAACCTTCATTTAAAGGGACTAGTCCCGCGGTTTTCCATACTATGGACTGTGTAACCAGAGCTTTGGGTTATTCACTTGCTAGTAGAGCTTTGTTGTTATGATGTCGAAGGCTTATTTGTACTCGACGAACAAGAAATGTCAGCGGATATTGCGTTCGCATAATTCATAATATACAGCTCATCGATAGAGCCCTGGCGAAAACCATTGCCCTACATCTACCTTGTACTTTCTTAGTTCTTGTGATATACGTTATAATAATAATAGTAACAGTTGCAATTACTAACCGTAGTAGATATTAGAATAGTTGCTAATTTAAGGTTAAAAGTAGGGATTCGGACAACTCTGCTTTTTCATCCGATCCTATATATTCAGCAGCATGTAGGCAGCAGTGGTACAAACATTCCATAAGTTACATAATAATTTGCGTTGAAGTTTGCAATTCATATATTACATAAAAGAAATTTAATAGAGAAGAAAAATGTCAATTACTATTAATATGTATGCTGCGGTCCGAAGTGAAGGAATACTGCAAATCTCTAGGCTGTCTCTGCTTTTTTGAGTTATATAGTTTATTGTAGTTACTGTAATGAACACCAGCTATGTCAAATTCCAACACCAGAAACGCTTTTTATTTTTACATGGCCCCATATATTATTTGTACTTATACAATGATCCGTACACAATAATAATAATAATAATTTATTTCAGATTCTACAGTGTCCGCCAAAAATTCTGCACCATATGAAAACCAAAAATTATTTCAAAATATGTGTTCCGTGGTGTTCGTATCAATACTAGAATGTCATCTAAAAACTTCAAATGTTCAAAAGTGTCAATAAGGAATTAAGAGGATTTATTGAAAATTTGAAATTAATCTGGACTAGAACTAAAATAAGTTGGTTTCTAAAATTCTTAAATTTTTCTTTAACCTTGAGAAAATGTCTCTGAACGGTTGTTGTCTTTCAGGATATCGCTCATAGTAAATGTTACATGCAGCTTCCTCATTTTCACCTGCTTCTATAAAACACTTTAACATGTCGTATTTTTCATAGTTTTCATACATTGTTGTTTTCTTAGACCAGTAATATTAATGAAAACTGACATTTAAGAACATTTAGACAATATAAAATAAATACGTGTATTGCTTAGTTACCACCATCCATAGCCATCTTAAAATAATGTGAAATAAAGAAAAACAAGCAATTTAAAAATTGTTTAAATAAAATATCAAGTGTGTTATATCATTCTAAAGGTAATTTTATATGCTTTTCAATAGTCTAAAAATATATAGAGTGCTTCGTATAAAAAAACACAAGTCTTGATAATATCTCAAAAAATAGGAGTTTTAAAAAACGAAAAAGTTAGAGCATAGGATTCTGCGTTAAAAAGCGCCCTAATATAATTTTTATATAAATCAAGCATTTTCATAAATAAAAAAGTTACAAGGGTTTTTAAAAATTGCACATTTTAAGAAAACGCGCTGTACCTCTTATATTAAGGAAGATATAAAAATAGGGATTTCACCAATCGATTTCTATTTAAAATCGAGCTCCAGAGGCTTAAGTCAGTTTTTGTCTAATTCTTTTAGAAATATAAGTTCCCTATTAAAAGTATCGAATTTGGCCCACCTTCTACAACGGCAGACAATTTCAATATTATAGTAAGGTATCTCATGCCCAACCAATATATTTCCGACGTAGAGTCAACATTGGTCCAATATTTGTGTTCTACTTGGGTTCCCTCTGGTCGGTATAAAACAGTATACAATACATACCTTTGGATTGTATATTTGTATATCAAACTCGCAACGTTTATGTGCCACCACACTAAACCGTATAGTAGCTTGAACGCCTGGTTACAGAGAAAGTAGCAGGTTATAGCCGAAGACGGTTCTCGTTAGGAAAGAAACAAGAAACAATTAATTTCAAAGTTGGTTGTCGCTGCTCGACAGTTGGGCATGTGAAATGTATCGATTAAGGTTAATGATATTGATAAATTATGAAGTAATTGCATTCATCTTCTTTTTTTCAAAATGTTAAGGCAGAAGATCCTTTGAAATATTCCATATAACAGCAAAACAAACTGATTATGCTGGCTGTTTTACTGTAACCGTTACATGCATTCTTCAATATTTTTTGCCTCATTTTACATTGAAATGCACAAAAATACGCTAGTAGCGTACTCTATTGGGGAAGGGTACCATTTACAATCAATTTTCTTTAATATAAATAACCTTTAGCGGTATCCTTATTCTATACGCACAGTTCTCTTTATATATGAAAGGTACAAGCTTTTACATGCAATTGCTGTTTGAGCATTACGCTCGTAGATGGCGCGGTTAGGTGAATATTAAAAATATATATATATACATAGCGTAGTACTAATATGGGAGAATCACACCATATAATCCTAGACTCCTTTGTTTTTTTTTTTGGAAATAAATAAAACATTTCAGTTTACATATTACATTCCTTTATTGTACACATAATCATACAACATAACTATTTAAGTTTGTCTTACTTTATTTTTTTGTATATAATACAGACCGGTTTCTCCAAAATTCTGAATTTAATTTTTTTAAAAATACTCTAGTTTTAAATATACACGTACTTATTCAAATATCGTAAATGGTACATATACATAACTATCACTGTATACAAAGTTGATTTATTTACGTTTCCTTATTATTTATTTATCCACATATTAATTACTTAAGAGACAATGTACATGTTACAAAAATTAATTTTGTTATTGAAAAACGTATACTTCGTTCAGAAATTTTGGAATATCCTGTATCGAATACTAATTGTAGTCAGTAATAATAATAATATATTAACATGTTTCTATTGTATCTTGGTATCTACTCTAAAACATTAATATTTTTTTTTTGTCACACTAATGATTTTACAATAACTTTCGTCTTAGTAAAAGACTGGATTACAACAAGTAAGTCCTTTTTTTTTATTACGTTTGTCCCTATTTTGGATTTGTTTGTACATTATTTTACATCGTATACAGAATGCACAGTTAAAGGTTCCCGAAACTCTAGAAATAGAAATAGTCTATTTTAGACGGATAAGAAAGAATTATTTTGTAAAACAGCACTATCAAACAACAAAAATAAATATTTAAAACTTATTCGTTTCAGTCTTTGTATTATTTCAAGCAACACAACAACATTTATTACTAGCGCAAATCTACTTTTTTTTGAATTAGTATTATTGTAGATTTTGCTGTTTGTGAGAACCCAAAATATAAATAAAGACTACGATGTGCCACCACAAAATAAATCTAATCGCTCAAGAAATCAAATGCTAAGCAACCAAGTTTGGAAAAAGGAAGGAGAAGGATCTACGCTTATACATTGTATTTTTACAATTATATTGTATACGCACGTTCTTTTTTTAATAGGTAGGTACCCTACTATTATTACAATTCTAAAGGATCTTCAATTAAAAATTTGAAAGCAAAACAACGATTTCCCGTGGAAGATAATGCCTAGTAGTTTGGATAGATTGGATTTAAAATTGAGAATACCACACTCAACCTACACTTTGACGACTATGGTTTCATTATTAATAAATGGATAGGTTTAAATGTTGGTAAACTATCTATTTCCATCTGAAATTATGAAATAAAACATTTATAAGTAGTAAATACTTGGAAATCGACACGATCTCGACCTTTTAAAGCCGTAACGTTTACAAATGATTTCTGGCATAAAGATTCTTGGAAAGTGAAAGTTTGGTGTGTACTTAAGAGTGATGGTAATAAAAAGATTTTTACATTTCTTTTTTTATCGCGTTATTCTTAACTTTGTTGAAATTCTATTGCGCAACAATAGAATACACAAGATTAATACAAAGACAAATTGTAATAATTACTAATTGCTCAGATGGTGATGCTGATTTCAAAGCATTGTAACAAACGTCTGTTTTAGCAGATAGTTTTCCATATAGTAAGACATTCTGCCTTAATTTCCATCTATTATAGTAATTGACTAGATATTAAAGTACAGGTCTCACAATATCAAACAAGTTTTCAGTGTGTGTGACGAACATCAGACGCGAAAACTATGTTTCCTTGTTATTTTGAGCACTAAAATCTAGTTAATTATAGAAATTACTAATAGTTAAAAAAATTACTTCTACAGGATCTTCGAAAATCAACATCTTCATCGAACATTAGCATTCTGTACAGCAACTACTCATTCCTGTTTAAAATCAGAAAACAAAACTAAATAATAATCTCTAAACATAATATAAAACACAATGTATATTTAGTACGTTTATTATTTACTTCACTTGCCAGTACATAGTACCAATATAATACGGCGTTTCACGCTCGTATGAGCAGGATATATATGGACGACAGATTGTATAAATTCTTGAACATCTCTGCGTTTAGATCACTTTAAAACTGCTTAACTTTGAAGCAATACGTCTTCGAAAGAAGAAGATAATTTCCTGTAACTTCTCAAGACTTGGCGGTTTCTAGGAAAAGCCCATTTGATTTATACGATGTTTGTAAGCTTCATTAACAAGATCAATCAGCAAATACTTGTTTAGCTCAGTCCTATGTAAATAGGATTATTAAGAAAATTTGGTCCTAGCGGAACCCGAATACACAGCCCCTAACTCTCCACCCTTTCAGTCGCAAGCCCTCTTACGACTGGACCATCGAGCCATTACTATTTATATTAACCCATAATTTACATAATTACAGATTTTTGCGAAGTGCTGTTGTTTCTTTAACGATGGAAATCTTAATCGCATCACGCGCTAAAGCGGTAATTCAAATTTTATTCGATTCAATATTTCTTGGAGCTTTTAGATACGCAGAGAAAAGTGTTTTATAACAATTAGCATTCACAAGACGACCATCGAAGTTATTAGCATGTGCGATCCATGCTACTTCAATGTTTTTTAATGGAACAACTTTCCTGTATCTAGCGTGTGTTTTATAGCAGATTAAATATTACGCTAAATAGAAATGTTTTCATTTAAAATTGCTGCGACGAAATACTAGAAATTATTTCTAGTGCTTATGGTATCTCGCCAAGGATGACCATTAAAACTAATGTGTAAACGTGATCTTTTGGTACAGTTCCAGCATCTGCTCCTACATACAAGGTCCAGCGCGTTAACAAGCACATATAAATAATGAATAGTGAGAATAGACAGAGGAATGTTGATTGGAGTTTGGAGCGCTCAATATTGAAAGGTGTTTAAAAAATTTCGCACTTCAGCGCAATAGAAATATTTATAAAATCGTACGCATAATACCAGCTTCGATTTATTGCCAAAACTTCCAAGAAATGCTCAATCGAATCAAATTCGAAGCGCCCTTTTTCCACGTAGTACGTTTAACAGCCGCTAAAGAAGCGGCGGCATTTCACAAAAACCTCAAATTATGTCAATTACCTCTAAAGCTAAGGTGGATAGGTACGGTGAATATTGATAAACCTTCACATGAATTGAAGAAAGGCATCTAAGGTTCTAATAATATACAGGCTGTTTCATTGAAAAAAAAAGCAAACTTGTATCGTGGACTGCGGAAACTGAATATCCTGTATACTTCAATATAATTTTATGTTACGCAACTCTTGCCGGGAATTTTTTTTAAAGACATTCTAATGTTTTTAAGGCAAACGCCCATTTTGTTTGTTTTTAATTAGTTATGAAGACATGACCAAAGGTAAGTTGATTAGAAGTAAGTTTTCTTGGCTTCCTTTTAATAGGAAGTTCTTATTCAAATTTGTAAATTTTCTAATTACTGCCCTCACTGCATGTGACCTTAGTATGATCTTAGTAGATCGTAAGACGAAATACCTAATTTGGCAATTATACAACTTCACCAAGAAGAAACATCTGTACTAAATGTGCATTGCAAATGAAGTATATGTTTTTTCTTCTACTTGTTTCAGAGTGGCAGATGGGCGGGCGAATAAGCGAAGAAACGACGCGCTAGAAGTAGTGAAAAGTTTTAGCATCACTTAGTACAAATCGTAATGTGAAGATACTAAGGCACAAAAACGTTTACCAAACATTTTTCTTACCGAATCAATGAACCATAAATAAATCTGAGATTATATGTACAAAATGTTAATAAATTAAGGAAGCCTAAAAACGCTTGAAGAGAGAAAATTTCATTAACATCAAATAGCACTAATAACAAATTTTTGCTTTAAGCCAAATTTGCGTAGTGCCGATTTCAAGCTGTTTTGGTGCTATTGATTTCTTTAATCTAAAATTTCCATAAAATTCTCGATATCATCAAAAATAAATAAATTAAAAAAATATTGTAATTATTGATTCTGTAAGTATAAGTAACTTTTCTTGTACACTTAAATAAAATAAAAATATTTAAGAATAAACACAAAAATTAATTTTTTCCATTTATGAAAAAAGAAATTAAATAATGCCGTAAGTTTATCCAATAGTCGTTATGCGTTTGTACATCCACTTGTTCAAAAACAGTTGGTATCAACTATGGAATCTGCTGCAATTTAACCCTTTTTCCAACAATTTTTTTTTTGTTACTTCTGACAACAAAATGCCTTATTAAAAAACGTTAGGATTGATTTGGTCGAGCAGTCGGCAACCTCCTTTTTTATAAAGACTATATCTAGAATTATATTTACCCTAATAATACTTACGAAACCGCAAGTCAGAATTTGAATTATTCAATTTTCTAAAATTCGGCCTGGTGCCCATTTTTTTTATTATTATTAAAATGAGTTTATTTTTGCTTTACTTAAAAATGTAAGCTGTAGTAAAATACACTGTAGTTGAATTATTGAATGTCAGTTTTACAGTAGCTGTAATTATAATTATTGCTAAAAAAATTTATACGAATTTTAATTTGGTCAATCAGTAAGCTGGGGTTTCAATTATTTTTTTATTAACTTAACTTGTCTGAATAATAAAATTAAAACCTACACTTCATAAAATGTATAAATAGTTTCTGATAAGATCTCTGTTGCTGACTTTCTCCGGAAAATTTGTAAAAATTCGGCGATTTTCACTTTCAAACAAGGCTGCGGACTTACAGTGTTCAGCTGTTTTCTTAGCTTATTTTTAATAACATTCACATTCGAAAACTTAAAATACTACTGTTGACAAATTTCTCATTTTTTGGTTTTTCTTTTTATGTATGTTCTTGATGCGTGTATCTAAACCAGCAAAATTAATTTAAACAATCAAACGAAATTTGTATAATGTAGAATTAAGAAAAGAAAAAAAGGATTAACTTTACTTTTAACGAAATAGTTTTTTTTTATGAAAGGAAGGAGGAACAGCAAGATAAAAGATGTGGAACCGTTATAACTTCCACATTTTTTACCGAATCCGCAATCGATTACCATTATTATTGTTTCTGTCGCGGTTTTTTTACTTCAAATTTTTTTTATTTGCTTCACTTCCATGTACTGTGTAGGATGAAGCGGATCAACAAGAAAAAATTCATATTACGAAGTTTTATTAATTAGTTTACAAAACTGCTGAGCAATCAGAGTAAGCGCTTAGGACATGCAACATCAACGTTTTACCCAAATTCGATGGTATCATTTATTACAATCAATGGCGTAGATAAGGCACCTGCAGACACCGCAGGCGAAGATTTGAGGGCCCACGTACTATTACGCACAATCAATAGAATGTATAAGGATCCTTAACAAATGGGGAAGGGAATAAGGATCTTTTATGATACTTTGTATCGTAAAAGCAACATTTTATGTAGGTACATCTTCCTAGGTTCTCAATTTGTGTATGTTTCCTCATATCTCCGACGTTTCTCGACCAATTCCAACGATTCTTTTTTTATTTCGAAGATAACAGCGTCAGGTTGGTCCCATATCTCTATATTTTATTTATTATTATTAAAGTTATGTTTTTGTAATTGGAACCCATTATATTTCGTTGCTTCATTAACATCTACATAAAAAATGAGTCAATGTTTTTCAAGGTTGCCTATATCTAAGTCTTGCCCTTTTTGAGATATTTCGATGAGGTTGAATGATTATAATAACATTTTCTATCAAACCATTTTCCCTCTTGTCATCAGTTACAATTAACCGTTGTGGTCTTAAATGAGCAGACGACCAGTATGTCTGTTCACAAAGAAAATGTGAAATAAACATAATATTTTCCAATATCTGCACTTTCGCTTGTAAATAACTCAAGTTCCGCTACCATTTTTAAATAGGTATTAGGTATTTTAGAAAGGTCTCCTAAAAGTTTATGCCGCTGATTAGAATTTTATTTTGCTTAAGGCAGATGTATTTTGCAAACCTTAAAATTTTGAATTTTTATTTCGGTATTGCTACCTTAGCAGCTTAGCTTACATTATTTATCTGAGTTTAAAGTTGTACCAACACCGGCGTTCATTAACAATGGTAATTAAATATAAAAGTGACTCAATTAAATACAGCATAGATCTCACAAATCCTTAAGATTAATTCTCTGCTATTAACTCTAAATCCGCAAATTCAAAAATTTTGAAAAAATCCTGAATATCAATTAGGCATGTTGCTATAACTTATTAAAATTTGTTTTTAAAATATTTACAAAAAGCTGAAAATTTCTGAACTAAATGAAAATAAATTTCTATGGAACTTTACAAGTAGTTCTTCATTCACAAAAAATGCGAAGTTTTTCCAATAGTACTAAGTAGAGATCCTGCACCCCATCTGTTACTATAAATTTCAAAGGTTTTTCCATCTATTGATACTGTAAACCTTTCTTTCAACTTATAATGTTAAACGAACATTTCATGCAACATTTATGCTGTTTTCTCGGTGCAATTGTCAGACATTTCAAATTTAAAAATTCACCATTGTTAACATTATTCGAATTTTAGAGAGTGGCATCTCTTGATGGGTTAGCAACAGTTAAGCACGTCTAATTAGTAGCAATGAAAACAAAAATTTTGCGCGATAAAGATGTTCAGAGATACGTTCTGTTTGTGAAATTTAATAATTGAAACTGAGGATTGACCTTAATAAAGCAATTCACTTTATTAAAGATTTGTGAGATATTCAGACCATATTTTCTTTTCACTGTTAAAATCCCATTCGCACAGCGTCAACATGGATATTTCGTATGATATTTTTAACAAATCTGATGAAATTCGCTTCACAATCACACATTCTGTCGTCCATAGTTATTCCATAAACTTTTCGATTCATTCTACAGATTCTTCTTAAAACTACGCACATTATCCTTTAAAGTGTAGATGTACAAGTTTTCAATATCCAACGCGTAATTAAACGCTCGCAATAATTATAAAACATAAAACTATAAACATGAGAAACAAAAGAATAGAAAAAAAGAAGAAACGTAGGTACAAAAAACTAATACACGGACGCATTGTTGTGCGTGTCGTAGTTGATTTGTAAATACGAAGGAATGGCGGCGTTTAGTTCGGACGCTCTCCGTCGTAGCGCTGCGATGCTGTGGCCGCGCCATACGTCCTCTTCCTGATCATTGGGCGATCCGCCGGCCGCCACCGGCGGGGTGGCGGCGCTCGAGCAGGAAATTTGCGGGGGCGGCGAACTTCCTGTTCCGCCCGTATTACCGCCGGTAGCGCCGGTATTGTTACAGTACGTCATCATGGTGTCGCCTGCAAAGAGAAAAATGAAATCAAATTGAATATAACGTGTACGTGTGCTTCGTTTATACGAAATTTACGCAATATGCACACATTTGTAAACATAAAGATTTAAATTTAGCAGAAGTAGGGAAGGATCAAATTGTAACGTCAGTTCACGAACTCCAGCCTAATTTATGTAATTTTCTTTTATCACAAAATTTTTTCGAATCTAATCGCACATTTCATCAGGGTGAACTATTAATGCAACTACAAGGGTAAAATAAACTACAATAAATTTAATAATGACAGCAAGGATTGCAAATAACGCAAAGTCCACACCACAAGTTTAAATTAGTTAATCCGGCAAAGCTGTTTCAAGGATGCATGGATCCCCTTTATCAACCGTATGACCGATCATACAGATAAAGGGGTCCTCGCTTCCTCGAAACAGCTATTCCGGATTAATTAATTAAACTTGTATGGTGCGAAATGTGCCGATATTTAGTGTTGTTTACTTACAAATTCTCCTAAATACTCATCGTATTAAAAATTAAACTAAGCAGACGAAAGAGCTCAATATTCAAGATGTTCCACATTAATTATCGTTTTTGTCATATCAAATATAGCAGCAAAGTGTTAAAAAAATATCGAAAAGAACCTTGCGACATTTTCAGAAAGCATCATTATCCTAATACTTTCTTTCTTAGTAAGTTACTAAAGTACTAAAAGGTCTTTTCCCAGACCTAACAGTATCACCGCGGGTGACCCTCCTTCTGTAACTCCCCAACGAATTCTAATTTTGGCAGCATTGCTGAACAAACCATTTAACGTAGCTACAACAATTACACATAATCTTAACAATAAGATTTCTAACTGTTGCTGAGGATCAAACATTTTTCATCGATGCAATCAAAAGAAGTTTTTTTTTCTAATTTCAACGCAAAGTGAAGATGGGTCAACACTTTTTTAAAATGGAGAATAGTGATTAGATAGCGAATAAATTTGTATTCACATTTCCCGATGATAACCATGAACACAAAGATAGTTACGGTACTGATATTTCTTCGTGCTTGATATCGAATAGCCGCTGAGGACGGCCTAGATTGAAAATATTGAAGATTGTCGAGAAAGAAGTTAAAGGAGCAAAATTCGCTAACTGCAAACATCACACTGCCAAACCTTGATAAATGCTGCTGTTTCACATACCACACCACAATGAAGTTCTTAGCACTGATTTGGGATTCTAATTTTTAAACAGGCCAAATTTCAATATGAACTAGTCAGAACTGTGACGATATTTCTCCCAGTTACAAAAACATTCAAAAATCAAAGGAAAACTGTTACCCACGCTGTGAAAGTTAAATAGTAAATTAGATAAGTTGAAAGAACTGATTTTGCACACCGTGTGGGGCTTTCACGACTCTCCCAGCCAAAATGAGTTATCTCAACCATTTCCTAATGATAGTGAAACGGAAGGCGACCATTTCCGACTTCAATTGTGCCAGTAAAAAATACTGTAACTGAAAATCAAGGTTGAAGATATTGAGATTAATCCACCATCTTTTTTTAACTCGATGTTGAGTGTCAGATCCCTACATAATACAAATGAGACTACAACAAATGTTATTAAAACAACTTGACCCTAGAATAAGAAGAGTCCAAGCTATTCCGAAAGACATTGCTGGAATAGGAGAACTTCGTCGCGTTCGTAATTCTTAATTATAGATAGTTTATTTTGTTTGCGAAGGTAAATTCAGAAGAAAATGATGAGGTGCAAAATTCAATCGACATCAAAAGATTAAAAGCAATCCCGTCAATCCAATCAATAATTAGTTGCGCACACAAATGTCTAAACAATTACCGCGTTTTTATTGAATCTTTTAGATCCTATATAATAAAGTAAACACGCCGAAAATTGTCGCTAATTGGTTCAAATGGACCATGAACACGAGATAATTGCCTATTCTTATTTGCAGACGTCCAGTCTATCAAATTATTGCCACGAGATAGTATGAACGTTGTTGCCGACGGTCAAACGCAATTAAATAGTATTCAAGCAATCTCGTTACTGGAGGTGGCAACTACTTACCAATTGTAACTTATCTTCTAATGACAATAATATGGCTCCCATGTAGCGGCTTCTAATGCTATTGTACCATTCTTGTGCATTGATGAACAGTTAGATTTTCTACTTGTATCATATTGAATTTTGAAAACAAGTGAATCGTTGCATAGCAAATGTTCCAACGTTTGCTTTTGAGAATCTTTTATAGTAAGTCTCGATAAATATTGCTTCTGTTTGCTTAAACACCATACATATAGACTGATTACCATAATTTTTTTAATGTCAGGTGTGATATGTACGCATATTTAAGCAGTTGTAAGCGGATGCCTTACAGTAGTACGCGATAGTACATTGACTAGAAGGATGCAGTAGCTCTATCTATTTAATTTGTTAATTAACTATTTGCATTATTAGTATTCTCTTAGCAGTGATTAAATTTTGTTACCTCCCATTTGTTACTGTCAATATTTCAATTATTCCCATATAATGAAACTATAAAAATTGTTGAAAAACTTTGAAATGTTATTTTTCTTATGAAGTAACTTCCACCGTCCTGAGCAGCCTCCTTTTTCTCATATTCAATTCAATTTCTCAACGTAGTCTCATTTTAAGTCTATATACGTTTCCGACTGATGCTCCCACCCTTTTAATCCGTCCAAATAGTGGCCCCCTCATTCGATGAAAATCTCTGGTCTCTGAGCGAAACTTTGACCTCAGGAAACAAAGGAAAAATCGCTGAGTTATCTAGCAATTCGAGAATTCGAAGTGTGACGGTTGCCTTGATGGAACAAAACTTTCTTTTGGTGACAGAGTCGCGTATTAGGATGCGAATTGGTAGATCAAATCTGGGTTCCATCGACTTTTTTTTTTGTTTCCCAAACTCAAAGTTTCGCTCAACGGACAGAATTTCATCAAATGAAGAGGCCATCATGTTATTAAACATTCCCAGCTACTGTTTGGACTAATTAAAAAAATAATGGGAGCATTGCCCAGGAAGGTGTATAGACTCACAAAGAGACTGTATTGACGAATAAAACTGCGTTTGACAAGAAAACACTTGTCTCTGTGTTAGGCTGGAAACTTTGTAGACTACCCTTGTATCGTACGATGTTATTACTGTAAGGCGAGGCTTCTGTTTCAGGTCGGCAACACAATTTCTTTTATAGCAATGATGTTTTGTGGACGACATCAATAGTATGGTGGCTCTTTAATTTAACACTGGGTCTTTATGGAAAACCAAAAATGATATCTTCATGGAAATTCAGGTTCAGTCTTACTCTACCGATTGTCTTCAACTATCCTTCAAAGGGGAAATCGTATCCAATTCTGGGATATCCTTTCTTTAAGTAAAATTTTAAATAACGAGCAAATGATTCTGTGACCAACTTCAAGTATTGTTCAATACTAGCTAGTTATATAGCTACTCATCACATAGAGTAATATTTTTATTTCAAATGCATTTATTTGATTGCCTCGCATGTAAACAAGTTTATAAACTAACCTGGTAATGATTTTTTATGTTCATTTAATCAAGAGAAAATAACAAAGTATGCAAGCTCGGCTAATGAACCTCATCCCAAACTCTTTAAAAATGCGCCGCCCAAAGAAAAATAAGTAATTAGTTATCTCCGCCTTGGCCCAAGTGAATTGTATCCTCTTACATCGTATGCATAAAAAATTGAAAAACCCTCTTGCTAGTTTTCTAGATCAATAAACCGACTCTAAATGATATTACACAATCCTACTTACGTCCTCACGTGCACATATAAGTTTTCTTTGCGTTAATTACAGAAACATATACAGCTTTGTGTATTGAGACATTAAAACTTTCGAATGGAAGGCGGAGCTTCATCGTCTGCTACCCGCATTCGCCCTTTCAAAAGAGTAAAAGAAAGATGAAGACGAAGCCAAGGATCCCAATTTAAGAATAAAAGAGGTCCTGATAGACTACAGTCCGTCGCTTTTTAGCGTTGCTTTAAAAATCAGAAATCCCAATATCCTAGTGCTGTTATTTGTAGGTACTTATTACGCTAAAAAGTCCCCGTTAATGCCCCTGTATTTCGTTCGAACAGGACACTGTATTGTTGGCCGCACGTTTCAATGAAATGCAGTTAGTTAACAAATAACACATGAACGCTGTTCAAACACATTAACAGTTCACGGGTAAACAGAAAAATTTTAAAATAGTGCTAATTGAAATAATGCATTTGTATGCTAGTCAGTTAATCAATCTATATACTAGTACCTCCATATATTACTTTCGTTACTTGAACTTTGGCCATTTTAAACAGTAGTTTACAGTGCTGTAATTGTATAATAACTGCTATTGTTCGCCGTTGTCTTACACCAAGTTTTAGTTCTGGTAATTTTCACACATTCTAAGTGTAGAGAGTGTAAATCATGAAGGCTATTGAATTGGTTTTGCATTCGATGATTATGCCGTTTTGTACTAGTACAGCAAAGCAAATTATTAAAAATATAGACCCAAAGCTCGAAAAAAATATTAATATCTTATAAATATACAGTGAGTTAGAAAAATCTGGAAACACCCAAATGACAACATAATCAATGTTTTTTGAGAAAAATGGTGAAGCATGTGAATTAATGTTTTTTTAACTTCATTTTTGGATAGGCACTATGATGCTCTAAATAACACTTAACACCTTGCATAAGAAAGTTTTTGGGGAAAATGTCAATAAGTACTTAGAATGGTTGACTTTGAAGATAGAAAGAGAAGTTTGCCATTTATTTACTCATCCAGTTCGTGCTTCAGTTAATATTCCCTTCGCGAGTAAAATTTACAATAAATTTCGAGAAGGAGGGTATATTCGTGATCGGTCTCTGAGTGGTCGTACTTTAACCAATGAAGATACGCAACTCAATGTATTATTGTCAATGAATCAAAAAAAACCACACCACCGCCATCTTGCCCAAGAATTTAATATATCAAAAGTCGACAGTGAGTACCATTCTTCGCAAAAACAAGTATCATCCCTTGGAAGTCTGTTTGGTTGGCGAGTTGTGCGAAGACGATGTAAAGAAATGAAGCAACGATCCGAATTTTATTGAAAATATCTTATTTCCCGACGAGACTACGTTTACTTTACATGGAACTGTCCATAGAAGGAATGGTAGACACCGGTTCGTCACACTGGCAGGACAAAATAGGTGGGAGAGTTGTGATAATAATAATCCTCCTTTAATAATAATTTACCGGGAGAAGGTATCTAAGGGACGAACTAATTCCTGAGTTGGCAGTACTTTACCCCAATAACAAAAATCCCGATTTACCCCAACCAGGGAATATGTATGCATGCAGCAAGTTTCTCCACATTATACAAGTCGACACGTTTCCAAACCGATGGATTGGTAGGAGGGGATCAAACTCGTGGACAGCACCCACATTTTGTAAGTAATTAAAATCACCACGGATTAACATATTAGATTCAGCTAACACCATGGAGACTTTCGAAGATATAAAAATATTCATTATAGTTATTACAACCCAAGGTAGGCTCAAAATAAACTGTTCAAATGAGAAATTGTTTGCCATAAATTCTACATTTAACAAACAATGCCTCTAAGGAAGTACTAATCTTAAGTAAATTAGATTGAAAGTTTTTATTAACGCTTAACAAATGCACGCGAAATCTATCATCAAAGAGATCACCATCAGAAATGTCAGGATCTAACCATGTTTAAACCAATAAGATAATATCGCGATTACTATTTAATAAATTTGAACAAAATAAATGAGTCTTAATGCGCAAACCCCTAACGTTCTGGAGATAAATTCTTACGCTATGAGATATATACAGAATTAAAAGAAAATAAAAGTCCCGAAAATATGCTGTTAGACAGAAAAAGTATATTGTTAAGATTAACATTACGATTCCCTTATTCAAAAGATAAAAAATCCCAACAAATATAACAAAAAACTTAATATACAGCTCCAAATATAACCAAAAATAATGCTAAAATAGCTTCCTCATGGTAGTGATCCAAGCGGAGAAAAAACGCACTACCCATGGACATGTTTTTGCCTACCCGGCTTCATCAGCATGGTTCCGAAAGTGTTTTTACTCCCCCTTGCATCAGTTAATACCACAACCTTCGAAGTAACAAGCCAGACATACATTAGCGCCCTCTGGTACCAACAAACACATGCCTGCCGTTTAGAAAGCAGCGACATAAACCTGGTGCTGTTACCAAAGCCATTCCTCAAGCAGTTCTTGGACTGCCTAACACGAAGCCGCGCGCGCCGGAGCGCTGTGGGAAACTGCTTATGTATACAATTCCCACATGCTTACCATGGCGCCAAGAGGTGCCTGGTTTATCGTTTCGAATCTTCTGGTATTAACTGTGTGGTGATACAAGGTGGAATGAAAACACTCTCGGAACCACGCTGATAACGCCGAGTAGGCAGAAACATGTCCGCTTTTTCTTTCCTTGCGTTTTCATAAATGATACCATTGAGTATTATTTTTTTGTTATTGTTTCTAGGTATTTTCTGATGTTAACTTCAGAATATGAAAAAAGAACGAATCAAACATCACTTACTCAGTTCTTCCCGATCGCACAAAATTACTAACAGCAATATACTTATATATACATAAGTACACTAATTTGCGCTCCTGCAAAGCGGATTTCAAAACCTTCTTTGAAAAGGACGCCTCGTGCCAGATACACCGGGCAGCATCGTAAAAATTGTAGCAAATTGTCGCACTATCATTTAACATTCCAATAGCCGCTGGTTTGTTGTTGCATAAATATTCATACAATTTAAATAACCATTCGTGCAACATGGCACTATTTTGATTACGTCATATACCTTTAAAATTTTTCCCACAATTCGAATAGAAGCGGTTTGGTTATTTCAATCGCCGGAAATGTATCTCAAAGTTGTAAATTAAATTTATTTTGTTTCTCGTAGATATGGGGTCCTCCCATTCCTCATACTTCTAACTATATACTAAGATACCATTAGGGATCCTACATAAAGTGGTAGGTACGAGCCTCAATACCGTCTTAGTTTATACCACAAATCTATTGAGGTGTTAATTATTTTTAATATCTCCTTTTGTTGGGCTTCGCTTCGTACATTAAACGGAACATGTTAAAACGATGCACTATATAAGACAGTGATGTAATACTTCTCCAAGGCGTCTCCTTTTCTCTTTTATTTTTCGTAGACCAAATGCATTTCAATTTCGGACGCTCCATCTAGTGTTTGAATAGTAAATTACAGAAAAACAGCAGCGGAATGTTATTTGAAAATTTAGAAATACACATCATGAATATATCTATCTCTTCGGTCGTTTTTGTTCTTTTACCTTTAGCGTACTGATGTCTACTTTTATAGCGTACGGGCGGGAGCGAGACGAAATATGGTGAGAAAGAGTTGAAAAAAAGGGAAAAAAACAACGGTGGGCAACCTGGAGCCAAAACTGACTCAGACACAAGCGTGTATATAAAAGAAACTCAAACAAACCTACAACATTTACTTTTGACACCTCCGGTCGAAAGTAACAAGTCGGTGCGGCATTCCAGTGGCGGATCGTTCGGCGGGGGTACGGGAGGATTGAAACTTTCAAAAGCAAACGGTTGCAGGGTCGGAGACGCTTAGAAAGATTTGTTCGACAGAAAGAGGCAGCACAACGTACAATTAGCAGTGATTAGAGAGGCAACCTAGTTAACCGCTACCGAAATACGCACCAATGGTTCTAATTGTATCTCCACACATATGCTTTAACATTATAACCTGCACGTTGTTATATAGATATACATTCGTACAAATGTAATACGGTTCGTAGCGTACACGTAGATCACTACGAAAACTAAATATTCGCAGTTATTCCTTTCGTAACAGCGCACCGTACACATGCACCAAAATTAACAACTTTTACATACTGCAAATATTTCTTCTCCGTATTATATTTAAACTCGAAGAGAGAAATACAAATATGCACTCTTAGTTCTACCAAAACAAAGGAAGAAACGTGTATGCGAAGAGAACAAGAAGCGCATCGAAGCCGTGGATTCTCAGGAACGTGAGCTTTTATTATTTCGTCACTACCTTTTGTTCGAGTCGAAACTCGAGCCTCCGCGTAATTAAAATTTCTAATTATGTTATGCTACCGTGTAATTTGAATTTTAAATGAACTTCGTCTATGATTAAATTAATAGTAATTTTGTAAATAGCAACATATAGACGCTTGCACAATCAAGTTTATGAGCTTTCGGACGATGTTTTATTAATACAATGTAGGTATATTTTCGTTACGCAATTGTTCGCTTAAATATTTATAATTTACGATAAAGTATATCATGTCTATTTTTAGAAGCTATCCGGTACATTTGCGCTAGCTGCGAGCAAATTTTTTGCCGAGAAAATGTC